>OZ025251.1:24094885-24130152 GCA_964019135.1 Arenicola marina | reverse complement strand
GTACCCATCGGATCGCTGATTAGGATCTATTAGTCACGTCTCCTTACAGGCACTCCGCTTTCCATCTGGTGCCCGCGTCGGCGAAATATATCAGCAGTGATTGGGGGATTTATATGTCTAGGTGTTGTTACGGTGTTGCTACAATTTAAAAAATGTGAAGTCGCACTTTTCTTATTAATTTGAAGGCGTGTTGAAAACAATAAATATTGGCCTAGCTGCTCTCATTTCCTTTTAACCCCCAATGATCCGTTCCATATGTTTTTATCCTGCGCAGTTTTCTTTTGCAGTTACAGCTGCACTACATACCATTGCAATAAAATATTTCCATTAAACCGTCTGGTTTCGCGCTTGCTCGCTGTGCGCCAGCCGGCGGACTGGGGTGTACCCATGGACTGCACGGTGGCGACACCTATGGCCGTATTGTGGCGCCCCAACCAACCAGTGTGTCGCTGAATGTTTGGTCGCCGACCCACGGAGACGGCCGGGCCTCTCTGATGTAGTGGTTAGCGCACTGGAACGCAGCACAATAGGTCTTTGGTTCGAATCCCGGCCCGGGCACCTAAACTGGGGCATCGTTCATCCATTCATCCTTCATCGTCCCGGGAGTTTCAATGGCCCAGTTTAGCTCTTGTGTGTACAAAAACAGCATAAAACACCAATTCATTTTTTTTTCGTGTGAGCTCCGGGGATTGTGGCTGATCAGACAGCTGCAGCTGTCGACCGTATCAACACCCCGCAATGGGGACAATACCAGCGCCCTTCCAGGTCGATACAGAGGCATACCAGCGCACACCGTGACAGCACAGGGCTAGAGCTCTGGCAAGGTCATGGTGTACACGTTGTACATATATAGCGCGGGTCACTGTACCCAGGAACACTGATCCACTTTTGAATCAGATCGATGAGCGACCAGTGACCCCCCCCCCCCACCAACCGCCCTCCATCCTTTCTTCCCATGAGGTCAGCCCGAGAACAAAGGGGATCAGATGTGACCTGCAAAGTGGAGCCTCGCTAAGCTGTTTTCTAACATAGCTATTATAAACGAAGACCGATGCACCACTAAACGTTATAAATAATACAGTACAGACTAATATGACAAGTAGAGCTTTAGTTGTTAACTAGAGATAATGCGTGGATCAGTGACCGAGTGGCGATTTTGGGTAAGGGTCGGGATGGAGGCTGGCGGAAGGGGTTGATTGGGGGTGGGGGGCAGGAGGTGGTAGTCAATCGACGAAATTATTTATTTCGCTACATTAACTGACCACCGGTGCAGGTGAATCGTGCAACGTTCGGTATCACATGCGAAAATGCCCCCCATGCGGAGATACCCCCTAATATAAAATACATGATATTGAGACCCTCTCCGCTCAATCTCTTCGTGCGGTGACATTATGATAAATACAGGGAAGGCATCTCCGCATGGGGGGCATTCCCGCATGAGACAACGTTACAAATACGCCCACCACAATATCGGTAAAAGGTACCAGAAGTAAAAACAACGTATTACAACCCTATAAACATACGGCGAACCGGGGCCCACACGAAGTAAGAAAATCTTCTGCTTAGTCGTACAATCACAGATTCGGATCCAATGTTATTTTGTTTAAACTGATCGCCGTATGGAGCGCTACAAATGTCTGAGAAAATATGGCTCATATGGAAGGCACAACAGGCCGTTCAAGATACCCCAGGCGACATCTGTCGTCAAAAATAGACACTGCGTGTTACGGGTTAGAAAACCGATTCTAGCATGCGGTTAAATACCTTGGCGCAAGTGAAGCGGGCTTGCCTGGGGGCACTTGCGCCAATATTCAGCGTTTAACGGGCCATGCATGCCTATGGAGTTTGTTCAGGTGCCCGGCTTCAACATCTCTTTTGTCAGAGGTAGGTTGGTTCTATGGCATTGTTATGTACAGAACAAACACACAAGATATCTCTATAGATTTTCCTGTAAATATAATGGAAGCTCAGCTTATATTTCACAAGATTAAGAACAGTTTAACAGTGCAATCTGTTAGGTTTTCCGTTCGACATTCCTGGTTGCTAAGCAACACAGTCCGAGCCACTAAGATTCGTATTATAAATGCCGTGTATACCGGTTCATATATATCATCGCTTTATAATAACTTATAATCGGTACACATCGGGTACCAAGTTATGTATTCTGTAAAATATATATTCCTGAATTAGGTTTTTAATATATCTAGACAAAATAGACGTCAGAACGATAATTATTTCCGCACTGAAGAACATCAGCAAACCGGGAATATGACCACTTTGCTTGCAACGCACAGCGTAGTGACAATCTTTACATTGGCTTTTTGGTATTTATATCAGCTGCTTTCTCGGCTTTTGTTCCTCTAGTCTCGTTCTTAAAATAGTATTATTTGATAGTCAAGATACTGATCTGGAAAAAGTGTGTTTTGTCTTTAGAAATCACCCTGTTAACCTATGATAAACTGTTGAAAATTATGCAGCTATAAGTCAGTAACTTACTCGCCTTTCACATGCTATGCAGCGCAGAGCGAGCTATAGAGTTCACCTGAAACACGCGCCTGCCAGAATTTCCCCTGGAAATGTCTATACTGATATATACCGACTGATCGAGTTAATCGGGCTTCATAATGATCGGTTGCGTTTGGATGTGCCTCCATCAAACCTCGCGAAATGTCTTATAATTTGTTGTAATATCCCCTTTATTCTCTGGTTATGTACCAGAACCCAAAATAAGGTTAACGCTGACATATAGTATGGGCATCATATCCCGCACTTGTCGAACCAACCACAGTGTCGCCACCTGGAGAAGCAGCTCCCTCTATCGGATAAGAGTGCGTTCTCTCACGCATGCGCTCTGGCTGTGACAGAACAGGTGCTCATCTGCATAAAGAAGCGTCAGTAGAAACGTTGTGAAGATTGGCCTAGGCTAGGGTTTTGTTCATGTTATTTACGTTGAATATGTCTAAGGATTAAGAATCACGTTTCTTTGTGCCTGAGTTTACAATGCTTCACCACAGCATGTTGTAGGCTACTCAATTCCAGTGTCATATAAGACGGCTACAGAGGTGCGACCGCGAGTGCAAGTGCATGACGCGTGACGTGTCAAGCAGACAAGCTCACTGTCAGAGTGAAGAGATTTTGGCAAGTCCGAGCACATATTATATATAACCTAAGGCTAAGTATCTATATAAAGTCAAATAGATTCATTAATGCTGTTCACACTGTTTTGGGCCGATATCTTCACTAAAATTTGAGTGACTTTCCTTTATCAGTTTATGGGGCCAATCTATTCTTATAATTATTATTGATACAAAGACCCGACAAAGTAATCTTGCACATGATGAAGCTCGACCAGAAACATCAACCGTTTAAACGGACTAAAAGAAGACTAGGACTGGTTGCCATTGGATGCAATTGAGGCAATAGACATCATAACTGGCGCAAGCTCCTTCTTTTTAATTAGTTTTCGTTATAGGCAGACATTTAATTGTAGTCAATGGAGCTTCATCATGTGTAAGATTACTTTGGATATTATAAGAAGAATAGATTGTCACATAAAGAAAAGTAGATTGTCACATAAAGAAAAGTTACATAAAGAAAAGTAGATTGTCACATAAAGAAAAGAACTGATTCTTATTTATATTTCGACCTCTTTGCTATTTCGATCAAAGCTGAAATGTGCTGGAGCATTTTTAAAGATTATTTATAGTTCTGTAGTTAATTAGCCCTGATATATAGTTTCAGTATGGGTTACCTGGTACCTGACACATGAGAGGGACTTTCTCAGATTGTGTAGTAGCAATTATAATTAATGACTATATCCAGTAACCCTAACAGATTATAGGTGGTTAATTGGCTTCTACTTCTAGTCAATAGGAATATTCGTTATTCGCTACGCGAGCAGTGACAATTTTTTATTTCATAATTTGGTTTTATAGATCAGTACAGAGGTTATAAAAATATTCTTTACTTCAGCTTTGCTTAGACTATTTGACTTTGTATCAGAGCTGGCCCGGGTTCCTTAAGTTGGACACCTGCTGTAGTTGAATATATATGCACCCAGCTCCATATCCTTTTATGGGGTGAAATATTCAGTCTCTACCATTTTGAACTTATGGGCCCAGGTCACAATGCATTCTGGCCTTTATATGCCACACAATAGGTATATCAATTTTTCAGGGTGAATTGTGTTTGCATTGGTATTATTTCTTTACTTTACCTGGGAGAGATGTTTAGTTTTATGTAGCAGTCACTGGTATAATGATGCATACATTTTTTTAGTAAAAGTAATATATGACAACTTGATGCTTAAATTGCTGTAATTGTTATAAATTGCCAACAGTTATATATTTCTTTAATGATTATTATGATATTTATGATCATTTCTCTCTGTCAATGTCCTACTATTATCTTTCAGATCTATGGGTAAGCCTCTCTGTCTCTGATTGGCATTTGATTGTAAAATGGAGGGATTGTGGAAAATACTATCCTGTATGGTAGTTGTCACACTGGGAATGCTCAGCCAGATGGAAACCGAAGAGGACATAATATTAGTGGACAAAAGTGTAGCTCTATCTGCTAACAGAGCAAAAGTCTTTGCATTTGTAGCTGACTTGAGGAACTATAAGACGGTTAGTACAAAAGGAGAATTAAATATATGCATGCTAATTAGCATCATTTATTTTAAACTGCAACCATATTGAACGCTATACATGTAGCTATTGTCTAATTTCTGAGAAAAAAGTTATGTTTTGTGATTTCTAGGGCAATTTTTGCATCAAAGGTTCTATATCTTAAGTAGTTGTTTATATCTTATAAAGTAAATTAAAGTCTAAAATTATCAATGGGAGATAATTAAGGGTATATTGATCGGATCAGAACAGTATTTTGAGATTGAAATATGCATAATTTTTGTCTTAAACATCACTTTTCAGTGGTTTCCGAAAACGCTTAGTTTTGAGGCGACTGATACAGCACCGATGAGTATTGGTAAACACTTCCAACAAGTGTCTTCTATTAGCATGTATGGTAGGTAACGGATTTAATGTAATTACTGTAAATGTTTACTGCAGCTCTGTAGATGATTACCAACTTCTTTATTGAAGAACAATGTGACACTGGATCGAATTACTGCCTAATATTACTGAGTAATATATGCACGGAGACCCGATTAAAATTTGGCATAACGTAAACATGAACTATGTGTGTGTTTCCAAATCTGTAATGTGCCGGTCTACACAAATTGACAATGCAATAACTCAGTCGATTACAGTATTATACTTTCTATCGGACAGAACCTTATCTATGTACCACCAGGGGAGGTGACCTATAACGCTGTGCTGACGGGCTATGAGTCTCCCTCCTATATAAGCTTTGTCACCGACGACTGGCTCTCGTCCCGAGTGGAGATCGCCGTGACTCGACGAGACGACAGCCGCTACCCCAGCCAGGTCACGTGGCGACTCCACTCCCGAAACAGGAAGTACCTAGTGAAGGTCAGCCATTGCAACATGAAGGTCATTGCAGCTGTGTGTAATAGTATGATGAAGACTTAAGCCTTCATATGTGAGCCTGAGTTTGATTCATGTAATTCATGTCCCGCTGTGTTGATTGATTTACAACGGAACTGCAGCCTTGTGATTTAGTACATATGGATATGCGTGGCTGTCTCTATCTTTATCAGGCTAAACTTGAACAATATAGACTTCCGTGGGCGGATACTGGATCGATTAATCGAACTTATTGGTGCAACTCAAGTTACCCCTGGTTTTTTATTTTGTGAGTTGTGATGTGAGAGCTGCATGATGCAACTCATCATTATTGAAATGTAATTTCTCTCCGTTGCAGTATTTCTTGGGTCCACTGCAGGGCCTCTTGGCTACCAATATGGCTCGCCAGGCGCTGCTCACCCTCCGCTTCGTTTTCCAGACCTGAGTCGGTCGCCCCTCGATCACTCTCCTCTCCTCAGATCCTGCACGGGCACGCCATGACCAAAACGCCCCCGCCACATACATTGCACGGGCACGCCATGACCACAACGCTCCTCTCCACATACATTGCATGAGCACGTCATGACGGAACTGTAGGGCATCAATGTATCAGGTGTTTCTTTGTGGGGTTGTCCTGCTTAGGGTGACACCAGAGCATACATGATTCGGCTTCTGTCTAAATTGTTCTGCCTAGCGATAGGTGCGTAACTTTAAGCCCCGTATACATGTACAAATGGATAGTGTGGCATGTGGATGTTCTGTCCTTCTCGACTGAAGAGTTTAAAGTTATTATTACAACAAAAAGTAAACATTCATTGTGATCCAAATCTGGCGGAGAAAAAACGTGTGTACAGTGACGTTGATGTGCTGGTGACGTAACACGCATGAAGTAATCTCCGCCAACGACTAACTTTCCGGAAGTCACTGGTACCAACCATATATATACTAGACGTTATTGGCCAGGATTCGCGACTGGCAGCGCCTCCTTGAGGCAGAGTGTTATACAGTGTTTACAGCTGTTCCAACAGCCGCGGCGCCTCACGTGATCTGACGGAACACCCCCGCCGCAAAATTTTTTGAAATAGTAACTTTAAATGTGTATCATGGAGATCTTGACCATTCTCATTGTCGTGATATCACCTTGTATTGTGGTCCTACTTTAACCAACGGGTGGGCTCTCTCGAGTGTGGTTACGTGTTGTTTCTGGTTGTGTTTTACTGCACCTATGGTGATGAGTGCCGGTGGGTTGTTTTTTATCGTTTCATTCTTTCGGTCATATTGATAACCTAAAAGACTTGTCCAACAGTGACAGATAAGCCCCTTAAATATGGGTGCAGTTTATCACACGGTCGCAGAATCGTCAGCCCGCTGTGAGATTTGCTAGTTTAGATATAAGCAGTTGTGTCTGTTCTAGTCAATGTTTTTTATCTTGCATCACGTACCACATGTTGTCTTTCACATCACATTTCACTGCCACGTGGCAGATCGACTAGTCTCAGCACAGAGGGCCGTAGTGGGCGGGATGCAACTACTTTGTGATATATATGCAAGGTGTTATTTTACATTCATGTATTTATTTTATAAGGTTGAAATAAATTATATCCCAGCTATTGTCCGCTATCTGACTTTTTTTAATGAGTAAACGATCTGTAAATATCCACTCAGACAACCTCAACACGGGATCTCAGAAAACTTGATATTGTCACGCGAGGTCATTGTCACCGCAGGATCCTTCTTGTCGCGTGAACATCTCTTGGAGTATGTATATCAATTACCCTTACCAAAAAGGGAGGGTGCGTCCACGCATCAGATGGCGCATACTGGGGGGGGGGGGGCGGGAGCGGGGGCGTATCCGCGCAGCCATTGCGATCCTGTCCGCGATATTTGAGGCTTGTTCTTCGGTCATAACCCGCTACGCATACCGCCCAGCCATTGCAAAACACCTGAAAAAAGACCAAGGCCTACTGCACATAAAAGCTAGCTTATGTGTCTACCATACAATGTGTGAAAATAAATGGACGCATTGCACACGAAGGTCCGTATTTTCGTCGGCAAACCCCGATTTCTTAAGCTGTTGCTTGCTGCATACAAGCGTCCGGAATTAAACCCGATGTGTTCGGAAGCCAAAATAACGTCAAGGTCTAAAATTTTCAAACTGAAATATTTCCACCCGACAACTGCACACAGAATCTTTAAATATTAAATTAAATTTAAACCCGTTTAAAAATGAGGAACAAAATGCGATGTCGCAGATAGCCTGCATGCCTCTCCGTCTTTCCTTGATAATTTAAAATAAAATTACTATTGTGGTGACAGACAATTGTTTTTGCATGTATAATATATAACCATGTCAACCGCATTGTTCTTTGGAAATAAAAACGCGTTGTCAGGGCGATGCGTATGACGTCATCAATAAATAGATACATGGTAACCAAGGAGAAGTGCACTTACTTCCTCGGCATTAGCGAAGACTGCCAGGTAAGAATCAACAAGGATGTATTTTAATCGCGTCTTCACCTGGTTAGAGTGTCTTTTACTATATTTTCCACCAACATGACGTACAATTAGGTAAGTTTGATATAGCCATTAATTGCACTAATTATGTGAGCTAACGTCTCATGAGCCTCAGACCAGGGTATCAGTGATTATGTGATTGGAAAATTGTGTCCTGTCGTGAAAACGGTATGGCGATATAAGTCTTACTCGAATACTATTAAGGCTGCGTATGAATACTATCCTTCAAATGCAAGCCTCGACTTACCTGTTAACATAAGTCTCATGATCTTCAACATAACTACGAAAATTGCTTAAAGAAATTTTTAGATTTAGACACGATATCTGTGGTGGTGGAAAGTTCAGGAAAGTCCGGTAGGTCCAAACTCGAGATTAGCGGAATGAAATATGATATACAATGTCATTTATTGATGAAATGGCTTACGTAGCGAGATAGGTCTATATCTTGACCAAAAGCGCTACGCAACCCGAAAACCAAATTGTGCAATACCTTAAAATACAAAAAAAAATAATAGCCAAAGGATACAGTGCAGCGGACGTGGAGCTACAGCCTTTGTCAGATAGCAATATATGAACCATGGACACATTGCATACAGGAGAAATAAACATGGCACTAATTTCTCGGCGCTAGGTCTTATCCGGGAAGTGTCGCCGAAACAAATCACTCAAATGATTGTGCCTTAAACAGATAATGCAGTTTAATGTTAACCAGCGACCGAACAAAACATAAAATCCAGAGATTAATTCGAGCTCGAACAAAACCGACTGTAGTACGCAAGCAAGGAACAAAAGTGCGGGGGGTGAGGGATACACCATAAACACAGCTCTCTACTTATTGAAGGAAATTTAGGCCTTGTCCCAAATTACCCTTAAACATTGTCTTACAATGATATTTTACCTTATTAAATGATGATATTGTATGTCACAACTTTTCCATGAAATCCAATTTTAAAAGAAAAAAGAACCATTCCTTATTTAAAAGCTAGCTTGCGGGATTGGTGACAAGTTTAGCAGTCTGGCTTACGGGGTTCGTCCTGAATTCATAAATAGCAATACTTAGCATCTGACGTCCCACATTTGATATAATTATACGGTCTAAACAATGAGAAAAAAAGTTATATGTTACAACATTAGATTTATGTTTTGCTATTTCATGTGAATATAGATAGATAGTTTATTTATTATCAATAAAACTATCTATCATGTCAATATACAATATGGGCAATCAAATCTGAATCAGAATGCTCGTTCTGTGTGACGATATTGAAACACCGTATTGAAGGTTTACTCTAACTGACCATTAATAATCTATATTGAATGACCATTGCTCAGTTTCAGAGTACCCAATAAGTGGCAGGCGTTGTTATGTTAGCGGCGTAGAGCCGGCGATGGGTGGCCTGGTCACGTCCCTGCTGGGTCTGCGCCAGCGGCAGGCCGAGGACAGACTCGCTCAGACCGGCGAGTATGACGAGGTCCGGGAGGAGAAGAAGGAGGAGGACGGGGATGGCGACTTCTACTACGAAGAGTACAACGAATGCGGACACACACGGGCAGATGTGGCCATGTACAGCGAGTGCGGTGCCCCCGTGCCGCCCCCACCCCCACCCATGGCTCAAGTCTCCCCGATCCTGAACAAGAACCGCCAGATGTTGGTCTTATCGTCCGAGCCCCGGGCCCGGCGGTCCAGGACGCGCGGGGTGTCCCCGCGAGACCTGGAGCTGTGTGGGGCCGGCCTGGGCTACCTCCGGCGGCTACGACATCTGGGGTCCATTCAACGGGGGCCGGTCGTCGGCGGCTTCGACCTCTGCGTGGACAAGTTAAGCACGCGTGAGTTGGTTCGGCAGGACCGCCGCGCCCTCCCAGTCGGGCTGATCATTCCGCGCTTCGCCAAGTGGTCGGGCTGTCGGGTGACGTGCGCCCCCCGGATCGGTCAGCTGCTGCCGCTGGATCTCCCGGCAGACAGAGGCTTCACCGACACCGCGCGAGACTTCCTGGAGTACGTGAACGACCTAGACTCCCTGTCCGACATCAACCTCTTCAAGATGTTCTTCGCGACGGGCGGCGCGGTGGCTGGCGAGCTGGCCCAGCTGATGGAGCGGGAGGCGTGGAAGTTTAAGTGCGCACACACCTGGGCCGATACCCGCCACGTCGACTGGTCCAAGCGTTGGATCACCCAGGCCTTTGTCTTCATCCTCACGCAGAACAAGCTACGCCTGCAGGAGCTCTGGCAAAAGCGCGGCGACGAGGCATCCATTCGGGAGGACGTGTGGACGTGGGCCAGGAGGCAAAAGCTGAAGCTCATGGGCGATTATATCGTTATCAGTGAGCCGGGGGAAATCACCCAGAGTGATGGCGACCACGCCGCCGCTAACGACGGCGTGGTCGCCACGACGACGGCGGCAGCGGCGGCGGCACCACGCTCCCGGGAGTCCTCTCCGGAGAGGAAGTGTTCCGACAATTTCTTGCCGTCAGAGATGTGCCTACGTGGAGATGGTCCCAACACGGAGAAAACAACCTCACAAAGTGTCAGTTTCAAGGCGGCAAGTGCAAAATCCGGGGCAACGTACGAGGCAAATGGCCCGAGAGAAAAACATCCTCCAGCGCAAACCACGTCATTGCCACGTGGTAACAAGACCGGGAAGTTTCGGACAGCGCGTTCACCCGCGGCGAGCAAAGTCCGTGAGCCACGTCCGGAAAGCGATGCGAAAGCAGATAACGCGGTGGATCCATGTATTGAGAAGGCGGTGAAGGCGCCGCCGGCGGTAAAACAGACAAAGCCTGCACCCGCCTCACGCAAAACGAGTGCTGCGGAGTGGCGGGCAACGGATAAGCCGGAGAAGGCCGACAAGCCAACGGCCAAGGTGGAACCCTTCCGTTACACGGAGGTCTCGCCTCAAACCCCCGCCACGTGCACCGTGGTGGACGAGACTTCGGCATCCCGGAGCTCCAACGATCGGAGTCCGCAGCCAAGCGGATGCTGCTTCGGATCCAAAATGGCGGCCGGCGATGCCTGCGAGTTCGAAGAAGTCACTGATGGCACGCGACGCACGAGGAGCTTCCGGTTTTGCCCGTTGTCCCGTCGCGGAGGCGCCACTGATCGGCAGACGCCGCCTAAGTGTGATCCGCCGCGCAGTGGTCCGGGTTTTAGTGGCGCTAAACTGATGACGTCATCGCTTCGGCGTTTCACGTGCCGAGGGGTCGTGCCACGTGTGCGACGTCGCGTCATCAAGAAGGCCAAGGACGTGGCAAGGTCGCGGCCCACGTGCGTACCGCTCGCGGAGCTTGACGTTGCGCATCGGTTCACGTCAGATTTTTACGATATATATGATCAGATCGGAGTCATGACCTTGCGATCACGTGGCGACGTCGTAGAAGTTGATCTGCCCACCTTTATCAAGGTCATTGTGGACAAACGTATATACACTCGACCCATTTCAGATATAACCGCAGCGGCGAAGAAGTCAGCGGCGCTAGGAACGCAACGGAATATGAAAGGTAAACGTAGAATGAAAGACCAAGACGCATCTACGGATGCGACCGATAGGCAACGAACCGACCATGACGGAGAAGAAGACCTCATCGAAGAGGACATTGCGTGTAATGTCGGGGCTGGACATGAATGCGTCCAACCAGGAAGCTATATCCAAGAGGAAGAGGACATTCCGGAAGAGATAGAGGGCGATGTCGGCGACGGCTCCGGGGAAGACGGAGAGGACGACATCCAGGAGGAGATAGAGGGAGAGGTGGAATTCGATGGAGGGACGGACGCCGCGCAGCAGCTGAATGGCGAGTGTTACCCAGGCGACAGCCCCTCGCTGACGGACCCCCCGCAGGTGGCTGCTGATAGACGGCCGCATGACGTCGACTCCATCCTTCTGGATCTGCCGCGCAGCCCCTGCTCCTCTCCCTCTAAGAAGAAGAAGCGGAACCGACGCAAGGGGAAGAGCCAGACGCGGGAGAGCGCCGATCCGGATGAGGAGAGCCAGGCGGATGATGGCGCGGAGGAGAACATCCTCAGGCGCTTCGAGTCGTACAGCAAGTTAATGGGTTTCCGGCTGCGCGAGTTGGTATCGGCGCGCCACCAAGTGGAGGAACAGATGTCTGTCCTGCAGGGGGCGACACTGCTCGGTTACATGACAGAGGCGGAGTCGACTCGCGTGTTGGGGGAGGCCGATAATTGTCTGCAGGCCGTGTCGCGAATCCTAGAGGACTGCCGCCAGCATCTGGACGACCGACAGACCCGTGACGTCACAGATAATCTGATAGTCGCCCTGCAGGACCGGAAACGGAAACTGGAGGCCGTGATCCTCAGAACGCTGTCGGACGCCAAGAGCGTGCGCAATAACCTGACGACCTTTAGCCGCGACCACGGGCTGGAGCACCTCCAGTTCCGGCTGACCCCCGGGTCTGGGTCCACACTGCGCGCCGCGAACCACGACACGGACCCGACCCTTCAGGAGGACGACACCGAGGACAACGGAGAGGACTATATACCGGAAAACCCCGATGACGACGACGACGAGGCCAGTCCCCAGATGGACGCCCCAGATTCCGATGTGACGTATTCGCTGCCAGATCCCTCTCCGCCGAGGCCTCGTTCCGACGGCGCCTCCCGGGTCAAGAGGGCCCCGCGGGCAGGCCACGTGACCGCTGGCCGGGACCGCCAAGCCGTGGCGGAGACCGACGCCGAGGTACAGGGCTTCCAGCTGTGCGTCCAAGGTCAGTATGACGACTTTAGCATCCACGGCGTCAAGGGCAAGAAAGGGGCCTACTACCGAGAGATGGCGCCACGCGGCAAGGTCAAGCGGCGCCACCTGGCCGCTAGCGATGAAGATGTCACCAAGGTCAACGCGAGGGATCGCAAAACTAAACAGCGTAAATGATCCACCTTGAGAGATTTGTATATCCTCCGTGTATGTATGGGAAAGTCGTAGATACGAGGCTGCACGACTTGAATCTGGATCACGTAATTCCCGATGGGTATATTGTACTCAGCCATATTGTTTAAACCTTGCCACAGTCGGCTTTCTTCGAATCAGTTTCAAATAGTGGAAAGTTGCCTCCATTGCGCATTCCACGATGTTTACTACAAAATTATGTACGAAACTAAATGTCAGCAATGTGTCCTGACGCGGCAATTTCACTTCTGAATCCGGGCCTGTATAAGTTACCTGGCTTTATGAACAGTTGCAAGACTTCAGCTGCCTCTTTATTAAAGCGGTTGGTCAGTCGACATCTTTGCACCGTGTGCATAATTTACACGGCAGTTGGCGATTTCCATTCCTCAGTTTTGCGTACCAACTGCCCCACAATATGTTAATTGTCATTTAAACATAAAATGACATTATCATTCATGGAATCTGTTTCGTAATAAAGTATGTTTGAAATACATGGAATCTAAGCTTCGTATTCTGCAACGAATTACACCATTACAAATTATCCCATGTTCGGACAATTTCTTGCACATGTATTTCTGGTTCAGTCCGTTGTCTGATCTGCAATTACTGCTTCAAACAAAGCAGCCATAAGTCAATTCTGAGCCCGCAATGTCAATATTGCGCATTACACATATAATTCGATTTAAAAGACAGTGCCGGGCAGGGCACCTCACCCGGGCATGTTTCATCCATTCATCTTTAGGAATGCGAGATGGGTGTATCTCCGCAGAAGGTTCCCACATCCTGTCTGAGCCTGTAGGCGAAATAAGATTTTCGCACACAAACCATAGTCAAATTATAATTTGGAAGGTGACAATAAAACTTTGTGTTTTCCGAATACACAGTGACAGGACCTGGTGTCACAATGGGCCACAGTACCCAGTCTGACAGTACGGGATGGGTTTATCCCGGACCTGGTGTCACAATGGGCCGCAGTACCCAGTCTGAGAGTACGGGATGGGTTTATCCCGGACCTGGTGTCACAATGGGCTGCAGTACCCAGTCTGAGAGTACGAGATGGGTTTATCCCTGACCTGGTGTCACAATGGGCTGCAGTGCCCAGTCTGAGAGTACGGGATGGGTTTATCCCGGACCTGGTGTCACAATGGGCCGCAGTTCCCAGGCTGAGAGTATGGGATGGGTTTATCCCGGACCTGGTGTCACAATGGGCCGCAGTACCCAGTCTGAGAGTACGGGATGGGTTTATCCCGGACCTGGTGTCACAATGGGCTGCAGTACCCAGTCTGAGAGTACGGGATGGGTTTATCCCTGACCTGGTGTCACAATGGGCTGCAGTGCCCAGTCTGAGAGTACGGGATGGGTTTATCCCGGACCTGGTGTCACAATGGGCTGCAGTACCCAGTCTGAGAGTAGGGATGGGTTTATCCCGGACCTGGTGTCACAATGGGCCGCAGTTCCCAGTCTGAGAGTACGGGATGGGTTTATCCCGGACCTGGTGTCACAATGGGCCGCAGTACCCAGTCTGAGAGTACGGGATGGGTTTATCCCGGACCTGGTCTCACAATGGGCCGCAGTGCCCAGTCTGAGAGTAGGGGATGGGTTTATCCCGGACCTGGTGTCACAATGGGCCGCAGTTCCCAGTCTGAGAGTACGGGATGGGTTTATCGCGGACCTGGTGTCACAATGGGCCGCAGTACCCAGTCTGAGAGTATGGGATGAAGAATTAGAGAAAACAATAGCGAATTTCCAAGATGAGGAATGTGCAAGATCGGGCGCAAAAAAAAACACCTTGAAGGTGATATCGCGAATATCGAGGAAGTCACAGACTGCCATAACAGTTCGCGGTAAATAAGAAAACTTTCTTCGCGTTGAACCAGGATTTGTACGGATAACGATCCCCAAAAATTGCAAACAGCTAATCGCGAATGTCTAAAGAAAAAACATTCCTGGATGTCAGTCGCGGAGATCTGAATGGTATTGCCTCGACTCTGGTGTCACAATGGGCCGCAGCCAAGTGGGTGCGGAAATCGATATCGCCACTAACAACATGTCTTGGGTGACCGGCACCGTTGTTACAACCAACTACAGACAGGTCGTACAGATATAGGCAACACCTTCCCAGATTTTAGCACTCAGCAGGTAGGCTGTACTTCCGGGTCGATTGCCTCACTTGGCTCTAAAGACAGGGAGACTCGTCCAAGTTCCTCATGGCTGGCTGCTTGAGCAATGCGTCAATGGCCGATGCTGATACATGAGTCAGCATGCCGCCCCCCCCCCCCCCCCCCACCCGGGACTTGAGTCTCACCTGGGTTTAGTGCAACATGTAATATTCACTGCACCCAACTGTTTACGCCGGCCAGTGACCATCTCGCCATCAAATACGGCAGATTATCAGACCTGCTTGAAATCTCGTAGCAGCGGATTAACCGCTATTGATCAGCGCCTTCAAGTCTCTTGTGAAAGGTGTCTGTCGCGAGCCCTGTTTGTCGGATTCACGTTGTGCTGCAGGTGTTCATTTTTGGCTTCGATATCAGCGTCCCTAGCAACAGAGTGAGTGACAAACCAATTACCCTCACTGTAAATGGAATAGTCGGGGTAGGTAGTGTCTCCGTCTGGTGGACCATTTCGCTGCTATATGATAAGCATTGCCACTTTTGTGCAACCCGCCCGTCCGTATTAAGGCCCCCGTATAATTTTGGACCTAGGCCTCCCAAAACTATACACATAGGGACGATATATCGTCCTATGCTTACTCCGTAAATGACTGAGAGAGTTTGATGTCTTCACATAGACAGTCCCGGGATTTTGCAAAATAAAGGGTTCCTTTAGGATTGGAGAGTCGGCCAGGGGTGGTGGAGTCTATATACACACACCTGGGATAGGTATTCCCATCAGGGGCTGATCGATCTAGGAATTTTGAAAAGGTGGGGGGGGGCGATCGGGGAGGTGGGGGTGCTATCTGCAAAATTGCGACCGGAGGGGGGGGGCTATCTGACAAGTTGCGACCGAAGGGTGGGGAGTGGGTGGGGGGGGAAAGTTTGGGACCGAAGGGGGGGCGTGACAATGACTGCGGGTGTCCACCAAAGATTTACGACCGGGGAAGGGGGGAAATCTTTGCTACAAATCTTGGCCTTGTTTTTTTGCAAGGAAATCCGGCATTGTTTTTCTATAAGGGTAATTGGAATTTTTTTCGAATTTGACTGTCCTCAACATCCTCTTGCTTGAAGAGGGGGCTTTAAACCCCCCCCCCCCCCCCCCGGATCCGCCACTTTGTTGCATCCACAAAATGTCACTTTCTCAACGAGGGGTGCAACCCACATACCCCCTCCCCGCCCCTCCATAGTTTTCTAAGCATACAGACCGTTTTTCTACTTCCCGAAATGTTATCATATATCGTTGATTTGTACAAAATGCGGTCTTAGTACAGACGGCCGCTCTTAGAAAGATGGACCCGCGCTGGCCCTTGCATAGTTGGCAGACAGGTGTACCAGTTAACTTATTTAGGATTTCTTTATTTCTAGGAATTGCCAACTTGTGCTTTTACATATACTCTGTTATGTCTCAAAATGAAATAATATGCCTAAATATGGTCGGAAGAAGGTGTATGGCATATTTAACCAGCCGATCGAACTCACTGGGCCCCCTCGCCCCCGCCCTCCTCAGCCCCCCTCGCACCCCCCACCCCACCCCCCCCTCCCCAAGCTCGAGACCACCATTTCCTCGCACTCAGTGAGTCTCCATCGTTTGACGTAGCCCCTCCCCTCTTTGTCACCCCCTCGCCCTGCCCCCCACGTCGCCCCCCCTCCAAAGGTCGAGACCACACTTTTATCGCCCTTCTTACACACATATCCCCCCCCCCCCACGGCCACCCCCCCCTCCCCCCCGGCCGTCGGAGTCGCCGAGGCTAGCTTCTGACAAACCTATAATGACGACCATTTCCTGCTTTAGGAAGCCCAGGCAGACAGACAGACAGATAGACAGACACAGACAGATGGTAAGACAGACAGATGGTAAGACAGACAGACAGACAGATGGTAAGACAGACAGACAGACAGATGGTAAGACAGACAAACAGACCCACCCAAGCGGAGTGCCAGCTACGCCCTCTGTAATTACCTCCATTACATTGATGATCCACAGAGCTTTCCGCCTTGCTTCATAACAGGTTGGGCACTCCCTTGAATACAGATGCCGTTAAGACAAAATTATACCATCTATAATTATATTGTTAATGGACTAGCTTTTAACCCTATCAATATCACTGGCGTTTACACAATTAGAGCGATCGAATGGTTCCACAGTTTACCACATCGGCCCATACTGCACTTATATAGTAATTGTGTAGCATCAGCATGAAATATAACGTGACAAATAGCAAATGTAATGAATGTAATTACTGAATATTGATTGAAAAATCCTTTTGTCGATTTACGTCATTAGTGTGTAAAATGACATTTTGATATCTCATTTAACAATAAAGGAAGAAAAACGTGTTTAAATTAGCGAAGAATTACGCCCTGCCCTCACAATTGGCATCATATCACACTTATAATATGCGTGCTGTCACAGAGAACCTGCTATAGAAATCACGACCTCTCCCAGGTAACAATTTTCTTAATATTCGGGGAACAAGACAACCTTCACAGAATGTTAAACGAACATGATGGTGCGCCAATACAACCTGTATAACAGTTTAACAGTCTTTATGGTTACATTGCCGCGTGGTTGACCGGCCATTGGGCCAATACAAAGAACCTTTTCAATTTTAATGAAGAAGAATAGTTAGAAACCTCAAGTTATGGAGAGGAGACACCCCAATAACTAACATAGTTAGGGGAGTTGGGGTGGCACCCCAAGTGTGCCGAGTTAGGGAGATGATAGACCCTAAGTTAGGGAGGGGAGACATCCAAGTAAGGGGAGGGGAGACATCCAAGTTAGGAAAGGGGAGACATCCAAGTTAGGGGAGGGTGGGGAGACATCCAAGTTAGGGGAGGGTGGGGAGACATCCAAGTTAGGGGAGGGGAGACATCCAAGTAAAGGGAGGGGAGACATCCAAGTTAGGGGATGGGAGACATCCAAGTTAGGGGAAGGGAGACATCCAAGTCAGGGGAGGGGAGACATCCAAGTAAGGGGAGGGGAGACATCCAAGTTAGGAAAGGGGAGACATCCAAGTTAGGGGAGGGTGGGGAGACATCCAAGTTAGGGGAGGGTGGGGAGACATCCAAGTTAGTGGAGGGGAGACATCCAAGTAAAGGGAGGGGAGACATCCAAGTTAGGGGAAGGGAGACATCCAAGTCAGGGGAGGGGAGACATCCAAGTAAGGGGAGGGGAGACATCCAAGTAAGGGGAAGGGAGACATCCAAGTTAGGGGAGGGTGGGGAGACATCCAAGTAAGGGGAGGGGAGACATCCAAGTTAGGGGAGGGGAGACATCCAAGTAAGGGGAGGGGAGACATCCAAGTTAGGGGATGGGAGACATCCAAGTTAGAGGAAGGGAGACATCCAAGTCAGGGGAGGAGAGACACCACAAGTCAGGGGAGGAGCTAGCTGCGAGGTGTAGTCCCCCTAGAGGCCTGCGCCCTGGAGGTGCGAGCCTTTTTAACTAACCAACACAATGGAGATATAGACGATAACGCGTCCACTTCGATGCGCATATTTTTACGCACCGCCGTACATTTTCGTTTGATCTTGTTTTATCGCATTCACAGGTGTTTTTTTTTGCTGTTAAAACCATCAAAAATTTTAAATATATCTATTGAAAAAAATCTGGTGCAAAATGTTATTAATTAGTAGTACTATAAGGCCCATTTGTTTCAGTTTCAGTTTCGCCTCAAAATCATTGCTTGATTGCTATTTCCTGTTGAATCGTGGATCATACCTTTTGGGATGGTTATTTGGGCCTTGAACATTGGAATCGCCCCCTCCAGCCTCTCCCTCCCCCGCCGCCCCCCGCTCACTCCTCACCCGCCCGCGTCACATATTCTGGAATCACGCTCTCCCCGCACGACCTTATGTTATCCCATAACCATAAGTGCTCACCCTGAACGTATTAATCGTAATGTTGTGTATCGTATCAAGATTTATGACGAATAAGGTATTTTCATCGTAAACTGGCTGGTCTCTCTGGCAGATAATTAATTACTTGGGCTGGGTCAGCAGTGTCCCTTTCCCTGGGATAAGGATAAACGACATAATAGCTCGGGGATTTGTGTAATTACTGCATAGGCCTATTGACATGTAATTGTAATTCTCAAATGTGACCCACCCACGACAATACGTGTCCGACACGGGTAGCTATAATTATGTATTACACACACAGACAGTACAAATAGCGTGAGCTATATAGAGTGGACACCCACCCCCTCGCCAACTTTCCCCGTAATCCCTGCTCACCCCGCTCCCACCCGCCACCGCGCTGCCCCCCCCCCCCCACCCCAACTCCCCGTCTCCCCATCGCACAGTTCACGACGCATGCATCAATCATAGTGTGAGGCAGGCGGGGAGCTGGTGTCGTGTTTCAAGGGTGACTCTCATCCTTTCCTTCTCTCCACCCTCTTCCCTTTCTCTCCACCCCTCCACCCTCCCCCCCCCCCCCCACCGCTGCACCCCCACCACCCTTGGGATGAAGGGAGCCGGGATGTTGCCGATAAGGCTCTTAATGAGGGGAAGTAGTAACCCGGTGGGGTGGGTTTGATGGAACTGAGGGGTAGGGGAAGAAGGGAAGGGGGTGGGGGGGGGGGGGCATGATGAGTGGGAGGAGGAACGGGTGCCACCATCCACCCCACCGCGAGCGGCGTCACGGTGAATCCCCAAACGCCTTGCCTATAGCGGCGGGCGACGACAACCCTCAAGGTGACACTCTCCACTCGGCAGCCGGCACGAGAGGGCGCTCTGACAAATGGTGCCGATGGACATTGAGGGCTTTTACCGCCACGGGCGCTGCCGTCGTTCAGGCCCCGTGAAGCCGCCCGGTGATCCCCGTCGGTGGCTAGGGATGTGGGCTGTGGTGGTGACGGCTCTGCTCTGGCTGGATAAGGCAGGTGAGTGAATCCAGGGGTCGAAATCACGGTAATTGACCTTTTAATGCTTATTTGAAGCTAGATGAGCTTTATTTTGACACCGAGTTTCTTCTTCTCAAATCTAGCATGGACAGATCATTTGGTGTTCTTGAAAAAGAGTAAATATGGGATGTCACGCTGCATTTGTCTAAATCGTGACGTTCAATGTTGTGGCGACTAAACTGGATATTATATATTTACTTGCATGTCACAATTCGAATGTGGAAAGCCAGTTAAAAAATAATTTCGCTCAGTGCGACCAGTGACAAGCTACCATTCGCTAGGCGGCGCTACGCTTATATGGGCATGGGGGGGGGGGGGGGGGGTCGTGTTCCCAAGTCACGAAGAATAAATTTCTTTATTCCCAGATGACGACTTATTAAAAGGAAAACTCCTCGAATAAAATGTAAGGGCAGATGTCTGATATAAATTGACGATTTCCTGCTTGACGGTTAATTAATATTAAAATTTCCAGTTTACGATTTAATGAAAATCCTTGATCACGGCGGTCGGCTAAAATCACATTCCCAGTTCACGAAAAATTATTTTCCCCATTCCCGCTTCATGGGGACATGAAAAACCCATTCCCGAGGAACGAAAATATCCCTTGCCCCCCCCCCCCACTCCCCCATCCCCCCATTATACCACTGCTGTCGGCCGGGGACAAATTTCAAGATTCTTGACAAACGGTCAAATCAGCTATAATTTCTTGCAACATTATTGACAGATTAAATATAAAACTAACGAGCTATGCGTATATAATACAGCTAAAGGTATCTTTTTTCTATTTTGAAAAGGTTCAAATTATTGAGAGTAAACTCTTTCTTGTAATAACCGTATGTTATTAGGCTTGGGCTGGGTCCCCGGTATTAGTTTGTAGAAATGTGCGGCGCATTATCCTATCAATTTGCTCTGCGCCGCCCTGCGAGCGAGTGTGCGAATGCATTGAGGCAGTAGGCGACCACAGAGATATAATGGAGCCCTAGTGGTGATCATTTAAAAAAAAATGTATCGTGAATTTTTGTTCTCCCATTCTAAGCAATCACGTCACCGGATTGCAGCGGATCTTTGGTTCAAATTCAATTCACTAATGCGGCTGGAAAATCCGCCATCTTGAAAATTGCCTTATAGAATAGACGTGACTGACTTTAACTAAAGCGAGTTACACTAGTAAAAATTAAACACTGATCAAGGTTAAACATAATCGGATAAGCACTAATCAAAGTCAAACATAATCGATAAACACTGATCAAAGTTAAACATAATCTGATAAACACTGATCAAAGTTAAACATAATCGGATAAACACTCATCAAAGTTAAACATAATCGGATAAACACTCATCAAAGTTAAACATAATCGGATAAACACTCATCAAAGTTAAACATAATTGGATAAACACTGATCAAAGTTTAACTTAAGCGAGTAAAATTAATTTATGAATTATTTAAATTTTTTCATTGCAACCTGCGCGAGCTATAATAAAGTCACGTGGTTTACTAATGTTAATGTAAACATTCCCTAGAATGAGACCATCCCTCTGAGAAGATTAAAGATTAGCTGGTTGACTATGATGGTTAGTTTGGTACCGCTGTCGTTGCATTCCGCGTCCAATTCTGCCTCACTATCTTTTATTTGGGACCACACCCCCCCCCCCTCCCCTCCTCCCTTCATCCATTAGTGTTTGAAGCTTCATAAGTCGACGCCACAATATCCGCCGCAATGTCCAGCCCCCCCCCCCCCCCCACCCCCTCCGCCCCGTAAACCAACACTTTGGCCATATCATGATGAACACTAATTGATCATTATTTATGACATGATGACCTGATAATGGCTCGATTTGTAAGAAGCTTCAGTTAATATCAATATGTACAAGATCAGAAAAGCTGCTTTGTCTCGTTATTACCGCGTTAGTTGTTAGGGTTCGCGAATGAACTGTTTTTGCTTTGGCCGTGTTATCAGCGATATCGGCTCCCGAAAGTTCGTGGCATAGGAGCAGGTGGTGTATCTGCCAAACTTCCGTTAGGCGAAAACGGAAACTATATAGCATCGAATATGTAGTACGAAACTAGGAAAACAATACCTGGAAGATGAACGAGTGCAAGTGAAAGACATCTTCACTGCGGGTTCTGACCTGGTCCCCCCGATACATATAATCTCATATGCGTTTGGGCTGGGATTATATTCTCTGACGGTGATTGCTTCCCTTTGAATCTGCTAATCTGGCAGTGCATGTGTAGGTTTATTATGAATTTCGCCTGGAACACAACACTGGTGTCCATGGTACCCACTGGCTGCAATCCACTGGAAATCTGCGAATACGGGTCTCCATTCCACTCATATATCACTCGCAGAACACATATTTACATTGTATGCCCCATTGCCATCTTGGCAAATAAGGCAAGGTCCTGATTCGCCGAGAACGGGCGGGAAGGAGAGGCGGAAGCGCGGGCAGCCGCCTCGTGTCCGCATATCACAATGGCTGCGCAGCATCTCTTCATCATCGCATTACAGATGTCGAAAGGAATGAAAATGAACATTGAAAAAAATAAAAAAATGCATCGCAAACATAGTTTTGGCTTCTTTCAGTCGACATACGTGATGGCTGTATGATATAATGCTGAGTCCATACTCTGCCATCTCTCGAATCATCTCTACGCCTACTCGCTTATAAAACGCCAGTTGACTCACCGGCTCCCCGAGGTGACATGCGTGTTGGTCCCCGTACAATACGGGTTCATCTCATATCCTGCATCCCAACAGATATTATTACAAGAGGTTGCTTGTGCTGATGCATCTGACACACGAAGCAACGGCGTCAACCTCTTCTCGCACGAACCTTGGTAAATTTCTCCATGAGAGGCTAACAAAAAAGATTGTGTCGCACTGGGCCAGAAAGCTAGTGACTTCGAGAATAATAACAATCACTAAATTAAATTGAGCATAGTATTGTGCCATGACGCTATCAATCATCTATCTTGGCGTCCAACTACCACGAACCCTCAATGATCGATGCAGCTATGACGTCATACACGAGGTTACCCAATATAACCTTGGCTTGCTGCGGCGAGACGAAGCTCGAGGAGCTGCGAAACCCGCGCTTAGCGTAAACAGAAACAAGTCACGGTGTGATGTGTCTGTTGTGGATGTTTTATATGGCACATTGAAGGGTGGGTACGCCAATGTTTGCTCGCGTCTGTGCCTGCGTGTGCGGCAAATCCCAACTTCAATCATTAATCTGTAGCTAACCGTATTCTCGCTTTTCTTGGTCTTTATCAGTGGCAGGGTTGGGAAAGATAACAAATTACGGCAAGACTAGTTAAGTAAGCACAAGAGGAGTTAATGGACTGCAACGTGGGACTTCCGTTTTTTCTATTTTACTTATGGTTACATGACTTTTTCACGCATCTTTACATCTGGCGCCCTGCACGGCGCTCTGTATACCCCTGTCACGCTATCTATTGGCTGGGTTGTCCGTCGCCCATTAGGCTCTATACTCGCATTCTAACACCTCATAATGCGCTTCACGGCCAGTTCCTTCATTTGTCTGATCATTCGGCCTTCGACCCGACACACGATGGAAGAACGGTATCAAATCATCAACATTTTTTAATATTATTTGCTAGAATCAGGCCAAAAACCGGAGCTTTTATTGCCACAATAATCGGCAGCAGATTCTGTATTCACTAGGCCAATAAGGAGCGACAAGTAAAGCAAGCTTTCTTCATCGAGTATACGGAGCTGTGGTATGTTGGGAAGAACGATATTCTTAATCCACCACGGTTCGAGTTGACGATCTTGAACCTAACGAGGCTGCCGGCCGCACGGATCAAGTGAACAAGGCGGAACTATATTATACAATTTCACAGGTTTATTAACAGATCAACATCTGTATAAACATTTATATAAATATTTATAAACGATACTGTCATACGGTGTTTAAACTGACCTGGTAGTCTAGTCTATTTTCACAGGGCGGTGATTTTCTTGTTTATCCTAATAATTTGTGTTTCTTTTTACCTAAAACTACCTGCCTTCTGCTCCCTTTCTCTCTCTCTATTCCCTGCTCTCGCTCTCTCGCCATTACATCAACAAAACTAACTACCGAAAAACTCTCCAGCCCCCCCCCCCCCCGCACTCCCAACAAGTTACCCGCGCTCGAAAATAACCAGAGATCTCGAAATTAACAAATATCACAGAGCGCCAAATGACTTGACCGTTCTACTTGATATGTGTGCATTGAATCGCTAGCCAAAGTTCCGTTGTTCTATAAACCCATGCGCAGTCTAGTTCGAGGTACAGGCCGTAAGTGTTATCTCCGTTACACATCCAGCTTAATTGAAAAAAAACGTTTGTGTAACCAGCTATTGTACTTTCACCTAGATTGTCGCCTGGACTGCATGGTTTCAGACATGGCACAACATGGTATAGTTAAACGTACGTTTCGTGGAAGATTCCAAGAAGCAAATTGCCAACCTCTTGTATCTTTCTAAAACATCGGATTATTTTACAGAATGACTGTTAATTAATTACTAAAGCTTATGGACTTTACAAACCGGGGTGAATTGCCGATTTATTTTTATTATAGAGCCCACGAAATGAATTATCGTATTAAATGGGGGATATGAGTAATCCGTGAGCTATCTATGCCAAAACAATGGTTTGCTATTCAGCATAGCCCACTTATGACTCACAGAGTATGACAATACATCATATGGATGTTGTCATGTACCATACTATCTACCTGTTACGCGTTCACATCACGCAAACCTGAGCGAAACGCCCTCTGGGAAATCGCATCTAAATAAACGCCATAAATCTTACACCTCTTACCTCTTACAAGCCCAAACAACGAAACACAGCCATATAACAGTTTTGTTATTGTTTTTCAATTCTTTCTCCGCCGCTGTATGTATTGACCATATACCATGTCTCCATCAAACAACCCTGCTGTCTACCTCTTCCCCTTCATCCGATATACCGCTTTTTTCTCTCATTCTCGCACAGTTCGCCACTCATATCACCTTTCCACATCTCGTCACATTCTCTGTTCATGTCTTTCTCCTTCTCTTTCCCGTCCCCATCCTCCATTTACTATTTTGCCCTTCCCCTCTCTTCCCCATTGCATTTCAACTTTTGCTCATTTGGCTTTCCTGTTTTCCTTTTCCCCTTTCCCTTTCCCCTCCTGCTCCTTGCCCTCGTCATCCTTTTTTAATCTTCATCCTTTCCCTTGTTGACTCGCACCCTTGTACGGTTATCGTCATTACCCCTTGAACAAAGCCGTACGAAGATCCAATAGACGGTTGGTTTCATGTTTCTGGCCAGAAAACCGATTCCCGCATGCGTTAACCATGCATGCGTATGGAGTGGGTTCAGGTGCCCGGCTTCAACATTTCTTTGGTCAGGGGTAGGGTGGCTCTATGGTATTATTATTCACAGAACAAACCAAAAATATGTCTCCATAAAAAACAATTAAACATGCCTGGTTAATGCCCGTTAGGCATACCTGAATGGTACGCATCAAGGACCATGTCTTCTTCTGTATTCTGCAAACTATATATTCCTGAATTCGATTTTTAATATCCAGACAAAATAATTTCCAGCACGATCCTTATTTCCGCACGGAATCACATCATCAAACCGGGAATATGACCGCTTCCATATGCTACGCACAACGCAGTGAAAATCATGAAATTTTTCCGGTGGTACTTACATCAGCTTTTTATCGGCCTATATTTCTCCATGTCATTCTTAACAATGTATACTTTTATAGTCAAGATATTTATCCATACACCGTTGAAATTATGCGGCTTTAAATCCGTACTCCATTTGGCGTGCTCCGTGCAGACCTATGCCGCGAGGACCGAGCTAGTTACCGGAAACAAGCGCATGCCAGAATTTTCCCTGGGAAAGTCTGTTGCAAATAATGAAAGTCCCAAAGGCTTTTACGCAGATCAGCAGGGCAATAAAACAGGTATGTTATCTGCTTCGCCGAACATATCGACTACATATAGATATATGGCCTGTGCGCCCGACGGCGGTTCCCTTCCTGCTCTCGCTGCCGTTCTCTCGTTGTCCTGGCCTCGCGTGATTTGGTCATCCGTTGTCTGATGCCGCCGCGGGAGTTGTTAGCCACAGTAAAGACCTAGCGATTCTCCCGCTGAATCAGGTCTCCCTAAATACGCCCGGGTTGCCATCATCACACTCATCCACCTCTTTATACTAGGACAGACGAGAAGGCGCTATTATCTTCTTATGAGCCTTATAGATCTCGTCGTGACCTTTCCCGAGCGATAATGTGATAATGTGTTTGGTGCAGTCGTGTTGAACGGGACATATAAGTGCTGAATTGTTTCCACCTTAATCCCTATCCCGACAATGGTTTCTGCCGACCAGAGATCCCTGTATGGTTGCTGGGTGGACTACTGGTTTACATCCGCTGGAGAGTAATATACCATTTGGTTGTATATTCAGGAAGTTTTAGCCAATCCTGGTCATATCGCGTCAATGGGAGAAGGAAGGGAAGAGCCGAGCCTTGTCCCATTTGCGAAGAAAGACATTATCATTTCTCCGTGATATGGAGCTGTAACGAAATATATCACAAGGCATATCACCCTGGCGGCTGAGATGTTATGGCTCAAATGGACGTCTGATGACGCATGACGCATGACTGATGCATGGGTGTCATCCCGCTGCACATTATAAATCAAACCGGGATCTTCTGGGCCGATTATTAAGGGAATTACAGCGTTTCGTAGCTTCCCATGCTGATGCAATCGCTGTCACCAGAACGGCAGCGGCCCGGTGAGCAATACACAGGGTAGGGGTGTAAGGTAGGGGATGGGTGTAGATAAGGGCAGGAGTGTGCGCCAGTGAAGCGCATCAAAGGCAAAATGCGTGTGTGTATTGGCGGGCATGGAGAAGGCCATGGTGGGGGCGGCGAGAGGGGGGTCGCGTTAGGCGAACAGAAGCGCCGTATAGTTTACTATTGCAATGGTATCTTAGTCGATTTACGCAAAAATGTTAACACGGCGAATTTTAGCCATATTTTTCCCTGAAGGGCGATACAATTCTTCAGGGTCCTATACCATTTTCAAGTTTGTACGGTCAATATTGAGGGCACCGGCAATTTCGTTAATTTTAAATTAAAATGACCCGTTACGTGATAACCACAAGTCCGATTTTAGTACAATTTTAAAAATAAGGTCCTAATTTATGACCTAGTCCGTGGTAAATGTTGGAAGGTGATAGCTTAAAAATTGAAAAAGTCGGGTTCGAACCTCCAACTTCCAGGCGCTCTGGCACCGTTACGTTGTGCACTCCGGGTTCAAGCTGAGATTGGATTTGGCATAAGCTACTTCACCCCTATCCACCAGGGCAAGTTTGGTGCTCAGATGTCTTTTAGTTTTTGAGCTACAACCGAGCACTCGACAATTACAATAGTCAAGGACACGGTCTTGACCCTTGACCCAGGTTGCTGAAATGTAACCAATTTTAAGATACAACCTTAAGTCATCTTAGTGTCAAAGATGAGTGCTTATGAGTGGCTTATCGGTTTCTATGTTTTTGGCACATGGTAAATTTCAAAAATGTCCTATCTTTTACCATTGGGCCATTTTTGCGTTGCTATGGAACAAAAGTAACGGTCCGATTGCATTCATCTTGCACATAATGGATAAGGCCGACCCCTAAGTAGCCTGTACCAAGTAGCGTGAGGCTATGTGCATTTTAACACCGAACATGGAAAAAAGTCAAATTTGTATCTTTCATAATAGGATTTTCCGTTACCTTGGAAACGAATACTACCAGTTCGATCGCCGTAATGTTTGGCATAGTCTATCTAGGTGGCCGACCGAATGTCCCTGCCAAGCGACGTGGAGATACCTGTATGGCAAGTTGTCGAAATCGGGGGACAAATCTTCCTTTGACTTATAATGGGGAATTTCGTCGCCTTGGAAACGGACACTATTGATGGGATCACTATAATTTTGGATATACGGTACTTGAGTGGTACCTTTAATGTCCCTGCAAAGTCTCGTGACAATCGCTTTGAGATTAGAAACAAAAATTTGGTGTGGAAAATTTTGTAATTTCCAAAGCCTGTAGCGTGAAAACTATTGCTCCTACGTAAAAGATAGCGATAACGAGAAAGATATTGAGGAGCTGAGTATATAGACATTAATTTCGTGTTTGTAGCTGTAATATTAAGCGAGTTACACCGGAAAATGTGTTTTGGACGTATGACGTCACCGTGACGTTGACGTAGGACCGATTTCACCCGGCAACGAACTTGACCTGAGATTAGACTTCGGGCATCTGTTGGCGAAGTTTGACAACGACAGCTGCAAGTGTTCGACAGTTATCGTGTTCACAGACAGACACACACACACACAATACTTAAAGGTACATGTTGGACCGATTCGATAGGTCAACAGGTTGTCTTCCTACATGTATCATTCGTTGTGATGGGTGGACATGCCGGGTATTCATTGGTATAGGAATGACGGTGAGGTGTGGGGGAGTTGCCGCTTGAAACTGACGGTCAGCTGGCAAATTAAATATGTCATCATGTCTCTGGTATTACTGGCAATTAATGGTCACGATAATGGTTGACGTCAGTCATTATGGTGTATTCATATTCTGATCGGAGGCCTGCATTTTGAACTAATGGACTGGTATTATATTTAAAGCAATATACTTACATGCGCCATCTTAGATTTTTTTACATTTTAGAATCAAGGCTAAAAGTATCCCAAAATTATGATGCATATATGTTTTATATCTCTCAGAGTCTGTAAAACCACAATTTTAACATAAAACTGCGCGGTTTATATACATCGCGCGCGGACGTGATAGCGAGCCGCGGTCGACATCACACACAAATTACCGAACAGCGAACAGGCGCGCAGATATAAAGCCGGCCACCAACTTCTGTTCCGGTGAACAAATTGCCTTTCTCCGGATAGCCCACACGCTTTCAGGATTTAAATTCAAGACGGAATAAACTTATTTGACATGGGGAAGAGGTTGGTAATACAAAAAAATTACAGAATATGTTGCTTTAAGGACAAGGTCATTTGAGAAGGAGTTGACGATAGTTTTTTTGTAACTTTCCTGATTTTTATTGCATGGAATGTAAGCTATAGGAAATACATAGACAGCGAATGCTCACCACGTTTTTCTGCCATAAAATATTGAATATCAAAACGATATAGCATTAAGCTCAAGCTAAAACTGGTCAAGGTGTTTCGTGTCATTAATGATAAGGGGATTAATATTTCACAATTGAAATATAGTATACCGATAGAGTTGTTTTGGGATGAGTTATTCCATGCCATGTACAGAGCGCGCAAGTCTTTTCACCCGGCATTAAGAGAGAGCAGCGCCCTCTGTCAGCCGGAGAGCTAGCGGCTGCCTTGACGACGGCGCGTGGTCTGATAAGACATCGCGCTTACCTAATGGACAGTGGTCACTGCCATAGGTCTGACTAATGCCCTTCTACAGACGTTACACACACACCTTAAAGCCCCTCACACCTGTGACCGCACCCGGCGTGGTGCACGGTGTCGTCACATGACCTGAGGGCAGTCCCGCAGTAAATAGACAAATACACGCCGTTGGCCCGGTGATGCTATCAGCGTCAGAGGCCGCCCTGCCTGACGCGATAATGATTTCCCGACCCTTTGCTTGATGTAGGCCGCCACACCTGCTGGTCGGCCAAACCTCTTTCGCAAACAAACAGAATTGAAAATATGCAATTCACTGCAATACTTCCTTCTTTGCTTATGTTTATTATGGTGACTTTATGTAGATAACTGATATGGCTGGTTTTAAACGGCGGCTTTTTGCTCCACTGGTAAATTGCTTCTAAACATTCTTGTAATTAATTTCAAAGGGGGTATGATGGAATAATCGCTATATGGCCAGCGAAATGTGATAGTGTTATGGCACTGCTCAAAAGACAAACACAATTTCTATGGTTGCAGCAACACAAAATAGACGAAACAACATAAACAAAGTGGACGCCAGGTAGTGAAGGGTGTCTGCCTCGTGCTCCTAGACGTAAAATGCTTGGTTACTATGACAACGTAAGATTCCGATCTCTGCGTGGGGCGACATTTTCCCACCTCCTGTTGGGTCCGTTGTTCTATGTAACTATAGCAACATTGTCACCCTAGAAGCGGCCAGTCAACAAATGTAGTCCTCCAGTCGCTAGGTGGCGCACCATCCTTCCCCACAATGAGGCCGTTTCTTCTAGAACTGTGACATCGGATAAATAATGACAATTTACTCGACAGATTAATCTAATATTAACATGATGAGATGAGGATAAATAGGGTAGCATTATATATTAGGTGCATTTAATAACTTTCCGCAAAGTTTTATACGCACGATTTACAACCACTTTTTACGCAGTGCCCTCTAAACAACATGCATGATTCATTTCGTTAAAAAACTCATATCTTGCCGAATATTTGTCACATATCGACCTCACTATAATGAGGCTAGACTCAGCCATTTCTTCTAATTAGGTTAATACTACTACACGGAGTGCCTGTTTCGTGTTTCTCGGTCGTTCATGCGACAGAGAGGACACATCACCTGGCCCGCCTGGCTGTGTAACGCGAAGAGTGCACTCACTCCCCCTAATGCACCGTGATGCCGTCTCCTCAAGACGCGCCATTCAAACCTTTCACTAACTGGCCGAAAGAGGGCAATTTGGTCCCAGTCGGCCGTTCGCTTTCCTTTCCGGCGCTGACCTACCATGACCTTTCTCATTGGCTCATATCGCTGTCTCCTGCGGCGCATCAAGGACCGCCCTCTGTCAGCAGAGCGCGTATACCACATTTCCGTTCACTGCATGACTACAGCGCCACCTTCCTGCAACACGAGGAATTATTCGGTCGTCAGAAATCGCGGTGACGTGGCCGGTATCACGTCACATTAGGCGCTAAAGCTTAGCGGTGTCACCCCATTAACACGCGCACTAGCACGTGACTACAACTCGTCACTTAGCCTACTATGCTCCATGTGACCTAAAATTGTCACCTCCCCTTGATCACGTGAGCGGAAATATTAACTTTTCCTTGCTCACGTGAGCCGGATGGAGTACTTTTTATTTTTGCATTCCGTCAAGAGAATCCATGATGTCATTAATGGCTACGTAACTTTCTACCGCCAGGTGGCCAGGGGCTAGGGTTGGTGGAGGAACCCGACTTCACCTCGTGTCGGGACCGCTGTGACGAGGCTTATTTCCCGGGCAGGAGCTGCTACTGCAACGAGGCGTGTGACCAGTACGAGAACTGCTGCTTCGACTACTACGACATCTGCCGGCGTAAGTGAAAACTATGTCATGCGTTACTGTCAAATGTCACGAATAGATTAGCTGTAACGGTATACAAATAGATTAGCTGTGACGGTATACAAATAGATTAGCTGTAACGGTATACATTTTGTCCTTGCGTGATTCCGCGATGCAAAGTCTCAGACTGCTGTCACGGGGTCATGTGGTGGGCGCCTGCGCGAGTAATGCCATGGTTACTAGTGGGGCGGTTAATTGGGCCAGAGCTGCAATGCACCTACTGGTTATCACGGAATGTGGAGCCGCGTCAGCAGCGACCCCCGGTGGCTGTTACGGCCATTTGTAAAAATGGTCACCATAATGAATTCTTCACATGCCAATATCTTTGAAACTATATATTGTAGGATAATGTGTTGATGTGATGCATAATTATTAAGTCACCGAATCCATTAGAAACAATCAAGTTGATATGTATAATATATATTTTTATTGCAAAAAGAAACATTTATAATAACCGTGTTCTAAACGACCGCCGATTTCTTTCAAATTCTATATATTGGAAGCAATATTTCATGCACTAATGGCTACGGTGCCTCAACATATGGCTTTAAATTAACCCAGCTATTAGATAAAACGAAGTTTAGACAAATTAATATTTGAGAAAGGGGCAAATATATCATCAATCAAGAATCACACAAATAGAAACCAACCTGTTCTAACGAAGGCCACATCAACAAATCAGGCATGATCAGCAAGCGCCTGTCATCGGCACAACAGACTAAGACAGCGAAACCCTTGATCTATCTAGCCATCTTCCCCAACAGATCAAAGGAAAGACACGAAAGGAAAGTCCTGTTGAAACATTATACAAGATGGTTCTTAGTTTGTGCCGTGCATGATGAAAAAAAAGGAGTGTGTCAGATCTCCTCTAAACAGAAATCTCCTCATGGCAGAAGCAGTCAATAATATTGATCGTAAACCGCGTTCAACAATAGCAAAGGATTTCTTTCATGGACCAGGCATAGCTTTACTGCACTCCTTGTTAATATACGGTCATTGTCATTGACCATCAGTATGCGACAACAGATTCTGCTGCCGGATGAAGTCTAGCGTCATGGTGAATACATAAATAGCAAAAAATGATATTTAATTGAACATATTTTGCTCTGTAAGCTCGACTGTAAATAAAATAGTTCATAAACTAGGCCCAAAATGCAGAATTATCACAATTATTTTGCTCACGATCACTCTGTTCCTTTATTGCTCACATTCAGTCACAATTAGAAAAAACGCGCGATTAACGCGGTAAAGTTAGCAGCAAAAATACCTCAATCCAGGACAAATGCCAATGCTAATTAATGGATAATCCACTGTTTGCAATTGCAAGAAATACAATACATTGGAACTTTAGTGCACGTACGTACAAATACCTGATCCGGGCTGGTTGATGACACATAGAGATGGTGGCATGCAAGGTCATTGACGACTGGCTTGATATAAGTGGCTGGACAACTGCAATGCCTGGATTACCGCGGATGGAGTCACCGAATCCATGTTGAAGGCCATGAATGCAACTTGGACGAGATATAATTGATGCATGTATCTAAATTGCATTGTTTCCAATGGCTTCAATGATCTAAAATCTATACATTTACACTCGAGAACCTGGTTCTACGACATATATTTTCGAAGATGCACGTACGTAAAGAAACTCTCGGTCATTTTGGAGGTCATTGTGGCGGCCATTTTGAACCAGATCGCGGATCTACATCCCGAAATAAGCAGTCATTGCATCTATTTGCCAAGTTTCACGTTTTTTTTTGTTTTTTTTTCAATATGTTTATTGTCTTGTAATATTGGTAATGGAGGTAACTTTAGGCGAAAAAAATATAGCGAAAGGCCCACAAAAAATAGCCCGTGGTTTAAAACATGTCGCTTTGTTTATGGCCTTCATGGAACACATTCAAAACTATGTGCTGATAAATAAATATATCTTGAGTCTCGCTTCATAATTTAAATGAATTACCACGCTCGGTAAATGCTTCAGTTGCTTATAATAATGGCGCTGAAATACCTCGAGTTGCTAAAAAACTAAAACAAAATATTCGAAAACTGAAATATACAATACAGTTCAGGTTCTCACGTCATTCAGGTATAGACATCAGCATCACTAGAACAATATATACAATGTGAGATTTCCGCCTTGAGGGTTAGTTAAGCACGTATCACAGCGCCGTCTATGTTGTGGAGACGCCACACCTCGACTGGCAAAGTGTTCCTCGCCTCGCTAAAGGCTGACGGTTAACGTCCATGTTCAAGCTGGCGGAGAAGTCTCCCATGACGCCGCGGGGTGTGCCACATTACTGCATCTCTATGCATCATATGGGGCCACCGTTGTCCCATAAGCTCGCCCTCCCACCCCGCCCCTCTCATCCCGCCCCTCTCATCCCGCCCCTCACACCCCACCCACTACATCCGGGTCATTAAAGCCCATAGCCCCCATAGCTCTCTGGCACTGAGACATATCATATATCTCATCTCTTTACATGCCAACTGTCATTACAGGGGGTGGGGATGTTTCCCTCAATCACGCCTTATAGTGTCACAATCCCGCCCCCCCCCCCACATCATCATGTACCTTGGTGCTTCCCTTTGGACCGTCGCCTGCAGCCAGTCAGTTTGTATAGGAGCGCCCCTACCCACCCCCCCCCCCCGCCTCGCGCCGCTTCCTGGTAGTCAATTTTTCTCTCAAGCAGCTCCCTCCCCCTTCACCACTTAACTCACCACAAGTCAATGCTTAGACTCACCCCTGTGCACTGAATCCTCACTATAATTATACATGAATATCCATATCAGCTGAATCAAGCTAAACTGTCACCGCTGGCTGTCACGGGACTCTCGTTGTCTTTCTCGCGGTAGCTGACTTCGTGTGGTCGGACGAGTGGGTCCAGTGGCGGGGCCATGACTACAAGTTCATTGCCGACCTGACGGTGACGGGGCAGGGGGCGGCGGCGGCCTGCCGGAGGGAGGGGGGCCTCCTTCTCAGCATCAATGACCCGGAGGAGCAGGAGGTCGTCACCTTGAGCGTCCTGCGCAAGCGCACGCTCAGCGTCTTCGTCGGCGGAGCGGACTTGAAAGACGGTAAGGAATTATCGTTGATCTATTTCTCTAATGATATAATGAGGATATTTTCTGAAGATTATTATGTTTCCGTTGCGATTATAACTACTAATAGATTCCTAATAGATTACCGTGCCTTATGCTATTGCAAGCGGACCCAGGAAGGGGATCAAGGGGGTTCTGACCCCCGTGCACCCCCCCCCCAATGCACCCCCCTCCCGGTCGTCAACAAATTGGTGGACCCCCCCCCCATCTCATGCCTGAAGAATTTAATATCTTGTGGTATAAACCATAGGCTTATGTTCTATTTGGTTGTAAAATCGGATTACAATTACTGTCCAGTATCTCTCTCTATATACATAACATATATACGATCGAGGTTAATTTATATGTGTATGTGCGTGATCTGTCACGTCATGCAACCAGAGGGCGCCTGGTGGTGGGCTGACGGGAGCGTCATGCCCCTCCCCACCGACCCCTGGCACGGGTGGTACGAGGGCCAGCCGGATGACGACGGCGACCAGGACTGCGCCGTCATCACCAACTACAAGTACTGGGCCATCCGGAAGCTCATCCTGGACGCCTACTACTGGCGGGACTACAGCTGTCAGTACAACGTGGCCAAGGAGATCCAGGGCTACGTCTGCGAGAGTGAGTACTGGGGGAGGGGGGAGGGGGGGGGGAGGAGGAGGGAGAGGGAGGGGAGGGGGGAGGGGGGAGAGGAGGAGGGAGAGGGAGGGGAGGGGGGAGGGGGGAGGTGTCCTGGACGCCTACTACTGGCGGGACTACAGCTGTCAGTACAACGTGGCCAAGAAGCTCCAGGACTCCGTCTGCGAGAGTGAGTACTGGGGGAGGGGGGAGGGGGGTGGAGGGGGTGGAGGGTGGAGGAGG
>OZ025251.1:24063151-24094685 GCA_964019135.1 Arenicola marina | reverse complement strand
CAGCTGTCAGTACAACGTGGCCAAGGAGATCCAGGGCTACGTCTGCGAGAGTAAGTACTGGGGGATGGGGGAGGGGGGGGGGAGGAGGAGGAGGGAGAGGGGGGAGGGGTAGGCGGGTGGAGAAGGGGGAGGGGGGAGGGGTGAGGGGCGGTGTCCTGGACGCCTACTACTGGCGGGACTACTGGCGGGGCTGTGTGAGGGTGAGTATTTGTGGGCGTGAGGTTATGTGAGAGAGAATATAAGCATGTGTGTGTCGGCCAAGGGGTGGCGAGGTGATCGTCACAAAGGGGTCTGTGAGAGAGAGAGTGTGGGAAGAGGGAGGGGTCTGTGACAGTGAGTGTGGAAAGAGAGAGGGGTCTGTGAGAGTGAGTGTGGGAAGAGGGAGGGGTCTGTGACAGTGAGTGTGGAAAGAGAGAGGGGTCTGTGAGAGTGAGTGTGGGAAGAGGGAGGGGTCTGTGACAGTGAGTGTGGAAAGAGAGAGGGGTCTGTGAGAGTGAGTGTGGGAAGAGGGAGGGGTCTGTGACAGTGAGTGTGGAAAGAGAGAGGGGTCTGTGAGAGTGAGTGTGGGAAGAGAGAGGTGTCTGTGACAGTGAGTGTGGGAAGAGGGAGGGGTTTGTGAGTGAGTGTGGGAAGAGAGAGGGGTCTGTGAGAGTGAGTGTGGGAAGCGAGAGAGGTCTGTGACAGTGAGTGTGGGAAGAGGGAGGGGTCTGTGACAGTGAGTGTGGGACGAGGGAGGGGTCTGTGAGAGTGAGTGTGGGCAGAGAAAGTGGTCTGTGAGAGAGAGTGGGAAGATAGAGGGGTATGTGAGAGTGAGTGTGGGAAGAGAGAGGGGTCTGTGAGAGTGAGTGTGTGCAGACAGGGGGTTCTGTGAGAGTGAATGTGGGAAGAGGGAGGGGTCTGTGAGAGCCAGTGTGGGCAGAGAGAGGGGTCTGTGAGAGTGGGTGTGGGAAGAGAGAGTGGTCTGTGAGAGTCAGTGTGGGAAGAGAAAGGGGTCTGTAAGAGTGCGGGTGGGAAGAGGGCGGGGGGGGGGTCTGACAGAGTGAGTGCGAGAAATGGATGTATCTGTCAGCACTCACAGGGACACAGTTAACACTCCCTTGTTCGTCTGTCTCACAAGGCATTTACTTTGATTGAGCGCCCTGCTACTTGATATAAATGTCCTTTTTAAGGTATCACTGATAAAAAGAATCCTACCGATATCGGAATCGGCATGGATCAATGCCGAGCCAGCGTCTTCCCCTGTCAGCTCCTTTCGCTACTGGACCTAGCGTAACAACTTTTTGTGGAAGAATCATGTTTCTTCTCATCGGCGTGAAACCTGCCTCTCCCTCCTGGCACAGACGACTTTACAAATCATAGTTCAGGTTATTCCACTGGTAGGCGCCACTGCATGTGCAATGAAGTCTGCGTAATATCTTCTTGCAATATCAAGATAACATTCTGTGGACGATTAAATATTCTAATCGTCTACGTCTAGCGTCTACATACTCGTTCATTTGATACATTTCATGCCGTTATCCTGGACATATTGTATTAATCTCGGTAAAACAATGAAAGACAACACAAGAATACTTCCCATAATTATTTGCACCAGCCGTGCTTTTCCCGGGGATATTTGCGAAGTCTCGTATGGTAAGATGGCGTTCTGGAACGATTTCAAGTTAGAAATATTTGTATTCCGCTGGGCGTTACCGGTGCTTGTTTCTACGGTCGAAGGCAGAGGTAACTGATGCTCTCCGCCATTATGACAAACATCTTGTCTGCTATGACCATCGGCCAATTGATCAAAGGCACGAGGCTCTTGTTCTCTCTATGTGTTGAGTAGCGATCATGGCTGGTTTTCTAAGGAAACGAGGGGGATGAATGGGCAATGTGCATGCGAAGCCTTGGAAACCTGTTCGCCCCCACCCCCCCACCGCACCCACGCGAAGTTTTGGGAACCTGTTCAGCACTCCCTACCGCCTCATCCACCCCCCTCCCCCCCATCTCTGTACCATAGTTAACGTCCGGTGACACCACGTGTAGAAACCATGGTAATAGTTCCCGCCGGTGGGGTCACGTGACTTGCCCCGTGTCCTGTTGGCCTTTATGGATAGATGGACCTGCTGTATAAATAGCTTGGTCATAAAGATCCAGTGTGTACATCCGTCCGTCTACACCCCCCCCCCCTATCTTCTCTTTCTTTGTCTTTCTCTCTGTCGCTCGCCCTGATGTGGCCGCTTCCCTTTACAGAACCCCTGACTTGCGGACATGATATTTGTCATGACATCTGACTGGTACCTCTTGTCGAGAGTCTTTGAATTGATTTACGATGTCGGCATAAAGAACGAGAGAGGGATAAGGGGGAGAGTTAGAGAGAGGGAGAAGGAGGGAAGATGAGAGAGCCGCTCTTAACCCTTGGCGCGTATTGCCCTTTATTTGCCTGATGTTGCAAGGATATCGAGGCGGGGGACTGACTGCACATGTCGTGTTCCCTTCAGTAGTAAACAGGCCCCAGTCATCGTATTATATACGCCAGACAGGAGGAGAATGATTCTGACAATATAAAAACAATTTCGATCGCTGGCTAGTTCGTTTATTATATTAAGTGGTCCCAATCGATGACTTCGCACATATCCGCCATCTTTGAAACGGTATGACTAGGCCTATTTCAAAGTTGCATATCGAGCTCTTTTTCCGCCAAAACTAAAGAGGTCAAATTCCAAATAAGAATCAGTGCTTGAATCATCCGAAATGTCTTTTTCCACGCATGCCAGACTGCCAAATGGAGTCCCTTAGCCTTGTGCTTCGCGATGCTTTGTTATAAGTAGCAGTGCCGCGACAGAGTTCTGTGGTGCCCCAGGATAGACACGTTTGCCATATCACAGCCGAAACGGGTTTCTGAATTTATAGAAGGAAACAATCGAGTTTTCTGCAAACTGTGATATATATGTCGCCTGGGCTTAGTTTTGGCGGGAATGAGCTCGATATACAACTTTAAAATAATACGGAGAATATCCTAAATACCTGCAATGAAATCTCTAACTTAAGAAAACCTCTCAGTTTCCAAGTTTTAAAGTTGAAAACCCATTAACTTGGTCTCGGAGAAGATTTTAAGCATGTTTTTTTTTCGGTCGCTCGCTGCGATATCATTATAACTTTGTTTCTATCGCTTCAAGACGGAAATGCAAATATGTCTGTAGCTCCGAGATTTTTTAAACAAAGTTTTTGCCCAGAGAAAATTAAAACGAAGTTTCTACCCAAGAAAAGTTTGTAGCAATGTTTCTGTCGCCTATTTCACCAGGAAGCCTCCAGTGCCAACCCAACCCGTGTCTCAACAATGGCACGTGTCTCTACGTGGGAGGCCCGACCGAGGTCACGTGTCAGTGCCACGGGCACTATGTGGGGGACCTGTGCCAGTACGAAGGTAGGTCGCCGGTACAAGGGTGGGTCGCCAGTACAAGGGTAGGTCGCCAACACAAGGGGAGTTCACCAGTACAAGGGTAGGTCGCCAGTACAAGGGTAGATCGTCGGTACAAGGGTAGGGCGCCGGTACAAGGGTAGGTCGCCTGTACAAGGGTAGGTCACCAGCACAAGGGTAGGTCGCCAGTACAAGGGTAGTTCGCCAGTACAAGGGTAGGTCGTCAGTATAAGGGTAGATCGTCGGTACAAGGGTAGGTTGCCGGTACAAGGGTAGGTCGCCGGTACAAGGGTAGGTCGCCAGTACAAGGGTATGTCGCCAGTACAAGGGTAGGTCGCCAGCACAAGGGTAGGTCGCCCGTACAAGGGTAGGTCGACCGTAAAAGGGTAGGTCGCCGGTACAAGGGTAGATCGTCGGTACAAGGATAGGTCGCCGGTACAAGGGTAGGTCGCTGGTACAAGGATAGGTCGCCAGTACAAGGGTGGGTCGCCAGTACAAGAGTAGGTCGCCAGTACAAGGGTAGGTCGCCAGTACAAGGATAGGTCGCCGGTACAAGGGTAGGTCGCCAGTACAAGGGTAGCTCGCCAGTACAAGGGTAGGTCGCCAGTACAAGGGTAGGTTGCCGGTACAAGGGTAGGTCGCCCGTACAAGGGTGGGTCGCCAGTATAAGGGTAGGTCGCCCGTACAAGGGTAGGTCGCCGTTACAACAGTAGGTCGCCAGTACAAGGGTAGGTTGCCCGTACAAGGATAGGTCGCCGGTACAAGGGTAGGTCGCCCGTACAATGGTAGGTCGCCCGTACAAGGATAGGTCGCCAGTATAAGGGTAGGTCGCCCGTACAAGGGTAAGTCGCCGGTACAAGGGTAGGTCGCCAGTACAAGGGTAGGTCGCCGGTTCAAGGGTAGGTCGCCGGTACAAGCATATGTCGCCAGTATAAGGGTAGGTTGCCCGTACAAGCGTAGATCGCCAGTACAAGGGTAGGTCGCCAGTACAAGGGTAGATCGCCGGTACAAGAGTAGGTCGTCGGTACGAGATTAGGTCGCCGGTACAAGGGTAGGTCGCCAGTACGAGATTAGGTCGCCGGTACAAGGGTAGGTCGCCGATGCAAGGGTAGGTCGCCAGTACGAGATTAGGTCGCCGGTACAAGGGTAGGTCGCCAGTATAAGCGTAGGTCGCCAGTACAAGGGTAGGTCGCCGGTACAAGGGTAGGTCGCCAGTACGAGATTAGGTCGCCGGTACAAGGGTAGGTCGCCGGTACAAGGGTAGCTTACTGGAAAAAGCGTGGGTTACCTAATGAAGTCTACAAATATTGCTGAACCAAATTTATGACCCTATTTGATATTTCCCAATGTGTTAGGTAAATCTTATTATAAAAGTGTAACCAACTGAATCATCAGCGGTTTCAGTTGAAATTACTTCTTTGCTTGGCACACGAGGGTATATATCGTAGAACGTTATTTTACGGGTCGTAGTGACGGAGGGGGCCTTGTGGACGATATGCGGTGAAACCAACCTATCAGAGGCCGAGGGCGTGGTGACGTCACCCCTGTGGCCCCTCCCCTATCCGGCCAACGTTCGCTGTCAGTGGCTGATCCAGGCACCAGTGGGACAGACCCTCTCCATCAGGTCAGGCCAGTCTCCTACAAATTGACTCCCTATTAGTCCAAATTAAATGTGATATTTAATTCTTATAAATGATCCCAACTGGGTAGTTATTCTACAAATGAGTAGCAATGCTATTGACTGAATGAGATGAGAAATATGCCCCTCGAAATTTGATGACGATTACTTGAGGGCATTAAATACCATGGGGGTGACACATGGTGGACAATGACAAGTATCTGGAAATGATATGTTATCATGATATTCATTTGTCACAAGTTGTGTATCTTGTGTCTCGGGTCCGCGTAAATAAATCATCATCAGTTTTGTCTTCTCCAATAGCTTCCAGTCGATGTCGATTGAGGAAGCTAAGGATTGTTTCTTTGACCGGCTGACCATATACGACGGAAACAGCACGGATAATACGCCACTGCTGCCGCCATCTTGCGGCAATCTAGGAAACTCTTCTATCGCCAAGTAGGTCACCCCCCCCCCCCCCACTCTGGTCATTGTATGAAGAGGGGTCTGGAAGGGGCGAATGGCGACACGCGACACAAACATTTGTGAAAAATCGACATTCGACATTCGACCCCCGAATTCCGACACTGAGGATCTGAATAAACGACATCGACACAGAAATAAGTTTATAAGAAAATAGTTTTGAGCAAATCGACACTGGACACTGGCTCCCCGCTTCCAGACCCCTATGAAGCGTGTCGAAAAAATCGCCACCACTTCCGAAAACTTACAAATGTTGACGCATTATTTGTTTCCCTGACAAGAAATATGGTTTATTGGCATATGACATGTGTTACATGACATGTGTTAAACGCACTCACACCCGCTTTAACAGGTTTTATTTTCAAATCATTGCCGAATTCCGTAAACCACACAGTACAGAGCCGCCCTCTACCGGCTGAGCCGTTCAAAGTCACACATGCCTGGCGGGCAGACATTTTACAGTTGTTACACAGGGCTGATTCCTTCACCAGATAGCACCACTGTTACATGCGCTTTCTATGGGACTCGGCAGCGAAAAAGAAGTTCCGATTATTTATTAATAAATCACCGCTAGGCTTATATTGATCGTAAAGTATTGGAGCCATCTGCCCCGGCCAAGCCTTATGATGCCGAGTTGTAAATAATATATGTATATGGCTATCGGCTGTCATTGTCGCCACAAAGGGGGCCCTTTAGCCCACGACATTGTCGCTTCCTGGACCCATTTGTCTGTTCAGACAGATGAGCACTACAGAGATACCTCAATGAGTGAAGGGCGTCGCCTCAATACACAGGGATAGGGTACATCATTTCTGCTCGCGTGTTGGCCAAATGGATACGTGGTCGGGCACTCTGTGACGATAATCAGGAACCTGCCTTGTTTTCCGAAGGTTTTTTATAGCCATTTTGCATCCGACATCGTAACGTAATGGGCCTTTTATCTCATATTCTTCCCTTCACCAAAGTTGTACATTATGTAGCCAATCGTACGCGGAGAGAGATAGCATTCAACGTCTACCGTGCCCAACCGCCCCCCCCCCCTCGCCAACCACCTGCCACAGCTCTTTTTGCTGTCGAACGTGTGTCTTGGTACAACCCATACATACCTATGGTTCTATCCGACTTACAGTACAGCTACGTGGTCGGGCAATCTGTGACGATAATCAGGAACCTGCCTTGTTTTCCGAAGGTTTTTTATAGCCATTTTGCATCCGACATCGTCACGTAATGGGCCTTTTATCTCATATTCTTCCCTTCACCAAAGTTGTACATTATGTAGCCAATCGTACGCGGAGAGAGATAGCATTCAACGTCTACCGTGCCCAACCGCCCCCGCCCCCCTCGCCAACCACCTGCCACAGCTCTTTTTGCTGTCGAACGTGTGTCTTGGCACAACCCATACATACCTATGGTTCTATCCGACTTACAGTACAGCTACGTGGTCGGGCAATCTGTGACGATAATCAGGAACCTGCCTTGTTTTCCGAAGGTTTTTTATAGCCATTTTGCATCCGACATCGTCACGTAATGGGCCTTTTATCTCATATTCTTCCCTTCACCAAAGTTGTACATTATGTAACCAATCGTACGCGGAGAGAGATAGCATTCAACGTCTACCGTGCCCGTCCGCACCCCCCCTCCCCCTCGCCAACCACCTGCCACAGCTCTTTTTTCTGTCGAACGTTTGTCTTGGCACAAGCCATACATACCTATGGTTTTATCCGACTTACAGTACAGCTGTGACGTCATCAGGTGATCACGTGATGGTGGAGTTCCACACCGACTCCAGCGTTCAGATGCAGGGCTTCAGCCTCGCCTACGACCGTGACAGTGAGTAAAGCGCTGATGGATAGGTGGAGGTGTGTCATATCCGGGCCCCCCAAGCCTTGTCAGATAATGAAGTGACTTCAATTAAGGCGAGAAAACACATGGAAGTCTCTAGCAATTTTGAATAATTCGGATGTTTGGTTGAAGGTTGTTGTCCCGTCCCGCTAAACACTGTCATTGGCTTTGTGATACGCTAATATAACAATAGCGCGAGTTTGCGGGGCGTTAGGCAATTTTGTTGGCCCGACATCAAGCTGTAGCAGCCCGCCAATTTTCATTATCCGCCCGAGCCAACTCGTAATAATGAAGTAATGAAGTGTTCACGCTGAAACAATCTAGTTAATGATCAGCAATTTACACTCAACTTTCGAATCATGCGTAAATCGACATCTTCTCAATTTGACGAATTGGAATTGTGTTGTAATGCAATGTAACTAAATCCAAACCATGTCAGTTTGTGAATCATGAGCGGGGGGGTGTATCATTGCTTGAATATCTTGATTTACGTTATTAATTATGCACCGCTCCCTACTCCACGTCGCATGTTGATCCACTCATCGAAGGCCCCCTCCCTCTTCCCCTCTCAGTCAATTAAAGGGGGCCTCCTTAGCGCAGTTGATAAAGATCCTCAGGTGCAGATCAGCACGTCTTGGGTTCGGACCTTGGCACTTGCATCTGAGGCCTATATTTCATGAGAGGGAACCTCCTTAGCCCAGTTTAGCCGTTGTGTGCACATTCAGGTGGCTTAGAACATCAACATTATTTTCGCCATCAAGAACGGAAGAACAAAGCCGTTAACCCCCCCCCCCCCCCCCCATATAAATACGCTAACGCGGTTTATATGCGGCGCCGGCAACACGAGGGTTTCGAGCATATCTCACCTTCATGCCGCCCGTGACGTCACGCAAATTATTCTATGACGTAACATACGGATGTCCATATATGTTGATACGGGACGTGTGACGTCATTGCAGGGTGCGGGATGGGGACGGGGAGCTCCGGGTGTGGTACACGGCGACTCTTCACTGCGGTCTGTGGGAGCATTGAGATCCACAGAGGGCCTTCGACACTGTCCAACCCCTGCGAATGGGAAATCCGTGTACCAGAGGGCAACACAGTCAGACTGTCATTCACATACTTCAACCTGGCAGACACAGGTCAGGAACCATGTATTAAACATGTGCATGTGTATTTGTCCGTAAATGAATGGTCGGTAAAGGTAATTTGGCGGTCATTAATTATGGCGGGCCATCCCAACATGTATTACCTAATTCTTTATTTCAAGAAATGAATTGTTGTTATCGAGAATTAGGGAATAAATGTTAGGATGGCCTCTCGTATAGGTAACATGTGGTTAAAGTGACATTATAGTAAACGTGTTTGACGAATTGATGATAAGTAACCATTTACATTCGTAGACTCGAAGTCGCTGTCGGAAACCTCAGTAACTCCTGTTTAAACAAAACAACGCTGGACCCTACGGCTCCGGATTGGAGGAGGCTACGCACGGGACTGTAGGATTATCATTTCTATGATTCATTACGTCTCTCTTTCTTACTTACCATATTGCTACCCTAGGAATAGATTGTCTAAACGGCTCGCTCGCGGTCTTCGAGGAGACTGCTGGAGAAAGACAGTTAGTAGAAAATTACTGTGGACAGCGGTTTCCATGGGAACTATACTCCCATAGCAACCACGTGAACTTGCGACTCACGGGTGACACGTGGCTGGAAGAACACGAAATACGTCTGGAATATGAAGTCATAGGTAACACAACTGACGTCAGGCATCTAGCAACATATCGTGTTCTTACGTTCAATCACATTTTGACAAGGATACTTTTGTCAGTCTTTTGGTTACTGCACATTTAACTAACGGACAAATAGTTTCGTTATTATTTATCTTCGTGTTGCAAAGAAATCTCACTTTCGCAGCACGGTACGAACCAGGCGGACAAGATGCTCATAACAACGCTTTCTTTGCCTTTACTACGCACTACATATTTGTAACCATCCAATAATATAATATAATTTCTAAAAATATTTTGATGCTAAATATTTTAAAAGATTTTTACCAGGGAAAAATCCTTGAGAGCTGTTAACCCCTCACGCGCATATTCGAGATTAGAAATTTCACTGTTTGCTTTTCTCAGCGGAGGATGACGTCATCAGTCCAGTCGTTGTTGTCACTGGCAACGAAGGCATTCTCCAGCTTGAGGCGCCACCTGTGGCAACCATTAGTCCTGCTCCCAGACCGCGGGTATCCAAGTGGCTTGTCCGGGTGCCGATAGGAAAGCTGGTGCAGCTTGCGTGGGAACTGTCGCTGGATCTGTCTGGATCACTCCAGGTGATGAGCCGTACCCCACCCCCCTCCCCCCTCTCTTGTCCCGAAGAAGGTGTTGCTCCAGGACACTGAACCATGGTTCTATTCCATGGTTCTATTCCATTGATTCGTATCGAACTCATCACCCTATTTGTTCTAGCATTGGCGTTTTGTTTGATAACCAACCAACGATGAATCGGATGTTTGTCCATCACTCACGACATCATTAATGTGTTGCTTCTATACTAACCAACGTGACCTTGGCCTTGTGCTCCTCAGATATTTGACGGTTTCTCCGAGGAGTCTGAACTCCTGGTGTCAGTGGCCGATCCACCAGGGGGCGCCAGTGGGATCCAGAATGGCACCGTCAGGGGACGAGGGTTCCAGGTTCTCGTGGTCGTCACCTCTGACGTCACGGATACTAGGGCGGCCTTCAGCGCCACCTACGAGTCAATCGGTAGGCGACATATGACGATTTACTTTGTGTTCCGGATCATGTGACAAGATTAAATTACAAAATAAGAGTTCGCATAAATTTATCGTTATTGATCATATTTTAGCAAATCTTCAAACATTTATTTCTCTAAAATCAACTAATATCAAATAACGAGGTTGCAAAACTTATCTTAATTCTTGATATTATATTTATCATAGCTTACTTTTAATTTCATGGCAAAATTATTTGTTATAACATTACATTTACTTCCATCTTCAAAATCAAAAAAAAAAAAAAGGTAATTACCATTTTGTAATATTCCACCTTGACAGACTGGGTCCCTGAGGCATCTGGCTGCTACCGCCCAGCGTTTTATGACAATCAAGAAAGCTTAGCGACAGAGAACAACCTGGTCAGCCGCCTCAACCCCGTCGTTGTCATGGTTTCGGACCAGGCCTATGACAGGAATGAGCCTGGTTACGACGCAGGTGAGTGGGACCTGCATTGGTGTCACCGTCTGGAATGCGTGCACTATACACTACAGAAATACCCATGTCTAATGTGATATATGATTGGTTCTCAGGGAGGCCTAACGTTGGGGCTTACACGACAGAATGTACCTTTTTCCGATACGTTTTCCTATGTGTTTACTGTTCATTTTGCATTGTCCACTAAATGGTTAGTAAAATAGATTGTATATTTTTTCTGGTAGTCAACGCGAGAAAGTGTGATTGTACTATTTGTTTGACAAACATTGTTGGTTTATGTCATCATGTGCACTTAATTGACTAAGGAAATCCATCCATCTATGCTGAATTCCTCGCGCATTGCTCACGTGTAACTCACAGATAGCAATATAGAGATTAATTTTCATCAGACATATTAATGACAAGTCCGCGCCAATCGCATTGACAATAACATAAAACACTGCCCGTACTCATCCCCACCCCCCCCCCCCCGGCACCCCCTATCTCACCCTCCTCGACCCCACAGGTCTCTACTGCAAATGGCGGATCCGAGCTGATCCCGACTCGGACCTCGAGCTGCGGGTTCTGGATTCCAACATCGTCCCCCTCGAGGCAGGCTGCGGTTATGACGGATTCGTCATTTACGACGGCGACGAGGAATCTGGAGAGATGCACGGTAGATGGCGCCACTGGAGTTATTGCCACCAATATGATGCTATATGAGTGATGCGCAGTCGTTGTGAGGTGTACAATGTAGGGAGATCGGATTGCGCACAATAATATAATATATATATATATATCATGTGTGACACAGGACGTCTTTCTTTGTCCTCGTGTTGGCTGTATAGTGCGCCTCGTCCTATTCGCGCACGGCTGTATGAAAATTGGATGATGGTACCGGATTGATACAATTTCCCCCGTGTGTGCAAGGGGTGCCCACGAGTCGATTGTGTCTTCATTACCGCTGTTCATTGTGGTCCAGGAATCTCGGGCCGCTGGTCATATGTACTGCGTGGTGGCTGTCCCCCATAACCTGTCTCGTGACCACTAGCTGGGACCCGGCGTTCGTGTGTAGATTGCTGGTGATCTAATCAGCTCTGCAGTGATAGAAATGCTGACCCTGGTCATAGATAATGTTGATACTGGTCATAGATAATGTTGATACTGGTTATAGATAGGTGATGATCCTGGTCATAGATAGGTGCTGATACTGGTCATAGATAGGTGCTGATACTGGTCATAGATAGGTGATGATCCTTGTCATAGATATGTGATGATCCTGGTCATAGATATGTGATGATCCTGGTCATAGATAGGTGATGATCCTGGTCATAGATAGGTGATGATCCTGGTCATAGATAGGTGATGATCCTGGTCATAGATAGGTGATGATCCTGGTCATAAATATGGAATGGTCCTGGTCATAGATAGGTGACGATCCTGGTCATAGATATGTAATGGTCCGGGTCATAGATGTGTGTTGATCCTGGTCATAGATATGTGATGATCCCGGTCATAGATATGTGATGATCCTGGTCATAGATATCTGATGATCCTGGTCATAGATAGGCGATGATCCTGGTCATAAATATGGAATGGTCCTGGTCATAGAAATGTGATGATCCTGGTCATAGATATGTGATGGTCCTGGTCATAGATATGTGATGATCCTGGTCATAGATATGTGATGATCCTGGTCATAGATATGTGATGGTCCTGGTCATAGTTATGTAATTGTCCTGGTCATAGATATGTGATGATCCTGGTCATAGATAGGTGCTGGAGCTATAATATATAGGTACTGATACTGGTCACAGATAAACGCTGCTCCTAGTTATATATATGTATTGATGTTGGTCATAGATAGGTACTGATCCTTGTCAGAACTATATGCTGATCCTGGTCGGATACTTACTCGTACTAGTCATAGAGAGGCGCTGCCCTTTCCTACTCGTGTGTGAGTGTCAGTTTTTTTGGTCTCTCGCTGATTCACCTAACCCCGTGCAAATAAATTGAGCAATTTATATACCATTCCTTTATTATTGCATCAAATTAAGAAATTGTTGCTTTACTCAATGTACGTACGTTTGCTATGTGGGACCATCGTGGGCTAAACTCCCTCATACATATATTGTCTATGCTTAATTGATTGCAACCCAATGTGTTGGACGATTAAACATTCTACGCTCCGTCCCATTCCCCGTCATACTCACAAGGTCCGTTCTGCAGCGCCGCGGACTTAGTGGAAATGAAACTTCGTCTGCAGTCACGAGACGTGACGCTAGTGTTCTACTCTGACAGCAGGGCGCGACGCCGGTCAGCAGGCATTCTGCGAGCACTCGTCCAAGTTCAAGGTACGACCAATGGCGACTTCCGGTGGAAACTATAACGTGTTACTTTCACTGGAAAATAATTTGTCATGCTTCCTTGTCGCATGAGTAAACACCTCATCGTTAAGAATTGTTGTCGTTGCCCATCAACATAATATAAATACTATCTGCCTCGACCATACATAGTTTAAATCTTGTGTCTCATTCCGACAGATATGGGTGAGTGCGCCATCTGGCGGATGGAGACAAGCCATAGTGAGACAGTGCAGGCGCCATGCGGTGTCCTATTATCGCCCAGGTTCCCGGGGCTCGTGCAGCCGGGACAGTGGAGCTGGCAACTGCAGATTCCGGATGTTATGCCGGACGCGTTCATCAGCGTCTACATCTATTACGTCACAGGTCCCGACATCACAGGAGAATGCAGCGATTACTTCAGATGTGAGTGAATACATCAGGTCGCATAATACAAAGCCAAAACACACGCGTAATGCTATGTTAACTGAATTAAACGAACAGGCGCCTTATTCCAATTTTCGTCACAATTTTGAAGAAACCTTGTTGTACAGTTTTTAGCTTAGCATACCACGTCCGGACACAGAAAACGATGACATATTGCCCATGTGGTTTGATATTACGTAAGCTGGGTTCTTACCCAAAAAAAACGTTTACTATATATATACTATTCGCGAGACAAATTACGTGAAGAAAAAGGAATTGGGAATTTTTTTTTTAAGAACAACTGTTAAAATAGTGATAAAAATGATAAACGCTTGTCAGAACGCATATATATATGTTACGTATTGTTTTGATTTGACCAAATTGCTGGCTGAAATCCTTGATTATCTAATTGTTTGTGTTTATTTATTTATGCATGTCTCTCAGTGATCGAGGACGCTAAGGACTCCACAAACCTGAAGCAATACGAGGCGTTGATGTTCAAGATGTGTGGAGACACACAGACATTCGTCCCTCCAAGACGTATCATTGTAAGTGACACACCCAAAGGGTGAACTTTTGGAAAAACAACTCCAGATACTAATCATCTAGACAGATACCAGGGCTCGTTAAACATATTTACATGTTTTTCTTCACAAAGCCGTAGTGGGTGCCTCAACAGTGTGCGTTGATGTTTCATATTACATTTATTTTTAACTGAGTGAATTTTGATCAATCCTAAGAATAATAAATGGCGTCAAAACGTGCCGGGGGTAACGCCGTCTAACGCGACACTGCACGAGGCCTTACGACCAGGATATATATAGAGGGTCCGATTTCAACAATATCTTCTGCCCATACGGTACCAAAATATATTGTCTGTCAAGTTTGTAAGGCTTCTTAAAGGCCGCATTTTTTCGCTGAACCATCATATAACGCTGACATGTCTGGCCTTTGGCTTGACTTAAGCAGCGAACACACGGTCCGTTTTTTTGCATGCGTCGCTGCGTCGTGCGTTGTGCGTCGTGCGTCTTTTGCGAACACACGTGTGCGTTTTTTATCGTGCGTCTTGTAGTCCGTCGCGTGACCTACATTTTCACTCGCAGGCGTTTGGCCTAGATCAGTTGTGACTGGTAAGCCGCGGAGTATGGACACAAACAGCGACACCGACTTGGAGGATATCCTGGGTGTAAACTCGTGTGTTCGCTCCATTGAATTATAGTGGATCCCTTTAAGACGGACGACGCACGACATCTGGAAAACCTCTCTCCTGCATAATTAATGGTCCGTCGCCTTCTCTCGCCTGCGTCAAATTCGGTCCCGGACCGAAGTCGACGCAGCCGGAGACGGCGACGGACCTGAGCGCGGACTCGTGTGTTCGCTCCATTAAATTATAGTGGATCCCTTTAAGACGCACGACGCACGACGTCTGGAAAACCTCTCTCCTGCGGCGACGCATGCAAAAAAACGGACCGTGTGTTCGCTGCTTTACAGTTCCCGCCGAATCAGAAGGCGCGCGTAGAGCTGAACACGCAGCTCAACAGCTATGTCAACCGCTGGGAGTTCAAGATGGCCTTCACCACGGAGTACATGGAGGCCCCTACAGACTGGAACGGTCAGTGGGTCAAGGACGTACGCCATGACGTCAAGGACGTACGCCATGACGTCAAGGGTCATCTTAGTGTCATGTATATTTCAGCATAAAAAACTATTGGCCCGTGGCCCGGGTGTTGAAATGCAGACTTACTGGTTTTCATGGAGGGCTGTTCAAGTACAGACTGCTAGACGGTTGGCTTTGAAAAACATTAACTCCAAACCAGTTATGAATGGTTGGCCTCTCCATTTAGAATTTTAAAAATCTAGACCCTACTAGGTCTAAGTGTTCATTCACTTGCATTATGCAGATATAGACTCACCATGTTATATGCATTGAGTGCTCTGGCCACATGAGAGCCTAACGGCACGTGGATCGATGGTTCGGGCCCCGCTGTGGCCATGTCTGTATGGTCGCAGGATAAAGATACCAGGTCCTTCTTCGCAAAGAGTAGGGGGTTACCCCCGGGGACATGGCTCCAATCTCCCTCCCATTGACCCGATGTAACCAAAAGTGGTTAAAGCGTCCTGAATATACAACCAACCAACCAAACATGTTATATGGAGGGAAAGAGGGATGGCACAGTTGTCAGTGATTGGAACCATTGTCTGACAGTTTGCCCGCTGAACCCAGATTGGGGAAATGTAATACGGACTGCGTAATTCTTGGGATTTCTTGGGATATATATGATGTCCAAATGCTAAATATTTTGAGGCTGCCTAGAATCGCAAATGGATTTGACTAGTAAGATGATCACCTATCCAGCATACAGCCTGTCTTTATACGTGGTCTCTCATGGAACGCTTTGTCCTTCCAGTGGTGACCCAGTGCGAGGATGAATACATGGGTTTCCGTGGCAACTGCTACCGGTACTACAACTGGGTGTTACGTCATTATCTGCCAGCGGACTATAGCTTCCAGGAGACGTGGCATCTGGCTCAGGGTCATTGCGAGGAACAGAACGGCACCTTGCTCACCCTGCACAGTGCGGACGAGGCGTACTTCATCAAAGTCAGTACACAGCCATCCACCTGCAGCAGTCCACGGACCCACTCTACCTGTCTCTAAGTTAGCTGACATGCATTCCACTTACCAACTGAGACCTTGACCCATTGCTCATACCAACCCTGCTTCTTGTCATATGCACATCTTCAAACTTAATCTGATCTTCATTATTGTCTGCTCCCCAGCCTCAGGTAATTTCATGAGCTTGGCTCATGTAGTGACATTGACATCCACACTCTTCACACTACCAGCGAGTAGCGAGTCGCCATATCCCATGTCTGACGACTGGCCTCCTGACCTCGTGTCAGCAGTTCACAATTAGCTTGACTACATATATAACTACTATCTGCCGAATACAAAATTCCAACGTTATGACCATTCACAATCAAGCAGAGAGAACGACGCTACCCCTGGCGAATGACGTATGAAGCTTGGTTCGGTTGATTTGCAGTACGTGCTGGCCCACGAGTGGAGGGCCGACCCTGCCGCCACCTACCAGGTCGACCATCGGCTCCTCTTCCTGGGGCTGCACAACAAACAGGGCCACTACCAGTGGGCAGACGGAACTGCCGCCAGGTTGGTTATTTATCATGGGATACAAAAGTCAGCCACAGAGATCTGGGAAGGTTTCTATCTTCCAGCTCATAAATAACCCCTGTAATAATGTAAAAAAAAAATTCTTGCATTACGAAGTTCAACGTTATTTGTTCGTCGTATCTAGTATATATCTCGAGCATCAAATTAAGTATAGCAAAACAACAGATAACAACGAACTTAACGCGACGATCCGTTGCCCCAACGGGAAGTCTGAATGATTTCCAGTGGCACACTGCTTTCCTAGCCTCTCTTTACACTCGCCATGAGCCCTGCCAAGTTTCCCGTCAACCGGAAGTGACGTGGCGTGACCTATATATGCCATTCCAGTTATATGGATTGGTACAAGCCCCCCGAGGACTGGGCCCAGGCGCCAGTGCACGAGGACACACGGGTCACTGACCTCCTCTACCTCCGCAACCCACAGCCCACAGCGGACGCCGGAAGTCTCTGCACTGTCATGATGATGACGTCACCATTTGGCTCCACCAATTGGGCCAAGATTCCATGCGACTACCCGATATACAGAGTCGGGTTCTTCTGCCAACAACCAGGTGCAGTCACGTGATTACCTCATATTTACTGTAATATATGGTACATATACAGGCATTTTCGCATGTCAAAGTCGCAGTATCAAGTTTTCCAATTGGCATGTGAATTTGTGATGAGTTGTTTTTTTGTTATTTGCTGCGGGACTATAATAAGGTCAATGCGTGCAAGACATTCCAAGGCTCAAGGAATCAGAGGAATTAGACGGAATAAATATCTTTGCTACATCATAATAAATGCAGGAATCGAGGCATCGAGTCTCATTCGCAAAACATCTGACTTATTATTTTATCATGAACTTATCACATTTCGTGGACTTCGTGGACGGGTCGTTGCATCTGAAATATTTGTTGCTAGGCATATTTGCGGGTCCTCCCCCCACAGAGACCCTCACCCCTGCCCAAGTCGTGAGGGACGTCTACGGCCGTGATTATACAGGTAAACGCCATACCGGAAATAGCGGACGTCCTTACTTTATATTGCATGCATGGCTCGAGAGTCTTTGCACGGATAACGCATTAGAACAACGACAGTTAAACACATTGAACAATACCTGAAGCGTACATATCATATTGTATTGCTGTTGTCTGGTGTACTAATATCCTTTACACCCGGCATCGACAAGCAGAATTTACTTCGCACTACAAGTGTTTCGTTAGAGGATAATGCTCTTCCTTGGGCGTCCATGCCCCTTGGTATACATGTTGTTGTTGTTTATTGAATACTGTAAGGCCAGCGGCCCATGGTACGTACAAATATTCATAAATATATAACATATATTTACGGTACATGATAACAATGAATCTGCGTCGTACATCATATTACAAGCATAATACTTGCAAACGCCTCACTGTTGGAGACGACATTAGTTTATCAGTGTAACTGGATCCCATCACCCCCACCTTTTGCATTCTTCCTCTGCAGCGTGCGATCCTGGTTGGATCCTGATGGAGGGTCAGTGCTACCAACTGTTCTCCAACTACCCCCAGCTGGCGTCCAACGGCAGCGACCTCGGGGCCGGGGGTGAGTACCGCGGGGTACCCCTCACAATCCGGGAGGCAGAGGATCTCTGTGTCTCAAGCGGCGCGACAGTGGCGCCGTCCGGCGGTGGTTCTCAACTGCGCCGTGACTTGTGGGAGCAGATCCAGGGGTTCCTGCGGTTGTGGCGACACGACCCAGATGTAGGTCACATCTGGTTGGCAGGCGAAGAGGGCGTATGCAACTACACCAAGGTACTACCCGCAACAAATAACCAATGTGGCCTTGTATAGGGTTGTACAGTTCTCGCAGGTTCTATTTCCGGTTGAGGTCTTTTGGGGACCAACAAAAAAACACGTGCTCTGAGAACGAGTGCGCATCACGCTGGTGCCTTGCTACAGCGGCGTGACGCGCACACATTGTAGTCAACGTTTGCGTGTTGGGAACCGGCCAGCTGCGCAGTTTGTGCGTGAAGAATGGAGTGGGTGTGAAACTTTTTTTTGTTTGCTTTGGTCCAGGCATTGCTAACTATAAAATCATAACATAGTTAAAGATACCACATTTATCTCTCCATAATGCATGTGGTCCGTTCGATGAGATCGTTGAAACGTTGTATTTTGAGGCAATTCATCGATGTTTACATTTCTGCGGGCCCTGGACAAACGGAACACTATTTTTCTCGCCTGGTCAGTCCATATAAGGAACGTTCTTACGTAACCATAGATACCGCGCGCAGACATGCGAGTCATAATGATTATTACGTCATACGACATGGAAAACCCCGCGCAACACATTAGATCTCCTGACACTGACAGTCACTTATGAGACAACCGCATTCTGGTTTATCAACTGTCTAACCGCTCACATATTACATAAATCTACTCGGGTGGTTATAATTCTGATATGCGCAGAACTTCAGTGATTAGTTGCGCAGCCAAGGACAGATTTAGCCGATCTTCTGTGTGAGGCGAGTGAATGCAAACAACCGGAAGGTATGCAGCAAGTACAGGCCGTTGATGCTACGCATTAACGTAGAGCATAAGTATGACTGTCTCGTAGGGTCTCGATAAAATCCCGTAGTGACTGTACAGCCCTATTGCGTTGGCCTAAAACGTCAGTGCTTAAGTTGTCAAAACCTAGATAATAACGTACCCGTCCAAAAGCAGCAACCGTTATTTTTTTCTTTTATTTCTTGCAAGCCACATTTCTGTTCGTGCAGCCCATGTGCACATCATTGTTATCGCTATGATCATTTAAATTGAATTATTACTTGATTATTAATAAGTTATTGTTAAATGAGGTTTTTGAGCGGTACATGTTGCTTATGCTATAGGTCTATAAAAAACAAGACCAAGAGGCGGAAGTCTACTACCAGCAGACCTCTGTGCCGTGTGAAGTCATGGAAGAACTTCCGTCTAACGTGTTGTGCGTGCAGTCTACTACAGGTGTGCGAGGTGCTAGGGTGCTAGTGTGCTAGGGTGCGATGATACCAGGGGTTAAGGGCACGAGGCACTAAATTAATTATAAATGGGTCTTGGACATCTTCCCTGCAACGTGGCTGACTGCAAACTTATTTAAATGAATTTTCTGTTTTGCCAGCAATTTATTCTTGGAGCCTTGTATATTTTAAATGGCGCTTCACATAAATTATTATATTTGTGACATGTATTTTATATTTATATTTGGAGTTGCACTAAGTTTCTATTGATTCAGTCGGATGTTTCCCTATTTCTCCATAGTAAGTAACGAGCAGTCTGGACCAGGGTAAACTAAAGTTGATGCACATATTAATTAAAACTTAAAATGTTATGGGACAGCTAGTATGGATCTTTGAGCACTAGTCTGACACTACATTATATACCTGATGGTGACGTAATCCGTCGCTGCGTGTCGCTGCTGTTCTTCCATGTCTCCAGTCGTGACGGAGAGGTGCGGCGTCAATGAGTTCCAGTGTCGTGACGGTGTCTGTGTCAGCATCGACCTGCTGTGTGACGGTGACGTCGACTGCCCCGACGGCTCTGACGAGATGTCATGTGGTCAGTGACTCTCCCTCACGCCGCCTTCCACTGTCACTCTTACGATAGTTAACTATATATTATCCACCAACAGCAGAATGATGAGACGTCATTAGTCAGTGACGCTCCCTCCCACCGCCTTTAACTGTCAGTTAAACGACAGTTCACTATATATTATCTACCAGACCATTAGGAATGGTCTCTTATTCCTAGTAACATTGGTCAGTGACTCTCCCTAGCCACTGCTTTCAACCGTTAGGTATTATCTCGATTCTTATAAGCTGTACCACCACCCGTGCTGTGAAGCCATCCGGTCGTTGGAAGTCTTGCACCTTGTCCTGCGACCTTACTAAGTTAGCCAACTATCATTATTTAGCATTATTATGACAAGTCCCACCACAAGACGTAACGATGTCCATGCACCACCGGCAGGTTGCGAGGCCCACACCTTCCGCTGTGCCAGTGGCCGGTGCGTATCCTACTCCTTGTACTGCGACCTCAAGGATAACTGTGGCGACAACTCAGACGAAGATGGCTGCAGTAAGCTATCCCTCTTGGCCAAGATGTACATTGTCCGTATATAACGCAACAAATTAGAATCTTTAACATGGGTAATTACTGGCTGATAATGGCTGTGAACATGTAACGTATTCATAGATGATGGTGTTTTATATTCATGAGGTTATCTAATAACCTGTCTCTGTCCATCAGCTATGCTGTACGCCAAACAATCATTGTATTTACATCAGAAGTCATTGCACAGAAATTTGTTCGAGCATTTAACTGATAATAACGGTAATGTTTTTTCTCATGCAGGCATTACATATTTACTTCACTAATTGTGAGCACGATTATCTATTTTAATACGAGAATCGTGACGACTGCAGCTCAAATTCTACTCGTACTATCTACTCCTACTATCTACTCTCACTATCTACTCCTAGTATCTATTCCTACTGTCTACTGCTACTATCTACTCCTATTATCTACTCTCACTATCTACTCCTAGTATCTACTCCTACTGTCTATTGCTACTATCTACTCCTACTATCTACTCCTACTATCTACTCCTACTATCTACTCTCACTGTCTACTCCTAGTATCTACTCCTACTATCTACTCTCACTATCTACTTCTACTATCTACTCTCACTCTCTACTCCTACTATCTACTCCTACTATCTACTCTCACTATCTACTCCTACTATCTACTTTCACTATCTACTCTCACTATCTACTTCTACTATCTACTCTCACTCTCTACTCCTAGTATCTACTCTCACTATCTACTCCTACTATCTACTTTCACTATCTACTTCTACTATCTACTCTCACTCTCTACTCCTACTATCTACTCCTACTATCTACTCTCACTATCTACTCCTACTATCTACTTTCACTATCTACTCTCACTATCTACTTCTACTATCTACTCTCACTATCTACTCCTACTATCTACTCTCACTATTTACTCCTACTATCTACTTTCACTATCTACTCTCACTATCTACTTCTACTATCTACTCTCACTCTCTACTCCTAGTATCTACTCCTACTATCTACTCTCACTATCTTCTTCTACTATCTACTCTCACTCTCTACTCCTACTATCTACTCCTACTATCTACTCTCACTATCTACTCCTACTATCTACTTTCACTATCTACTCTCACTATCTACTCCTAGTATCTACTCTCACTATCTACTCTCACTATCTACTCCTACTATCTACTTTCACTATCTACTCCTACTATCTACTTCTACTATCTACTCTCACTCTCTACCCCTACTATCTACTCCTACTATCTAGTCTCACGATCTACTCCTACTATCTACTTTCACTATCTACTCTCACTATCTACTCCTAGTATCTACTCCTACTATCTACTCCTACTATCTACTCTTACTATCTACTCCTACTATCTACTCTCACTATCTACTCCTACTATCTACTCCTACTATCTACTGTCACTATCTACTCCTACTATCTACTTCTGCTATCTTCTCTCACTATCTACTCCTACTATCTACTGCTACTATCTAGTCTCACGATCTACTCCTACTATCTACTCTCACTATCTACTCCTACTCCTGCAAATCTGAGGAAGGATTAATTTTTACCAATACCATATACTACCCCGCATGTTGACCAATGGTTGTCGTTTTGCTCCTCTACCCTTTCGTTGTAGTCCTGGAGACCTGCGCCGCTGACCAGTTTCGCTGTGACAATGGTCAGTGCGTCGACAGAGACCGCCTCTGCGACTTCCGGTCCGACTGCGCCGACGGAAGTGACGAGCAGCCAGAAGTGTGCGGTGAGTTTATACATCGGTGCCCGACGTGAATCTTCGTGCATTATATGTAATAACTGCCAGTGGCGTTTTGAACAATTGGCAATGATCTTGAAATTGGGGGCGTAGAATGACCACTCATGGATAAAGTCCATATGGCCCCCTAATAGGTATCACCAAAGATTATTGTTTAAATGTTTGTTGACGATTCTGAACGTAGATATGTTACACACGTTGAAATGAATGTTGAGAAATTGTATTTTTTCATGTAAACTAAAATAATACAACTTGTTTAAGAAGTTTAAAATGCTCGTCTGCACGCTGGACAAGTTTACGTTGAAGGTATAAATAAACATGTGCTTCATTATAAACATAATGATTATCATTATACATCCATTCCTTCCTATCCGTATTCATGTATTTTATGGCACTCTTCCTTCTAAAAATCACACACGTCAAATGAAAATGCTTACATTGTTCTTCATATTACTGATTACCTTGATGCTGATTATCGATACTTGTTGTCTGGCAGAGGGACGCTGTAGCGGCTACCTGTGTTTCTCGGGCACGTGTCTGGCCGAGTCACTGCGGCGGGATGGCATCACGGACTGCCCGGGACTATCTCTGGAGGATGAACAACTCAAGGAGGAAAGTACGTTAGCATGTCCACTGCACATGGGCTGCGTACCGCACAAAGGACCTCGCCTTGCCTTTCGTGCTCGATTTTATAGCATGAAATAATTTTTATGGGACCGATTTTGTGTGTAATTAAATTATCACTGGATGATGGTGTAGGCTTAACGACACGTGCCTGGCGTGGTATCGCAGAACCTTGTATTCACCAGCATCCGCCTTCTTATATACTATAACAAATTACACGGTTTGATATTCATTTATAAGGTCTTGCCATTTCGTATACCCCACTGTTGTGGTATCGGGTCTGCCTGGATAATTTGCGTTACGCTCAATAACGGAATGTAGCTTAAAAATATATGTCATCAAATGTCATAATATTATCACTATTATCATATTTAATTAAATAAATATATACGTCCTTTTCCATTCTTCAGAGCTGATGACTATATTTGACCTCTACTATTATGAGGTCACGGAGAATGAAACGCGCTCGTTCGGTTGCGAGGAAGGCGCTAGTTTCGCCCAGTGTCGCCAGGGGGAGCCCGCCTGCTTTGACCGCGCCGCCTCGTGTCACTATGACACCCACGTGATGGATGAAGCGCGTGGGTACAGCGTCCAGCGACACTGTCGGGACGGCGCACACGCCAGGACCAACTGCGGTAGGGGGCGCCCTGGTGCAGGGGACCAATGACAAAACACACTGAATCTTTAAAAAAAATTAATTTATTTAAACTTTTAAATACAACTAAGACGAACTCGTTCTTTGATGAATTCAGAGTGATTATTAGAATATTGGCCCCACGGTAGATAATTCTGCGTTCCATGCACATGTTTGCGACCATTCTACAATGCACCATAGACACGACTCTTCTCCCAAGCTTTTGCTTTAATATGAATGCCAGATAAAGTACCATTATATTGTTGTAGATGCGGTGGAGTGCCCCGGGATGTTCCACTGTCCGGGGAGCTACTGTGTCCCGGTCCACAAGCTGTGTGACGGGGTGGCGGACTGCCCGAGGGGGGAGGACGAGCTGGCCTGTGACAACTACACGTGTCCAGGTCAGTCACCTTACTCCCATGGCAACGATAACAGTATTTTAGTTTTTTGCTTTTTTTATTCTTGTAAACAAGGTATTTATTTCGAGAGGTTATTAGTTGCGAATTAGCATGTAACTGCCCACCTACCTGACCGCCTTGTCTTGTTGCTCCTAGGCCTGTTGAAATGCCAGGATTCCTCTGTGTGTGTGGCCCACAGTGAGGTATGTGACGGCGTCAAGCACTGCCCGGCCATGGGTGAAGACGAGAAGTATTGCGGACACGTGGGTATGGTTACCACAGCAACGCAGGATTGGTGTTTTAGGCCAGTTTTGTGCACACGAGGGCTAAATTAAGCCAAAGAATCTCCAGGAATAATGAATGAACTGGATGAAGCATGCCCCAGATTAGATGGCCTGGACCGGGCTTTAAAGCTGGGAACCTATTGATTCCCAGTCTCCTACCGCTGCCACAGATCGAGGCCTACGGAATACCCCAGAAATCACCCTATATGGGGTATATAACATATAAGCGGATAACAGTGTTATCGTTTTGCGAGGCACATCTTGTCCATGAGGCATCTAATGCTAAAGGCCTAAATATCTAAGATTACATTTTGGACACTGTGTATTCTTTGAAGTATGTCTGCATATCTATAACGGGGACACAATGCATAACGTACTGTTGTAAATAAAGCTAATCGTCCAAAATGTTATTGGTTGACTGATACTCCCAATCTTCCATATGATCGTATCAATCAATAGCAAACAACATGTAATAAAATGCCAGATATCAGCCAAGGTTGCACAACACGTAACACAATTCAGCAGGTATCAGTCCATAATGCACAAGGCGTAACACAATTCGACGGGCATCAGTAAAGAGGGCCTACGACTGATGTAACACCCTTCGAATGGACTGTTCGTTTGATCGTTGATCTGTTGATGGTGCTTTCTGTTTGCAGACGTGGTGTGCGACCAGTGTAGTTGTCAGGGTTACGTGGCATTCTGTAGCAACCGATCCCTCCTGAGTATTCCGACCCCACTCAGTACCAGAACGCGCCACTTGAGGGCGCTGCTGATGGCTAACAACAGGATCGTCCTGACACGTGACGCACTGGTCCACCTCCATTGGCTGGGCCGTCTGGATCTCAGTCACAACCGCATACTGTTCCTCCCAACCGGCCTATTCCGGGACTTAAAGAACCTGGTCGATCTGGATCTGTCAGCCAACGAGTTGAGCAGTTTAAATAACGACGCCTTTTGGGGTTTGGAATCGCTGCGGACGCTCAATCTGGATAGAAACGCTCTGATGTCCTTGACCCGCGAGACCCTGAGGCTGGTTTCCGGAGTCCAGCACCTGATCCTGACGAACAACCAGCTGGCGGACGTGCGCAAGGACACGTTTGTGGACACGGGACACCTGCGGATGCTTAACACGGACGCCTACAAGTTCTGTTGCATCGCGCCGCACGTGGAGACCTGCACACCGGAAGCCGACGAGTTCTCGTCCTGCGAGGATCTCATGGCGAACTTCGCGCTCCAGGTATGGCGCGCCGTGTCGGGCGTAACTACACCAATCCTAAGGTTTTAATGAGAATGAATTTTAAGAAGTAAACATTGGTATTGTGGATGCTTTATTCATATGTTAGAATTTTAACTTTGAATAAATTATTGTATTTATTTTTGCACTGCACGCTCACAGACTTTTGTACAACAAATATAAATACAAACATTACGGGAAATTGTTAAAAATAAGATTTAAATAAAATGTGTCAAAGTAAGAATTGTAACTTATGTGTCAGGTCAGGTTGTACTTGTTGTAGATGTTACAGGGTATTGTATATGTATGCCCTAACACAGATAAATTATTTACAAACCACTATGGATCCTCTTCATAGCATGTCACGTATATTGCCCCATGTGTGCAAAACCAACATATTAACCAATTACCGACCATGTTGACCCAGGTATCGATCTGGGTCCTGGGCTGCCTGGCCTTTGTGGGCAACGCCTTCGTGGTCTTCTGGCGCCTGAAGACGGACCGACAACGCGTCTCCTCCTTCTTCATCATCAACCTGGGTCTGTCCGACTGGCTGATGGGGCTCTACCTCCTCATCATCGCCTCCGTCGACGTCCATTACCGGGGCAACTACATCGTCTACGCCGACGCCTGGCGCAGCAGCGGTCTTTGTCAGTTCGCCGGGGTACTGGCCATGCTGTCCAGCGAGGCGTCGGTCTTTATGCTGACGGCCATCACCATGGATCGCGTCCGCTCCATCCTGTTCCCGCTCAACCCCACGGCCTTCAGCCTCTACAAGGCCAAGTGGCTGGCTGCGGCAGGCTGGCTCCTCTGCCTCTTCATATCGCTGCTACCAATCTCCAAGACCTCGTACTTCGGGGATGCTTTCTTCGGACGGACAGGTACGGCGTGCACTAATATGTCTTAAGTACATGTCTAATGATGTTCTAAGGTTACATGGCGCCAGATTTATGTACTTTCTGAGCTATCCCCCATAGCATGAATTTAATGGAACGAATTAATTATTATATAGTTCTGCCCGTATCTGTTGTTTAAATTTGAGTGCTCATCCGAGGTAGTAATTAAGGCTTACGTCTGCACAACCACTGGTCACGTCTAGACACTTGCTATCAGATCTCTATATTGGCATCAGGTTTAGTCAGCGTATACAAGCGTACCTGAATGAAACAATGACGTAACCATTTTTTCTCGGTATGTGATTTCCTTCCCTTTGCTTTCTATTCTCTTCCGTTCCCAAAATGACGTTTAATATGATGAAACTAACGTTTACACGTAAGTACGTTGCCTATTGTAACAGCGGTGTCTCTGACAGGTGATTCGACATGGTTAGGTCATTAAATATCTGCCGCTTCCATTCCTACAGGTGTATGTCTACCGTTCGAGATTTCGGACGACAAATTACCCGGCTGGGAGTACTCTGTTTTCATCTTTCTGGTCCTCAACTTCCTCTCCTTCATCGCCATCTTTGTTGGGTAAGACGTCAACTGTCGCTCATGACTCCATTTACACTGACATAACCTCAATACACAGCGCCTCACACGGGAAGAGAGTGATCCGGAATGTTATACAATTACTATGGCGCTAAGTCGTCAAGATCTAATAAGCGCTAATTCGACCATTTTCACGGAAAACGCTTCCTGGAGAACTGTCGCATCGCTTACCTTTGATATTTACCCAAGGTTCACATCGAGCCACAATTAAATATACATACGTGGAATCAGGGGTGGATCTAAGAATTTAAAAAGGTGGGGAGGGAGGTCAGTGGAAACTTGCAACCGGGGGGGGGGGGCTCTATGTCCTCTGAAATCCTGCAACCCCTTGCTTGAGGGGGCCGCCACTGACAAAATAACACGTTAAGTAGTATTTCAATTACAGAAACACTGATTATTGTTTTACAAATGAATTAATTTCAGTGGTCGTACTTTGCGAATTTGTGAGTGCAAATGGTCGGTCAGCTGCTTAAAGTGTCCACTGACGGCCTGCCAGGTGAAGATGAAGCGGAAGTAGATGACCCTCGCCCACACGTTGGTATAGGGGGTTCGATTCCTGGCGCTTTGTTGAACCGTTGAGCAAGCGAGAAGTGAGACCGCCTGTCTTACGGTCCCTTGACTGATCGTCACCCTTATTTCCCGTTACAGGTACGTCGTAATATTCCTCAAGGTGAAGTCCTCCATGAAGGAGATGGGAGCCAAGTCGACCAGCACGGCCAACGAGTACGACTTGGCCAAGAAACTGGCTCTCATAGTTGTCACAGACTTCCTCTGCTGGGTACGAAATGGTGATCCTGCCGGCGCCCTCTCATTGCTACCATCGTAGCATGTAATCCTCCCATATCAACACCACAACTTCCTCACCCTTCACCCGTTAGCACCACTATACAAATCGAAAACTAAATTAAATTAACATGAACAATTTATTAGGAACATGAACAATGTCGACAGCATTGTGTTTTCTAAAAATAATTCCACACTTTAGTCGTTGCCTTCCGGTCGGTAGTATCTGACCTGCATGTGCCGCTCTCTTAATTTTACGCTTGTTGACCTTTGACCCGCAGGTGCCGATCATCCTGATTGGGTTCGCTGCCCTGGGCGGGGCGCGGGTCGACCCCCAGGTATCCGCCTGGATCGCGGTCTTCATCCTGCCCCTCAACTCGGCCGTGAACCCCATCATCTACACCATCTCTGCCATCGACTGCGGCAGGTAGGTAGACCCCAAACACGTTAAGGGAAAGTAGACATGTCACATCTAAAGTGGTCGACTGCAAGCAAAATGAGAGAGGTATTTCGTTTCAGGGGACATTCATTGTAAGTGGTGGTGAATACGAGTTAATGCATTTGGGGCGTGAATTTTATATTTTTTATTAATATTCTGTACATATGGAGAACGGTCGGTCATATCAGAGATCAATCCTTGCATTATGTCTGGTTATATTGCGCACTGAATGACAACTGAACAATTGTAGAGACGTTGAGCAAGCTTCAGGCAATACATCTTAGTGATCACTAAGCGATACAATAAATAATTCCTGCATTATAATCAGGCACGTGTAAAAAGTAACAAGTTTTGATTTTGGCATGACTTGGGCGAGAAACAACTGTTCGAATAGCTAAAAACAGTAACGTTACTTAATTCAGAGACGCTTGGGCGCTCTTTGTTCACGTTACACATAGCGTATTCTCCTTGTAGGGGGCGCCGCAAGAAGCGAGCCGCCCTGTCGGCCACGTCCACGACCGTCGGTGGCCGCTCCACCAAGATGTCCACAGTGTCCGAGTCGCCCATGACAGACGTCGGGTCCAAAGCGTACCCAACCAAAGCTTGCAACGAAGACGCGTCGTACCCAAACCGAGCCGGCGACCAGAGCGATTCGTACCCGAACCGAAGAGTTGGTGACGCCAATAGAAAGGAAGCACTGGACCCTGGTCAGGTGTAGGGTGTGGAAAGTGGGGGGGGGGAGGGGCACTCGCCCCAGGTCACTTGTAGGGTGTGGAGAGGAGGGATAGGCGGGGACGGGGGGCTCACACTCGTCACGTGTAGGGTGTGTAGAGGAGAGATAGGCGGGGGCGGGGGGGGGGGCTCACACTCGTCACGTGTAGGGTGTGTAGAAGAGAGATAGGGGGGGGCGGGGGGGGGGGCTCACACTCGTCACGTGTAGGGTGTGTAGAGGAGAGATAGGCGGGGGCGGGGGGGGGCTCACACTCGTCACGTGTAGGGTGTGTAGAGGAGAGATAGGCGGGGGTGGGGGGCTCACACTCGTCACGTGTAGGGTGTGTAGAGGAGAGATAGGCGGGGGCGGGGGGGCTCACACTCGTCACGTGTAGGGTGTGTAGAGGAGAGATAGGCGGGGGCGGGGGGGGGTCACACTCGTCACGTGTAGGGTGTGTAGAGGAGAGATAGGCGGGGGGGGGTCACACTCGTCACGTGTAGGGTGTGTAGAGGAGAGATAGGCGGGGGCGGGGGGCTCACACTCGTCAGGTGTAGGGTGTGTAGAGGAGAGATAGGCGGGGGCGGGGGGGGGGCTCACACTCGTCACGTGTAGGGTGTGTAGAAGAGAGATAGGCGGGGGTGGGGGGCTCACACTCGTCACGTGTAGGGTGTGTAGAGGAGAGATAGGCGGGGGCGGGGGGCTCACACTCGTCACGTGTAGGGTGTGTAGAGGAGAGATAGGCGGGGGCGGGGGGGGGTCACACTCGTCACGTGTAGGGTGTGTAGAGGAGAGATAGGCGGGGGGGGGGTCACACTCGTCACGTGTAGGGTGTGTAGAGGAGAGATAGGCGGGGGCGGGGGGGGGCTCACACTCGTCACGTGTAGGGTGTGTAGAGGAGAGATAGGCGGGGGCGGGGGGGGGCGCTCACACTCGTCACGTGTAGGGTGTGTAGAGGAGAGATAGGCGGGGGCGGGGGGCTCACACTCGTCACGTGTAGGGTGTGTAGAAGAGAGATAGGCGGGGGCGGGGGGGGGGCTCACACTCGTCACGTGTAGGGTGTGTAGAGGAGAGATAGGCGGTGGCGGGGGGGGGGGTGGGGCTCACACTCGTCACGTGTAGGGTGTATAGAGGAGAGATAGGCGGGGGCGGGGGGGGGGGGCTCACACTCGCCACGTGTAGGGTGTGTAGAGGAGAGATAGGCGGGGGCGGGGGGCTCACACTCGTCACGTGTAGGGTGTGGAGAGGAGAGATAGGCGGGGGCGGGGGGGGGCTCACACTCGTCACGTGTAGGGTGTGTAGAGGAGAGATAGGCGGGGGCGGGGGGCTCACACTCGTCACGTGTAGGGTGTGTAGAGGAGAGATAGGCGGGGGCGGGGGGGGAGGGCTCACACTCGTCACGTGTAGGGTGTGTAGAGGACAGATAGGCGGGGCGGGGGGGGGCTTACACTCGTCACGTGTAGGGTGTGTAGAGGAGAGATAGGCGGGGGCGGGGGGGCTCACACTCGTCACGTGTAGGGTGTGGAGAGGAGAGATAGGCGGGGGCGGGGGGGGGGGGGCTCACACTCGTCACGTGTAGGGTGTGTAGAGGAGAGATAGGCGGGGGCGGGGGGCTCACACTCGTCACGTGTAGGGTGTGTAGAGGAGAGATAGGCGGGGGCGGGGGGGAGGGCTCACACTCGTCACGTGTAGGGTGTGTAGAGGACAGATAGGCGGGGCGGGGGGGGGGCTCACACTCGTCACGTGTAGGGTGTGTAGAGGACAGATAGGCGGGGCGGGGGGGGGCTTACACTCGTCATGTGTAGGGTGTGTAGAGGAGAGATAGGCGGGGGCGGGGGGGCTCATACTCGTCACGTGTAGAGTGTGTAGAGGAGAGATAGGCGGTGGCGGGGGGGGGCTCACACTCGTCACGTGTAGGGTGTGTAGAGGAGAGATAGGCGGGGGCGGGGGGGGGGTCACACTCGTCACGTGTAGGGTGTGTAGAGGAGAGATAGGCGGTGGCGGGGGGGGGCTCACACTCGTCACGTGTAGGGTGTGTAGAGGAGAGATAGGCGGGGGCGGGGGGGGGTCACACTCGTCACGTGTAGGGTGTGTAGAGGAGAGATAGGCGGGGGCGGGGGGGGAGCTCACACTCGTCACGTGTAGGGTGTGTAGAGGAGAGATAGGCGGGGGGGGGCTCACACTCGTCACGTGTAGGGTGTGTAGAGGAGAGATAGGCGGTGGCGGGGGGGGGCTCACACTCGTCACGTGTAGGGTGTGTAGAGGAGAGATAGGCGGGGCGGGGGGGGGTCACACTCGTCACGTGTAGGGTGTGTAGAGGAGAGATAGGCGGGGGCGGGGGGGGGCTCACACTCGTCACGTGTAGGGTGTGTAGAGGAGAGATAGGCGGTGGCGGGGCGGGGGCTCACACTCGTCACGTGTAGGGTGTGTAGAGGAGAGATAGGCGGCGGCGGGGGGGGGCTCACACTCGTCACGTGTAGGGTGTGTAGAGGAGAGATAGGCGGGGGCGGGGGGGGGCTCACACTCGTCACGTGTAGGGTGTGTAGAGGAGAGATAGGCG
>OZ025251.1:24032782-24062951 GCA_964019135.1 Arenicola marina | reverse complement strand
GGGGGCTCACCCTCGTCACGTGTAGGGTATGAAAGGCTCAAGAAAGAGATGCCGCCGGTGTCATGTGCAGGGTATGACAGGTGGAGGGCAGGATGCTAGGCCTTGGCTAGGCCTTGGCTAAGATTTGGCTAAGCTTTGGCTTGGCCTTGGCTAAGCTTTGGCTAGGCATTGGCTTGGCCTTGGCTAAGATTTGGCTAAGCTTTGGCTAGGCCTTAGCTAAGCTTTGGCTAAGCCTTGGCTTGGCCTTGGCTAAGCTTTGGCTAGGCATTGGCTTGGCCTTGGCTAAGCTTTGGCTAGGCATTGGCTAGGCCTTAGCTAAGCTTTGGCTAAGCCTTGGCTTGGCCTTGGCTAAGCTTTGGCTAGGCATTGGCTAGGCCTTAGCTAAGCTTTGGCTAAGCCTTGGCTTGGCCTTTGCTAAGCTTTGGCTAGTCATTGGCTAGGCCTTAGCTATGCCTTGGCCAAACCTTGGCTTGGCCTTGGCTTGAGCCTCTCTTATATTCATCATTGCATACAAATGTCTCATTGTTTAATAATTTTTTCTATTTATCCCATTATTAATTTATTATCTTGCGATTCATGTTACATGTGATGTTGTGTTTGGCAAAGTTCTCGCCACCGATATAGCGAGTAGATTGAAGCTTATCACCAGGCCGCCCTTCCGAGGCAGTGCTAAAGGTGGAGTTTGATTTGGTGGCGTGTCAAATTATAAACTGGTATCACATGAATTAGTTCAATATCATAATTCAGTATCGGTCATGTCTTATTCTGCAATTGTGTTCTCACCACGAGTGTTCTGTAAATGGACCTGCAGTTAGCAATATTTATTGGGTGTATTACTTTAATGGTCATCACCCAAGCACCATCTGCAGTAGACATCGCAGACAAGCTGCTATAATACTTTTGAATGCATTATTGTCCGTGAATGTTGTGCATAAAGTGATATTGAACGTGGTTTGGTTCACGGGTCACTTAAATGTGACCCAGAGATAACATAGACACCCACGTCCATATCGCCAGTGACCTCGATTATTGACCTATTGACCTTTGCCGGTGATCCCACTACTTATCTTATGTATTACGGCACCTGGTGGCATTTATCAGTGACCCCATTAGTGACCTCACGAATGACCTGTTGACCTCACGAATGATCTGGTGACCTCCTCAATGTCGTAGCGCTCTATATTTACAAGCAATTAATGGTTCAATATACGTGTTGCAAATAATTGTTATAATTGTCGCTGTATACACACAAGTAAAAAACAACTTCAAATGACATGTTGTTGTTAAACAACCATCTGGCTAAATACCAGAAGATATTGTTATATTCAAGCTTCGGTAAGTGGCATATGTATTCACAGAATTGAATTGTGTGTGAAATTTGAATTGTTTTTGGCTGTCCATCGTGTTATTGGTGACTATCACAATGCTCGCAAGCGTCGGCTGTCGTTAAGGCATGGTTATGTCGGCTGTCGTTAAGGCATTGTTTATGTCGGCTGTCGTTAAGGCATGATTTATGTCGGCTGTCGTTAAGGCATGGTTTATGTTAGCAGCAGGCTCTAAATCCATTGTCCAGATTATTAATATTGGTGCATATAAGGTGTACGAAATAACGAATTTTGTCGATTGGATTTTAAAATGTATTGCATTTAAGAAGATGTTCGATTAAGGAATGTGTTGGATTTTGACCTATATCTCTACATATGGGTGTCGTGTGATGTGTATCCAAGAAGAGATTGAAGACAAGAGATCGAAAATCCAAGGAAAGCGCAGTTATTCAGTTTAAGTCGAGCAATGAGACCATAATTTTAAATTTGACTTAATATTATCCATTGGTTTTATTGACCTTCATACATACTTACTGTAGCACCACAATTATGAATTGTTAATAAAACCTGATTGGCTTAGTCCGGTTATACATATGTAGTGTTTGCCCAATGCTCGCAAAGAGCAAAGAGCCTGAACAAGGCTCGCGCCTGGTCATTAGATTTTTAATTTATTACCGATAAACCCAACGTTAATCAAATTATTATATATTGTGTAACTTCTGAGGTTGACCGAAAGTTCACCATGATGTACCCCATGTCAGTTACTGACCGTGGCAAGTCTGGTACCTCAGTCCGACCAGAACATTTCTTCGGGGTTCGGTTGTTTGATATGAGACGCACGTGCACCATGTTGGATTTAGTCAAGCTCCTGTTGGCGTTAACAAGGTCCTGACATACGCAGTAAAACTTACGTAATTAAGCAACAGAGAACGCCCCAAGTCACTGATTTTATGGTTTTAATACGATTGACTGTGTAATATCTTGTGACTTGTGATCAAAACTTCTTTTCACGTGTAACCGTGTTAGAAATGCGCACATTATATATCACGTAGATATATTTTAAATATATTTCGTGGAACATTGTTATAAATGCATAGTCCTGCAATTGCGTTTTATGGTTGGTCACTTTAAAACTTACCTGGGCCTACATTAACAATGTAACTAATCAAATGTGGCCAAAGAGCCAATGGCTGGTCGCTAACCTGTAAGATTATAGATCATCACAATGCATTTGTTTTTTAGGTTTAGTAACCATCTATCTCTAGGCAAGGGATCTGTATCATACACAAACATTATTGTGCATTTGCACTGGTGGGATTCGAAGCCTGTAACGCAGTGCATAGTTGACCTAAGTCACATTAATTATCTTGTCACGGTTACTTGCATACGAAACGTGCCATTGAACGCGTTCTTAGGAACGGCACCGGCTTCGTCAGGTGCGACGTCTGTCACGTCTGTATCTTGTCACGGTTACTTGCATACGAAACGTGCCATTGAACGCGTTCTTAGGAACGGCACCGGCTTCGTCAGGTGCGACGTCTGTCACGTCTGTATCTTGTCACGGTTACTTGCATACGAAACGTGCCATTGAACGCGTTCTTAGGAACGGCACCGGCTTCGTCAGGTGCGACGTCTGTCACGTCTGTATCTTGTCACGGTTACTTGCATACGAAACGTGCCATTGAACGCGTTCTTAGGAACGGCACCGGCTTCGTCAGGTGCGACGTCTGTCACGTCTGTATCTTGTCACGGTTACTTGCATACGAAACGTGCCATTGAACGCGTTCTTAGGAACGGCACCGGCTTCGTCAGGTGCGACGTCTGTCACGTCTGTATCTTGTCACGGTTACTTGCATACGAAACGTGCCATTGAACGCGTTCTTAGGAACTGCACCGGCTTCGTCAGGTGCGACGTCTGTCACGTCTGTATCTTGTCACGGTTACTTGCATACGAAACGTGCCATTGAACGCGTTCTTAGGAACGGCACCGGCTTCGTCAGGTGCGACGTCTGTCACGTCTGTATCTTGTCACGGTTACTTGCATACGAAACGTGCCATTGAACGCGTTCTTAGGAACGGCACCGGCTTCGTCAGGTGCGACGTCTGTCACGTCTGTATCTTGTCACGGTTACTTGCATACGAAACGTGCCATTGAACGCGTTCTTAGGAACGGCACCGGCTTCGTCAGGTGCGACGTCTGTCACGTCTGTATCTTGTCACGGTTACTTGCATACGAAACGTGCCATTGAACGCGTTCTTAGGAACGGCACCGGCTTCGTCAGGTGCGACGTCTGTCACGTCTGTATCTTGTCACGGTTACTTGCATACGAAACGTGCCATTGAACGCGTTCTTAGGAACGGCACCGGCTTCGTCAGGTGCGACGTCTGTCACGTCTGTATCTTGTCACGGTTACTTGCATACGAAACGTGCCATTGAACGCGTTCTTAGGAACGGCACCGGCTTCGTCAGGTGCGACGTCTGTCACGTCTGTATCTTGTCACGGTTACTTGCATACGAAACGTGCCATTGAACGCGTTCTTAGGAACGGCACCGGCTTCGTCAGGTGCGACGTCTGTCACGTCTGTATCTTGTCACGGTTACTTGCATACGAAACGTGCCATTGAACGCGTTCTTAGGAACGGCACCGGCTTCGTCAGGTGCGACGTCTGTCACGTCTGTATCTTGTCACGGTTACTTGCATACGAAACGTGCCATTGAACGCGTTCTTAGGAACGGCACCGGCTTCGTCAGGTGCGACGTCTGTCACGTCTGTATCTTGTCACGGTTACTTGCATACGAAACGTGCCATTGAACGCGTTCTTAGGAACGGCACCGGCTTCGTCAGGTGCGACGTCTGTCACGTCTGTATCTTGTCACGGTTACTTGCATACGAAACGTGCCATTGAACGCGTTCTTAGGAACGGCACCGGCTTCGTCAGGTGCGACGTCTGTCACGTCTGTATCTTGTCACGGTTACTTGCATACGAAACGTGCCATTGAACGCGTTCTTAGGAACGGCACCGGCTTCGTCAGGTGCGACGTCTGTCACGTCTGTATCTTGTCACGGTTACTTGCATACGAAACGTGCCATTGAACGCGTTCTTAGGAACGGCACCGGCTTCGTCAGGTGCGACGTCTGTCACGTCTGTATCTTGTCACGGTTACTTGCATACGAAACGTGCCATTGAACGCGTTCTTAGGAACGGCACCGGCTTCGTCAGGTGCGACGTCTGTCACGTCTGTATCTTGTCACGGTTACTTGCATACGAAACGTGCCATTGAACGCGTTCTTAGGAACGGCACCGGCTTCGTCAGGTGCGACGTCTGTCACGTCTGTATCTTGTCACGGTTACTTGCATACGAAACGTGCCATTGAACGCGTTCTTAGGAACGGCACCGGCTTCGTCAGGTGCGACGTCTGTCACGTCTGTATCTTGTCACGGTTACTTGCATACGAAACGTGCCATTGAACGCGTTCTTAGGAACGGCACCGGCTTCGTCAGGTGCGACGTCTGTCACGTCTGTATCTTGTCACGGTTACTTGCATACGAAACGTGCCATTGAACGCGTTCTTAGGAACGGCACCGGCTTCGTCAGGTGCGACGTCTGTCACGTCTGTATCTTGTCACGGTTACTTGCATACGAAACGTGCCATTGAACGCGTTCTTAGGAACGGCACCGGCTTCGTCAGGTGCGACGTCTGTCACGTCTGTATCTTGTCACGGTTACTTGCATACGAAACGTGCCATTGAACGCGTTCTTAGGAACGGCACCGGCTTCGTCAGGTGCGACGTCTGTCACGTCTGTATCTTGTCACGGTTACTTGCATACGAAACGTGCCATTGAACGCGTTCTTAGGAACGGCACCGGCTTCGTCAGGTGCGACGTCTGTCACGTCTGTATCTTGTCACGGTTACTTGCATACGAAACGTGCCATTGAACGCGTTCTTAGGAACGGCACCGGCTTCGTCAGGTGCGACGTCTGTCACGTCTGTATCTTGTCACGGTTACTTGCATACGAAACGTGCCATTGAACGCGTTCTTATAAGAACGGCACCGGCTTCGTCAGGTGCGACGTCTGATGCGACGTCTGATGCGTCGTCAGGTGCGACGTCTGCCACGTCTGTATCTTGTCACCGTTACTTGCATACGAAACGTGCCATTGAACGCGTTCTTAGGAACGGCACCGGCTTCGTCAGGTGCGACGTCTGTCACGTCTGTATCTTGTCACGGTTACTTGCATACGAAACGTGCCATTGAACGCGTTCTTAGGAACGGCACCGGCTTCGTCAGGTGCGACGTCTGTCACGTCTGTATCTTGTCACGGTTACTTGCATACGAAACGTGCCATTGAACGCGTTCTTATAAGAACGGCACCGGCTTCGTCAGGTGCGACGTCTGATGCGACGTCTGATGCGTCGTCAGGTGCGACGTCTGCCACGTCTGTATCTTGTCACCGTTACTTGCATACGAAACGTGCCATTGAACGCGTTCTTAGGAACGGCACCGGCTTCGTCAGGTGCGACGTCTGTCACGTCTGTATCTTGTCACGGTTACTTGCATACGAAACGTGCCATTGAACGCGTTCTTATAAGAACGGCACCGGCTTCGTCAGGTGCGACGTCTGATGCGACGTCTGATGCGTCGTCAGGTGCGACGTCTGCCACGTCTGTATCTTGTCACCGTTACTTGCATACGAAACGTGCCATTGAACGCGTTCTTAGGAACGGCACCGGCTTCGTCAGGTGCGACGTCTGTCACGTCTGTATCTTGTCACGGTTACTTGCATACGAAACGTGCCATTGAACGCGTTCTTATAAGAACGGCACCGGCTTCGTCAGGTGCGACGTCTGATGCGACGTCTGATGCGTCGTCAGGTGCGACGTCTGCCACGTCTGTATCTTGTCACCGTTACTTGCATGCGAAACGTGCCATTGAACGCGTTCTTATAAGAACGGCACCGGCTTCGTCAGGTGCGACGTCTGATGCGACGTCTGATGCGTCGTCAGGTGCGACGTCTGTCACGTCTGTATCTTGTCACGGTTACTTGCATACGAAACGTGCCATTGAACGCGTTCTTAAGAACGGCACCGGCTTCGTCAGGTGCGACGTCTGATGCGACGTCTGATGCGTCGTCAGGTGCGACGTCTGTCACGTCTGTATCTTGTCACGGTTACTTGCATACGAAACGTGCCATTGAACGCGTTCTTAAGAACGGCACCGGCTTCGTCAGGTGCGACGTCTGATGCGACGTCTGATGCGTCGTCAGGTGCGACGTCTGTCACGTCTGTATCTTGTCACGGTTACTTGCATACGAAACGTGCCATTGAACGCGTTCTTAAGAACGGCACCGGCTTCGTCAGGTGCGACGTCTGATGCGACGTCTGATGCGTCGTCAGGTGCGACGTCTGTCACGTCTGTATCTTGTCACGGTTACTTGCATACGAAACGTGCCATTGAACGCGTTCTTAAGAACGGCACCGGCTTCGTCAGGTGCGACGTCTGATGCGACGTCTGATGCGTCGTCAGGTGCGACGTCTGTCACGTCTGTATCTTGTCACGGTTACTTGCATACGAAACGTGCCATTGAACGCGTTCTTAAGAACGGCACCGGCTTCGTCAGGTGCGACGTCTGATGCGACGTCTGATGCGTCGTCAGGTGCGACGTCTGTCACGTCTGTATCTTGTCACGGTTACTTGCATACGAAACGTGCCATTGAACGCGTTCTTAAGAACGGCACCGGCTTCGTCAGGTGCGACGTCTGATGCGACGTCTGATGCGTCGTCAGGTGCGACGTCTGTCACGTCTGTATCTTGTCACGGTTACTTGCATACGAAACGTGCCATTGAACGCGTTCTTAAGAACGGCACCGGCTTCGTCAGGTGCGACGTCTGATGCGACGTCTGATGCGTCGTCAGGTGCGACGTCTGTCACGTCTGTATCTTGTCACGGTTACTTGCATACGAAACGTGCCATTGAACGCGTTCTTAAGAACGGCACCGGCTTCGTCAGGTGCGACGTCTGATGCGACGTCTGATGCGTCGTCAGGTGCGACGTCTGTCACGTCTGTATCTTGTCACGGTTACTTGCATACGAAACGTGCCATTGAACGCGTTCTTAAGAACGGCACCGGCTTCGTCAGGTGCGACGTCTGTCACGTATGTATCTTGTCACGGTTACTTGCATACGAAACGTGCCATTGAACGCGTTCTTAAGAACGGCACCGGCTTCGTCAGGTGCGACGTCTGTCACGTCTGTATCTTGTCACGGTTACTTGCATACGAAACGTGCCATTGAACGCGTTCTTAAGAACGGCACCGGCTTCGTCAGGTGCGACGTCTGATGCGACGTCTGATGCGTCGTCTGATGCGACGTCTGATGCGTCGTCTGATGCGACGTCTGATGCGTCGTCTGATGCGACGTCTGATGGGACGCCTTATGCGTCGTCTGATGCGACGTCCTATCAAATGAATTAAGTCGTCTTCAAAGGAACATCCAAAAGCTGGCAGTATCAGGCGAGCAACCAACAGACTGACATGGTGGGAATCCCATTCCAATCTTTATTGAAAACTCAAGGTCGTACTCAAGGTCACTTGCAGCTACAGAAATTTACAACATAAACAAGGTAAGGTACAAGGTTGTAAAATGACTCTGCAGTCTGTCTGTGTGTCGCGAGGCGCACACCTTCAGCTGGCGGTCAATAAGAACCAATGTCTAGATAACTAGCGTGATATATATATATATATCTATATATTTTATATATATTTATGCATATATTATAACTTGTATTAATAACACTAACAACGAAAACACAAAAACAAGGCGTGGTGGTGATGGGTGTGCGTGGTGTGGGGGATGGGGTGGGTAGTTATCACTCACGAAAAGAATTCTTCCGTAATTGTGCCAATTGCCCATCATAATATGTAATATACACCAGAACTAAACGCTTTGTCAACTCCTTGCACGTTGCATAGGGAGGGAACCTATAACGCCATTGAGGATTTACATCTAAGCCACGAGGCTTTCGACTGATAGAACGCCGTTTTTGGTGAACACATTAGCCACCACTGATTACTATGTACAATGAATCCCAATCATACAATGATGTCTTCATCGCCAGATGGCGCGTTAAGTCGTGTTCATATATACATGTATATGGATTCACCACCCGTTGTACGGTGGCGCCACGTAGTGTTGATGTCAACAGTTATAGCATGTAAGCTGGTACCGCCGCTCAAACTCTTACAAGTTGCTGAGCGAGCGAATTTGTGACCGCGGAACCAGGCTATTATAGCATGCGATTTCAGTTTTACGCCAGCGCGCGGAGAGTCGCGGCGCCATCTAGCGACTGCCTCTTTCACACCGGTTCATACAAGCCCTTGATGGAGACACGTGTCCAGCACGTGTGAGCCAGCTACCTGCCCTATTGTCGCGGATTTAACAGCAGTGTAAACGTAACGAGAAGCTCAAAAGCATTGCAGGTGAGACATGCTACGTCAGACCAACGTACAGTCATCTCAATTCATACAACACGTCAGATTGCGTCATTACCAAGTATCTCGATCAGGAAGCACTTCACGGCGAAAAAAATTGTGCCATATTGAACGCTAACGTTCAGTGTTATCCTCTAACCATATGTCACCACCAGTTGTTGTTCAATGAAAGCATGGTGGTTAGTATCCATTCCACAGTGACGTCTTGTATCACGTGACGTCATATACAAAGTGATGTCATATATCACGTGACGTCATATTCGCCTCCTTTCAGCTGCTCGGTTCTCCACGGCCATTGGATGCGGATTTTGGCTGGCGCCAGACTCACGTGGCATGAAAGTGGTTCTCTGGCAGCTTAGTTCTCATTCAGCTGGTCCCCAGGAGTCGCGATTTGATGACGCCTTGCTTCCCCGCTGTTGCAGAAGAAAGCGTGTTGCCTTTGCGCTGAAAGAACTGCAGCTTATGTCCCATAGAATCCCATCGCTACGCGACTTTTGCATCATCATGATGTCACTGGTGCAGCCCATGAGGTCATGCCATCACAGTATGTAGCACTATCGCACCTTTTTTCTTCTTTGCAAAAAACGGACGACGTCATGAGAAAGCTAATCCCTGAAAGCCACACCCATTATGGCTTCCAGCAAGTCGTACCACTTCAGAAATAACAACGTTCCAATGGATTAACCACGTGGTCAAAAGTCCTTGTCCCATCCAGTGACGTCATCAGGCGGCTCCGAATCGTCTTCAGGGTAATCGTCAAAGTTGGAGGCGTCGGATGCTCCTTTGACCTGCAATGGCGGTTAATCTCGCAAAATTATTCATATTTTAGCTTATTTAAGTGGTTCATACAGCGCATTGTTACATATACAGCAATTCTTTTCTTAGGGGGGGGGGGCGGACTTCATCTATTGTCCAGTTTACCTTCATGTCACACGGCAACACCGCCCACACTTTAATGACGTAATGCACAAGCACGACACACTTTAGCTCGCCCTTGCAGCAAAAAAACAATCGCTACAAAACGCCTGTTTATTTTTTGCACACTATATAGTTTATGTTTTAATGCTCAATAACCAAACACATCGTTTCCAAGTAAATGTTGGAGACCGGTAATTCGGGGGAGGGAACATTGCTGCATGAGTAGCTTTAATCATTATAAATATATAAAGTGATTATAAAGACACAGTTCAAAACTATAAATATAACATAATAAATGTGATAAAATGTATATAGATTTAATTTGTCATAATGCTGTATTGCGTCATAAAGTGAGATTTCAGGAAGACCTCTCGGTATGAATTAAGATTAAATATATACAAATAGCATAGATAAGAGTTTAAGAAGACATTTATTTAGACATGTATCCGCGACAAGATGCAGTAACTATGCTATAAGCGTTGTTTGGCGTCGTCCAGTGACTCACCGAGGGCACAAATGGGGGCTTGAGCGTTCGCTTCCGGATGCCGTCCCAGTTAAATCCCTCGAACCACTTGTGTTTCTGGATGTCCTTCAGCCCTCCCCGACCGTAGCCCAGCCGATCCGAGGGGTTCTCTCTGCCCACCAAACATAATAAGTATAACAATAAGTCGGTGAAAGAAAGACCAGACGAGAAAACTATTAAATTTCATGTAAAAACTGTTTTTAATGTACCGAAAATCACGATGAAAGAACTTTTAGGTGGAGGTGGACGGTGGAGGGTGACGAAACCGTGAATTCAAACTTTGTAAATAATCTTCATGTGCAAATAGTGACATGTACGTACACATTGGTGCTAAAGGGATGCCATTATGATGATGCATATGGAGGCTTTGCACTGCCAGATGATTAGCCAAGGTGTTAATAAATTGAGTACAATACAAGAGGGGCCTTTTAATATTTAATGTCTTGAAGAAAATACCAGATGTGACTACTATGTGCGCTATACCGATAAAATGGTACGCGCCAACCCAATGCCCAGGGTCCAAAGCCACGTACCGGCAGAGTTTCTTGATGAGTAACTGAGCGTTCTTGGTGATCTTCCGCGGGAACTCGATGGCGTCTATGCCTTTCAGGATGATGTTGTACGTCTTCATGGGATCGGAACCAGAGAACGGGGGGCTGAGGAAGGGAATATTCAAGTTCAAAATCCGACTTTGTTGCAACCATACCTCACTTTTTACTTCAATTTGTAATATCTTCGCAAGACCGCAATAACAAATATTTAGTCGCTTATATCGGTTTAATATTTAGTCGCTTTATATCAGCTTACGTGATGTCATTTTTTTTTATATTATGTAAGATAAATAGGTGATATTTACCATATATATTATAACTCTCTTTAAAAAAAATTCTGCTTAAAGTACTTTGGCCTACCTTCCGGTGAGCAGCTCAAACATAAGGATTCCTAGCGACCAGAGGTCAGCGGAGAGGTCGTGACCTTTGTTGAGGATGATTTCCGGTGCCACGTACTCGGGCGTGCCACAGAAGGTCCAGGTCTTCCGGCCGTGACCGATCCGCTTGGCGAAGCCGAAGTCAACCTGACAACACCACCAAAACAACGGTCCTTCAACCTTAACAGGTGTCCATCAGCGGTAATATCAGCTACTTGTTTTTTTTAACTGACACCGTTAAATGGCTTATGTAAAAACCCTGGTTGATGAAAACGTTAACGTTAGCTGCCATATTATAAATAAAAGAAAGGGTTCAGGTAGGATCCCCAGACAATGAAATCTAAATATTTAAAGTATGTAATGCTATTCTTAAAGTTGTATCTCAGTCATTGTTTATAGTTCGTTAGTCTGAAGGGTTATCATTCAACCCATCATCTTGCAACCATATCCAAATATAATGAGCTATGTCGTTAATATGAGAGACTACAGGTCCACTGAGAAGTGTACGTGCATCAGGGATTATGGTCAGTCTTATTTATTTTATGACTAAATAACGTCATAAATTCATGTTATACTACTTCTCTTGATCTTGATAACCGTCAAGGTCAACAAAAAACAAAACAGACTTGACGTCAACGGAAACATTCGTCTCTATACATAATAACATTGGTTTGGGGTTCTTTCCCCGCGTGAACAACACATGACTGACCAGCTTGACGTATCCCTTGTTGTCGAGGAGCAGGTTTTCTGGCTTGAGGTCTCGGTACACGACCCCCCTGCCGTGGAGGTAGGCGAAGGCCTCCACCACACACGCCGTGTAGAACCGCGTGGTGCTGTCGTCAAATGAACCCCTGCCAAGAATAGTGGAATATTAAGTCACTGGCGATATTTGGAAGCATATTACTGAACGCGGAACTTAACCGCACTTACCGGAAATGAACTCAACGGCATGATGCAGTTATGCATTTCTTAGAAATGTCAACAATACATTAGCGGAAATGACTTCAATGGCATGATGCGATGCATTTCATATAAATATCAGTCCAGCTGTTCTGTTTATATTAGGCTTGTAGTTATTTATCACGTATTTAATAGCGACTATCAAATGCCCACGATACCTACTTATCTCATATAGACGGTATAATGGGTATTTCTGAGTATAGTAGTGCTCTCCTTTTAATCCAGTACATACGAATTACCCCTGAATACAAGGAGTAGTTTTCTCTGGTTACGCATATACCTCTATCTATTTTACTCTCAATGTGGTACATACTTGTCTCTGAGTACTGTCCACAGCTCCCCGCCTAGACAGGCCTCCATCAACATGTACAGGTACTTGGTATCTTTGAACGTACAGTACAGCCTGTGAGAAAAATGAAAGCGTAAAGACACATTATGCCAGGAGATATCACGATGTACACTATTATCACAATTATATCAATAAATAATAACGTAGCATTAACACTTAAAAAACCCAAAGATATCTATGTGTGGCAGGCTTGACTCGTCCGCGATATATACTAAGCTCGGGCATGCCACATGGTGCACAGAACACCCTTCTACCGGCCTATATACTAAGCTCGGGCATGCCACATGGTGCACAGAACACCCTTCTACCGGCCTATATACCAAGCTCGGGCATGCCACATGGTGCACAGAACACCCTTCTACCGGCCTATATACCAAGCTCGGGCATGCCACATGGTGCACAGAACACCCTTCTACCGGCCTATATACCAAGCTCGGGCATGCCACATGGTGCACAGAACACCCTTCTACCGGCCTATATACTAAGCTCGGGCATGCCACATGGTGCACAGAACCCCCTTCTACCGGCCTATATACCAAGCTCGGGCATGCCACATGGTGCACAGAACCCCCTTCTACCGGCCTATATACTAAGCTCGGGCATGCCACATGGTGCACAGAACACCCTTCTACCGGCCTATATGCTAAGCTCGGGCATGCCACATGGTGCACAGAACCCCCTTCTACCGGCCTATATGCTAAGCTCGGGCATACCACATGGTGCACAGAACACCCTTCTACCGGCCTATATACCAAGCTCGGGCATGCCACATGGTGCACAGAACACCCTTCTACCGGCCTATATACTAAGCTCGGGCATGCCACATGGTGCACAGAACACCCTTCTACCGGCCTATATACCAAGCTCGGGCATGCCACATGGTGCACAGAACACTCTTCTACCGGCCTATATACTAAGCTCGGGCATGCCACATGGTGCACAGAACCCCCTTCTACCGGCCTATATACCAAGCTCGGGCATGCCACATGGTGCACAGAACACCCTTCTACCGGCCTATATACCAAGCTCGGGCATGCCACATGGTGCACAGAACACCCTTCTACCGGCCTATATACTAAGCTCGGGCATGCCACATGGTGCACAGAACCCCCTTCTACCGGCCTATATGCTAAGCTCGGGCATGCCACATGGTGCACAGAACCCCCTTCTACCGGCCTATATACCAAGCTCGGGCATGCCACATGGTGCACAGAACACCCTTCTACCGGCCTATATACTAAGCTCGGGCATGCCACATGGTGCACAGAACACCCTTCTACCGGCCTATATACCAAGCTCGGGCATGCCACATGGTGCACAGAACCCCCTTCTACCGGCCTATATACTAAGCTCGGGCATGCCACATGGTGCACAGAACCCCCTTCTACCGGCCTATATACCAAGCTCGGGCATGCCACATGGTGCACAGAACACCCTTCTACCGGCCTATATACTAAGCTCGGGCATGCCACATGGTGCACAGAACCCCCTTCTACCGGCCTATATGCTAAGCTCGGGCATGCCACATGGTGCACAGAACCCCCTTCTACCGGCCTATATACCAAGCTCGGGCATGCCACATGGTGCACAGAACACCCTTCTACCGGCCTATATACTAAGCTCGGGCATGCCCCATGGTGCACAGAACACCCTTCTACCGGCCTATATACCAAGCTCGGGCATGCCACATGGTGCACAGAACCCCCTTCTACCGGCCTATATACCAAGCTCGGGCATGCCACATGGTGCACAGAACACCCTTCTACCGGCCTATATACCAAGCTCGGGCATGCCACATGGTGCACAGAACACCCTTCTACCGGCCTATATACCAAGCTCGGGCATGCCACATGGTGCACAGAACCCCCTTCTACCGGCCTATATACTAAGCTCGGGCATGCCACATGGTGCACAGAACACCCTTCTACCGGCCTATATACTAAGCTCGGGCATGCCACATGGTGCACAGAACCCCCTTCTACCGGCCTATATACTAAGCTCGGGCATGCCACATGGTGCACAGAACACCCTTCTACCGGCCTATATACCAAGCTCGGGCATGCCACATGGTGCACAGAACACCCTTCTACCGGCCTATATACCAAGCTCGGGCCTGCCACATGGTGCACAGAACCCCCTTCTACCGGCCTATATACTAAGCTCGGGCATGCCACATGGTGCACAGAACACCCTTCTACCGGCCTATATACCAAGCTCGGGCATGCCACATGGTGCACAAAACACCCTTCTACCGGCCTATATGCTAAGCTCGGGCATGCCACATGGTGCACAGAACACCCTTCTACCGGCCTATATGCTAAGCTCGGGCATGCCACATGGTGCACAGAACCCCCTTCTACCGGCCTATATACCAAGCTCGGGCATGCCACATGGTGCACAGAACCCCCTTCTACCGGCCTATATACTAAGCTCGGGCATGCCACATGGTGCACAGAACACCCTTCTACCGGCCTATATACTAAGCTCGGGCATGCCACATGGTGCACAGAACCCCCTTCTACCGGCCTATATACCAAGCTCGGGCCTGCCACATGGTGCACAGAACACCCTTCTACCGGCCTATATACCAAGCTCGGGCCTGCCACATGGTGCACAGAACCCCCTTCTACCGGCCTATATACTAAGCTCGGGCATGCCACATGGTGCACAGAACACCCTTCTACCGGCCTATATACTAAGCTCGGGCATGCCACATGGTGCACAGAACACCCTTCTACCGGCCTATATACTAAGCTCGGGCATGCCACATGGTGCACAGAACACCCTTCTACCGGCCTATATACCAAGCTCGGGCATGCCACATGGTGCACAGAACACCCTTCTACCGGCCTATATACCAAGCTCGGGCATGCCACATGGTGCACAGAACACCCTTCTACCGGCCTATATACTAAGCTCGGGCATGCCACATGGTGCACAGAACCCCCTTCTACCGGCCTATATACTAAGCTCGGGCATGCCACATGGTGCACAGAACACCCTTCTACCGGCCTATATACCAAGCTCGGGCATGCCACATGGTGCACAGAACACCCTTCTACCGGCCTATATACTAAGCTCGGGCATGCCACATGGTGCACAGAACACCCTTCTACCGGCCTATATACTAAGCTCGGGCATGCCACATGGTGCACAGAACCCCCTTCTACCGGCCTATATACTAAGCTCGGGCATGCCACAAGGTGCACAGAACACCCTTCTACCGGCCTATATACTAAGCTCGGGCATGCCACATGGTGCACAGAACCCCCTTCTACCGGCCTATATACCAAGCTCGGGCATGCCACATGGTGCACATAACACCCTTCTACCGGCCTTCATTTAAATCTGGGAATGACGAGACGAATAACATATGAATTGACCCCCTGATGCTGAGCATGGCCCAGGTTGACCCCCTGATGCCGAGCATGGCCCAGGTTCAAACCCGGGGCAATAATTTGCCAGTTCAGCGAATTACCACCTGAGCTGCACGGGACCAATTACACTGTCACCGTGACACTGTTCGCGTTCATGGGCGTGTCCAGGGGGGGAGGGGCACAGGGGGCACGTACCCCACTTTCAGGCCCTAGGATATATCTGTACCCCCCCCCACTATACATTTATGTGCCCCCTGGCCAGGGGTGGGGGGCACAGCTGGCACCCCCCTTCCATTTCAGATCCTAAGATATACCTTACCCCCTCCCCCATACACCCGCCCGCCAGCCTACCTGACGATGAAGTCTGACTTGGACTCCATCATGATGTTCTTTTCGTTCATGATGTGTTCCTGCTGGCGTGTTTCCACGATGTGGTGTTTCTTCAGCTGCTTCAGAGCGTACGTACGGCTGGCATCATGCTTCAGCTGTACCTAAAGGCAAGAGTCGCAGGCCACAACATAAGCCACGCGCCATCTTTTTGGTTGCAAACGCCAAAAAAAATTTTAATCGCAAAATTTATTTAATAATTACACATTGTAACTGCTTACTTTTCTCGTGATATCATCAAGATACCCTCTGATGGCATTATTACTGTTTGGTTTATTGATCATCCAGATCATTCTGGCTGATGGGATTCTCTCACACAACGATTATTTAAAAAAAGAGTAATACGGGGAGTTGGTGACTCATCAAAACATGACCGCACAAAACGCTATAAGCGACGTTAATGCACCCAGTTTGATTTACTTCTTTCAACAAACAAATGAAATAGCTAACATGTGCATCTGATGATAAGCAGATGGTGGTCATTCGAGAGAAATTACAGGAACAAGAGTTGATTCAGTATTTGACACAGGAAGATAGATACGACAGCAAAGCAATCCTAATCGTTCCAGGTGTGAATATATTATGCACATAAATCACCGGTATTGATGAGCATAGTGAGGTAGTAAATTACTGGCAACAGATATGTTGAAATGCACTATTTATTAAATAGTCACATCTATCGATTATACATAAGGGGTTCCGCAATTTATTAGCTGTTAATATGTTAAATTAGGTTTCGTACACAAAAGTAATATATACGTATATATATGTACAAACATACAACAATGCAAATCCAAAATCGTGCAGACTTTTAGTAACTGCGCAACACATTGATTTACATGTATACCACCCCACCATCCATTAAATCCGAAAAGAAATTCCGCAATAATAATTGTCGTCTGCTCGAAGTTCAATGTCAAGGTCATTGACAGGCTGGGCGGAGAGACTTACCAACTCGACCCTGCCGAAGCCGCCCACACCCAGGGTGGCTACGATCCAGAGGTCATGTAACTTGGTATTGGAGAGCTCGACGGGTAGCTCAGGCTCGCTGTGAGTGCAAGAACCGGAGAGAAGCCAAGCCAATGTTACTGGTTAGAGGGACTGTATTAGTATGAAACCGATGTACAGTAGACAAGACGGTATAATCAGCGCTTGCAGACACCATTTTTCTCGGGGTTCATACCACACACGGCGCTCACCTAGAGTACAAATAAGCTTCATTAGTATCCCCTTCTCATGATCAGTGTTGGCACGACCTTGCTAACGTTACATGTCTTCTTGCTAGGGCCATCCCTCTCGACGCGGTCCACCGGGGGATATCTCGCCATTTGTACATTGCGCGCGTTCTTCAACATTATATAATTAAATAATAGCTTTCGGCCATTTAGGGGATGGTTCGTGGTCCAGTTCCACGCAAGGCAATTACTAAAAAAGTGAATCAGCCCCGGGGGTTAACTATATACAAAAATGTATAAGGAGGTGCCTCTGGGAGCCCTTAAAAAATCTTACCTATCCAAGCACCAAATACTGTGTCAAATTAAGGCCCATCCACGTACCAGGTGAGAAAGTTGCACGACTTTGGCAATAATTACTGTTACAGTGACAGAAAATCCTTATGATCGGCCGCTGTCTAGTTTCAGTCTAGCGCGCACCCAATGGCGTACCAACTGTCCCCCAAAGTAGACCCATACAGGTATAAAGTTTATAATTTAGGACAACCACCTGATAGTAACCTGTTTCAGGACGATTCCTAATTATGGCGCAAAATAAGCCAGTAGAAAGCACTCTTGAAGAGAATAAATTGATAGAATTTTGGCAAATGTATTATATCCTATGGATCGTTTTGCAAGGAAAGAAAGCTATACAAAATCAACCGCAAGAGGCCTTATATATACATATATAGACATATAATGACAGGTTTATATCACGTTTTACTTGTATTTCTGAATAAAATACAAATACCAGTTAAAACCGCGATTAATTTCCTTACTAGGACGTGAAACCCCAAGTATGAAATACCACGCCAGCCGCACGAGACAAAGCCATAAGTAAAGCCCATCGCAGATTGCTATACAAGTAAGACAAGCAGCAGAGTCGCTGAAAGTGTGAAAAGTAAGAAATATATATATTTAGGGAAATGTGCAGTTGTAAATCCGATACCGCGTGCCACTGAAAATTTAAGATTAAAACGATGAAAACCAAGCGAGCTCTACACAAGTGTTAGGCGGTGGGGTCAGTAGAGAAAAGTGCGATTATTGATTTGCTTGCATCACACACGCGTCACTTCGGGTGAATTCCGGCGACTTCCGGTGACGTCATCACAACGGCTTACCATCTCCACGCGGCCGAAACCGCCGACGCCGATGGTCGTAACGACCCGGATGTCACTCAGCTTGACGTTCGAGAACTGACTTTCTCTTTTCCCGCTGACAATGGACAAACCAGACGTACAAGATACATGGTCTGCTCTCCTGGTTATGTTTCTTACAATTGGACAATCTAATTGAAGATTGTCACTCTTTCATAGCTCTCTATTTTATAGCACGTTTATGACCCAGAAGGTTGACTTGGGCCAACACACGCCCTGTGAATCTTGTAACATTAGCAACTAGTTGTCATGAAACCTTACCATAGAGCCATATATGCGCCAATGTCGATGTACAACAAACAAACTCATACTGGTGTCAGTGTAAACACAGTCGCGGAATATAAATAACGTTAATATACACTTCGGCGTGCCATACATACGTGTCTTTCCTGTCGTCCTCATAGGCTCGTTGAGATACGTCGTCAAGGTTGCTGATTAGCTGGCTGTACGCTCTGGAGACGCAACACAATCATAACTCAAACAGAAACCCGTCAATTACATTGCAGCACAGTGACACATCATTATTGGGCACGTCAAGCCAAGTTGCATATTGATAAAGTTCTACAGTTTTAAATGTATAAATTGTTTCAGAATAGCCCACGTATGACTCACTTAATTACGCTGTAGCAGAGTAACAAATCATCCTTTGGCACGTCAAGTTGCATTTGGATAAAGTTACACAGTTATATACTTATAAATTGTTTCAGAATAGCTCACGTATGACTCGCGATTTACTCCTATACTCCATTCATTTCGTGGCCTACACTTTACCGCAATAATCTATTCAATTCGTGGGCATGGAGGATGGACCTATTATGGTAGATACATATGAGACTTTTGCCAAACAAAATGGCTGCAGGGTACTATATACTGTACAAGTCCCCGCACGCCCAAGCAAGGGTCAGTCTGACAGTTATAACGATGTTCTCGTCGATGACGCCACTCACTCTCTGTCCAGACAGAGGCAGTCCACTCCGATGGCGTCAGCCGCCACGATGTTGGCCGTCCTCAAGTCTTCTCTGTAAATAACATGAAATTAAATGTAATACATGGGTGTTTTATGCCGCTTTTGTGCACACAAGGGCTAAGCTGTGCCATGGAACCTAGCACCCGGGGCGACGAAGGATAAATGGATAAACCCCAGGGGGGGGGGCACTTATATTATAAAACGCCCCGACCGAGCGGGTTTTGGGTTTTGGCGGTGAAAAAAAGGGGGCTTTACCGCCCTCCATGCAAGCAATGTATTAAGTACCTTGTACATGGATCACCAGAGACTTTAACACGAAACCATCAGCCATGGTGATATACCCGGCTCGATAAATAACCCTTTCAAAGTTATCGCGATAATAGTGTATATATGTACCCCATCTACACACTCGAGGTTATCTAGAATCGTGATGACATATATGTTGCTACAATTACTTTATTACCCAAATGAATAAAGATGATGGGTGTGAATTGATAATAAAAGGACATCGTTGTTCTCTAACTATTAAATTCTACAGCCATAAATATACATACGACTGCAGCGCCCTCTCGCCGAAAAAGTCGCCTTTCTGTAACGTTCGTATTGTAGTCTCCTCCGAACTTCCGGCTGGCTTCCTTGTGACCTTGACCTGGAACAGCAGGACAGGAATGTAGTCAAAAATGATATTCAGTATTGATGAGGTACCATAATAATCTTTACGGACTCCTTATGGCGTTTTCGCCATCACGCCTCAGTCTGTCCTGCCTTTCTTCTTAAAATAAATCATTGAAAATGGTGCCATACCACACGTTTCATGTACCCTCTTTAGATTGATGACCTTACCTTGCCCTTCGCGATGATGAAGAACGTGTCTCCACGCGCCCCCTGGCGAATGATATAATCTCCGTCGTCATAGTGAGTCTGAAATGTAAACCGTAACCATGGAAACAACGAATCCTTCGTTCTCCGTCCACTAGACCCCAGTGATATTTATAGGGGGCTCAGCAAAGTGTAGTTAAGGGGTTATTCTGGTATTCGATCAGGGCTGAACAAGTAAGTAGTGATGCACTTCGACTTCGAGTGCATCGGTAAATGATTTGTAATGTTAAAGTTGTCAACACCCATCATTTTCCCCCATCTTTCGTGCTTAATGATGACATTGGAGCGTTAATGACGGTAGATGATGCACAAAGCGGTACCTACCTCATCCAGGTTGTCGGCTACTTTACTGAGAATCTCCTCCGGTAGGTCCTTGAAGACTGGGACACTGTAACGAGGCATATATATTACCTATTATCGCATACACACCTACGATGAGTGATATAAAACTGGCGCTGTAGTGCTTAAGATGTACGCACGACCAGGCAGCGCATTATGCATGTCCTGTATGTATGTCAAGATTACCAAATTTGTAACATCAATGAATTACAGATTCCTGCCTGCTTTTGCATTTACGATCCGAAAATGATGTCAATATTTACAACGTCATCCAATGAAGTCACAACACGCTCCCTGAATGACGTCACAGGCCAATAGAAACAGCATCGAGCTAGCTACCTCCTGAGGAAGTCTGTGTATTCCTTCTCCCGGAGCATAGCGGATCGCATCATGATGTTCTGGAAGCACTGACGGTCGATAGCCCAGAGTTTGCACGGGATCATTGCTGTAAGTGGCCAACACACGTGAGTGACGAATGAAGGGTCACATTCATCATTATTATTAACTCACACACTAAATATGTATCTCTCATTCGGTTTGGGTATTTATAAAATATTTGTTTTAGATTTTATAAGAGTAGCTGGACAAAGAGAGCAGATGTTTTCGACATCACAGTACATAATGTGACTCCATGAAGAATCATATTCCTCTCACCTCATGGTAGAACTATTCTTGCACAAAAACGTAAGAAATAACTGCCACTATTAACCAAAACATTACCACTATAGTTTACATAACCATAATAATTTTACTTAACGTGATAGCTTGAAAATAATTCGGCCAACCCAGCTAACATAACGCGGACCACCCAGCTAACATGGACCGCCAAGCTAACATAACGCGCACCACCCAGCTAACATGGACCACCCAGCTAACATAACGCGGACCACCCAGCTAACATGGACCACCCAGCTCACATAACGCGGACCACCCAGCTAACATAACGCGGACCACCCAGCTAACATGGACCACCTAGCTAAGATAATGCGGGCCACCCAGCTAACATAACAGGGACCACCCAGCTAACACACGGTCCATGGGTTGCTCTTGCCTTTGACGGTGGCGGTCCTGGTACAGTTGTAGAGGATGGCCAGCTCTCCGAAGGCCTTGCCAGCCCCCATCGTGCACAGCTTCTGACCCTCCTTCGTCACCTCCACCTTGCCCTCTGAAATACCAGCCATTTCTCTGTTAAATTCTCATACGACACGCTCCCTCGGACATATACAACTATGTTCAGTTCACTCAATCAATCACTAACATCAGTTTACTCAATCACAGTCATTAACATCAGTTCACTCAATCACAGTAATTAACATCAGTTCACTCAGTCATTAACATCAGTTCACTCAATCAGTCATTAACATCACTTCACTCAATCACAGTCATTAACATCAGTTCACTTAATCATAGTAATTAACATCAGTTCACTCAATCAGTCATTATCATCAGTTCACCCAATCACAGTCATATCATGAGTTCCCTCAGTCACAGCCATTAACATCAGTTCACTCAATGAGTCATTAAATGAGTCATTTATAAAATGACAAATGATCAAATCCTATAATATATGATGGCTCATATGACGACATCGTACGCTGTTATAGAAAATGTATGATGACAAGCTTAATATAAACTAATATATTATCAATAATAATCGAGCAAATTTTTTTATCACCATCATGTTTTACTTCATTTAAATCATAATTATTACGAAAAAATATATGGATAAGTTACGGTTTCATCATAAGCATTTTATGGGGGGGGGGGGGGTGCATCATCATGATAATTATGGCACATGTCATGCGAGACCTTTACATCTGATTCTATTATCAAAGCAATTAACGCTTGTAATATTGAGACGCGTTGACGACATTTCTCCAGGGAATCAAGAGTCTCATGCTATCATAATCACAACATGTACAGACACTTTCTTCTTAGTTTTCGGTATTGATTGCTAGCCGAGCTTGTTAATCGCGCTGCGCTAATGCCCTGCTCACATAGACCCACCGACGCCTCGGCCGAGCTAAAAAGGGGGAAATTGGCCCCAAATCGGCCCCAAATCGGCCGACCTCGGCCGAGCATTGCTGCTCGGTGGCTCATTCAGGTGCTCGGCCGAGGCCTTTCCAGTTTTAATGCAGACATTAAAACCAGGTTGAGCTCGGCCAATTTCCTTAGGTCGGCGGAGATCGGCCGACCTCTCGGCCGACCTCTCGGCCTAGCTCGGCCGAGCTCGGCCGATTTTTAAAACTATGAAAGCTCGGTGGGAAAGTTGAAGAACTCGGTGGCGTGGGCGAGCTCTGACGTCGGCCGACCAGTCTTAGTCTATGTGAGCAGGGCATAACAAGGGTCGCAGGGGTAGGTAAAAAATTTGGGTGACGCGGTGTCGATGGCACGATTTCACACTGACTCGGGTCACAGCCTATATCGCAGGACCGTGACGATGTCTTGATGTGAGAACTGTTGGCGCAGTCTTACATTTCAGGTTAGGCCTCATGGTGGCTAGCCGACTAGCTGACTGGTTCATGCGCCGTTAAAAGCTTGGGTTGGGTAAGCAAAACTGCTTATTTCATGATCGTGGCCTCAGTATGATGTGATTGCTAATTACCAGGAGTATAGTCACGTGACCTACTTTCCATGGTGACGTAGACCAAGGACCCCACCTCGCCCTCTTTGATGATGACGTATGTCGTCACGTGACCTACCTTCCATGGTGACGTAGACCAGGGACCCCACCTCGCCCTCTTTGATGATGACGTATGTCGTCACGTGACCTACTTTCCATGGTGACGTAGACCAGGGACCCCACCTCGCCCTCTTTGATGATGACGTATGTCGTCACGTGACCTACCTTCCATGACGTAGACCAGGGACCCCACCTCGCCCTCCTTGATGATGACGTATGTCGTCACGCGACCTACCTTCCATGACGTAGACCAGGGACCCCACCTCGCCCTCCTTGATGATGACGTATGTCGTCACGCGACCTACCTTCCATGACGTAGACCAGGGACCCCACCTCGCTCTCTTTGATGATGACGTATGTCGTCACGTGACCTACCTTCCATGACGTAGACCAGGGACCCAACCTCGCCCTCCTTGATGATGACGTATGTCGTCACGTGACCTACCTTCCATGACGTAGACCAGGGACCCCACCTCGCCCTCCTTGATGATGACGTATGTCGTCACGTGACCTACCTTCCATGACGTAGACTAGGGACCCCACCTCGCCCTCCTTGATGATGACGTATGTCGTCACGTGACCTACCTTCCATGACGTAGACCAGGGACCCCACCTCGCCCTCCTTGATGATGACGTATGTCGTCACGTGACCTACCTTCCATGACGTATACTAGGGACCCCACCTCGCCCTCCTTGATGATGACGTATGTCGTCACGGGACCTACCTTTCATGACGTAGACTAGAGACCCCACCTCGCCCTCCTTGATGATGACGTATGTCGTCACGTGACCTACCTTCCATGACGTAGACCAGAGACCCCACCTCACCCTCCTTGATAATGACGTATGTCGTCACGAGACCTACCTTCCATGACGTAGACCAGGGACCCCACCTCGCCCTCCTTGATGATGACGTATGTCGTCACGTGACCTACCTTCCATGACGTACACCAGAGACCCCACCTCGCCCTCCTTGATGATGACGTATGTCGTCACGTGACCTACCTTCCGTGACGTAGACCAGGGACCCCACCTCGCCCTCCTTGATGATGACGCATGTCGTCACGTGACCTACCTTCCATGACGTAGACTAGGGACCCCACCTCGCCCTCCTTGATGATGACGTATGTCGTCACGTGACCTACCTTCCATGACGTACACCAGAGACCCCACCTCGCCCTCCTTGATGATGACGTATGTCGTCACGTGACCTACCTTCCATGACGTACACCAGAGACCCCACCTCGCCCTCCTTGATGATGACGTATGTCGTCACGTGACCTACCTTCCATGACGTACACCAGAGACCCCACCTCGCCCTCCTTGATGATGACGTATGTCGTCACGTGACCTACCTTCCATGACGTACACCAGAGACCCCACCTCGCCCTCCTTGATGATGACGTATGTCGTCACGTGACCTACCTTCCATGACGTACACCAGAGACCCCACCTCGCCCTCCTTGATGATGACGCTGTCCTTCTTACAGTCGACAGAGTACATGCAGTCGACTATTTCTCGGATCTGACTCATCTCCAGGTTCTTCATGAAGTCGTTGTCCAGTATCGCTTGCTTTATCAGCTCCTGACAACTGTAATATCAAATGAAAAGAATTGTCTTTTAAGCCGCTTGACTGAGCCAAGGAACCTTCCGGATCGAAGAAGGATGAATGGATGAACCATGCCACAGATTTTGCAACCCAGGACCTGATTGATTGATTGATTGGTCTGCGGGCTGTTGCACTGCACAACAATTGTAATAAACATACACATGAATAAGTTCCACATATAGGTAAGAGTAAAAATGCACCAAACTGTAGGTATCTGACATATGTAAGACTCACGAAAGCTCACGAAAGCTGAAATAAGCACATTTAATTATAATTTTCTAGTAAACTGCGAAACAAAACCCATTTCAATAAGTTCCCAGCAGCTGAGAAAACACATTGACAACATTCCCACCACCGGTTTGATAGACAGAATGTTAGGCCTCCAACCGATGTAGGACGGGCTTATGGGTAATCGATCTTCCAGATACGCGTTACATGATAAGGGTGCCGCAAGAAGATAGATTGATAATATCCAGACAGCCGAGAGAATATTGAACAGTCCCGACAAATTGAGACTATCAATCTGTCTTGTGAATGAAATGATTAACAGAATAGGGGGGGGGGGAAGAAGGGGCAGTGTAGTTTTTTGTTTACATAAATATTTTTCAAACTTTTTCAAAGACGTCAATTTTTTTAAAACGACGATGTCGCGTGTCGCTATGGATCCCTTCCGGACCCCTAAAACAGACTTATGCCCGAGGTTCAACCGCTTATACCCACTCGACAGGTAAAACAGAAGAGTGGAAGAGTGGAGCTTGTTTAATGGCACGACTTCTTGCTACAATTTTGAACTAAAATGTACGAAAATAACATTCCACCGGCTTGGCCTAATATACATCAATCGAGCACGGACGAAGACATGATAGTACGCTACCAAAACACTCTTTCATGAGTGACTCAAATCGGCGGGTGCTTTCCCCCTTCCCAGAAACAGGCGGCTTTACAAGGCCCCAATGGCTGGGCTTGTGTTTTTTGCATCCACCCATAGGATTCCTGCTGGTGCCTCTAGTAGAGTATGAGTTGCAGTTTCATCTGAGTTTCGACAGATTGCGGAAGGATTAACGTCGTACAAATACTAGTGGAGACTGGGGAAGACCTCGGCAAGCGGTTGCCAGCAGTTCTAGGGAGGGGCACACAGCGGGCAGCAACGGAAACGGGAAAGAAAACAAAAACTAGCTTAGCTGGAATTGAGCTGGTATCGAAAGTAAACAAAGCGGAGCGCGCAAGGGGCAAAGCAATTAGTGTTATCTGCTTGATTGCACCCCGCCTCTATCAGGTAAAACAGACAGGTGATAACACGGTGATACCACGTGGTGGCCCCCTCGCAGAGTATATACCCAGGTACAGGCGGAGCAGGGGGCTTCCCGTGGCCACGCTAAGGTCAAAGGGCTAACTGTTGGCATGGTCACCAGGTGGTGAGGGTCCGCCTCGCCCGTTTTTTTTTTGTTGCTTTTTTTCCGTTCCAGTTTCTGCCAAGCGGAGATTGTTACTAGAGTTTTGCCGCTATTATCGCCCACGCCAGGGTTGGCGATTGTTTGGGTCTGATTTCTCTTATTCGCTTCTTATTATGCCGTCGACGTCTTAAAGAGATCGAGAGGGACGGGGGGGGGGGAGGGGGGGAGGGGGGGATGGCGGGAGGGGGTAAAAAGAGATTTATCAGAAAGATACCTCATATAAATCTGTTTCTTTATTATTGATCGTATTCTGCATGTGATGAGAAAACTGTGAGGTGTATTACAAAACATCATACCTTCTCGAATGGCTTAATGGCCTTAAAGATGTATAGCAGTGTTCGTCCATCATGTAGAACACTCGGTACACTGTGCATCTGTCTGTCTGTGCGTGTGTGTGGGGGGGGGGGGTAGGACCTGGGGGGGGGGGGGTATAGGCATTCCGACAAATGAGCCAATGGGAGGAAGGAGCCAGAGCCAATAAATAAATGACCAATTAAACGTGAAAAAGGCACGGATGCCATGAGTAATCTCAGACGGTAACACTAATCAGTGTTGACATCAGATTGTGAGGGAGATTAATGAAAATAGTTATTACTTTGGGGAGCGGGAGGGCTGCTATAATGAATAACAGTCCGTAAGTTCGTGGCTGAGTTGCAAAATCAACGACCACAATGAGAAATAGCAATATACTATTGTCATATACCAAACATGAAAGCTGCTTAATTCTGTGTTGTGATCGCAGGGGCCCGCCATTCCAGCCTTCATGCATCTTAGAACGCTGCAATATGTCCTTCCTCTTATTCGCTTCTGATTTTGCCGTCGGCGTCTTAAAGAGATCCAGAGGGACGGGGGGCGGGAGGGGGGTCAAAACGGAATGGCATTGATTGAATTTGATTACAAGGAAACAACGTCTTCATGTTTAGCAGATACAACCCAGCTTATCATCCCTCCGTATACTTTCCCCTAATTACCATAACTTGGTATTCGTTATTGAAACGTACTTCGTCTTTGTACACCATTATCACGCCCTATTAACGCCTTCAGTAGGCCTGTGTCTTAAAGTTCATCTGTCCGAATACCATTACCCACATCTTCTCATCCAGTATTACCTCAGCATAGCAGTCAAGCCACTAAAGTGTCTACGGCCCATAAATTGTATTACAAAAAAATTGATGTTTATAATCTCAAGATAACATTTCCGACCCCTTCTTTATCTTAGCGTTTTGGTGCAAAACTCACCACGTAATTTTGGAGCATTCTCTTCGCATTCAAATACCTCAACATTCTTGTTTTCATTCTAGACGTTCAAGGTTTTTGTTTTCGATTCCTCGCTCAACATGCCATTCCCAGGGTTACGCTTAAGCTAACACAACCCCCTTGCCCCAAGCCCGCCACTCCCGCTCCACACCCCCCCCCCCCTCCCCCCAAGCCCGCCACTCCCGCTCCACCCCCCTCCCTCCCCCCACGGTCGACGGGGGCCCCCGACCTTGTATCTTTGGCAGCCACAAGCGCGGGGGGCTCGATACACCGGGGGCAGGCTGGTCGGCCGCCATCACCACTGTTTCATGTCAAGTTTTACCTCCAGGTAGGACTGATGGCAACCACGGCGACGTCCATCAACCCACGGGAGGGCAAGAAGCATCGCCGGAAGCCAGCCCATTCCCTTCACACCCCCCCCCCCCCCACCCCTTCCCCCTCCACACCACACTCCCCTCTCCCCCCCTCCTTTCTTCCCTCCCACCCTCCCACTACTACCGGCCCACCTTCGCCGATTCCCGTCCTAACAAACACCAGTTCCCTGCACCCCCCCCCCCCCGGGCACACACGCCACCAGTCCCCCGCACCCCCACCCCCTACTCCCCCCCCCCCACCACCCCCGTCTCCTACCTTCCCCTACCGAGACGTCAGCAGGTCTCTGGTTGTAAAACCTAATGAAGCTCGATCCGCTATCGCTTCTATAACTAACAGCGCCACTCGGACTTGGGGCGTCCGCCACTCCTCCTCCTTTCCCACTTCCGGCTTTGGGCGACGACTTAGCTTAACGTTCTTCAGGGCAATGAAAGAAAGGAAAAAAAACCAGCCTCGGTGCGGTGAACTTTCGAGTGAATTTCACGCCCCCCCCCCCCCCCACACACCACACACACACCCTCTTCAGAGAGAAAAAAAACCCCAAAAAACCCAAACACAATTCGATTAAGAATAAGCAGATAACATTAAACTGCACGGTGCCAGTCGCTTAATGACTCCGCGTATATGAACAGGTGCTGCTCCGGTAAATTGAACAGATTCAAGCCATAACAGGTGCACTCACATCCATTTAACTCATGACGTTCGCAGGGTTCATCGCCGTCAGTGCAGCGCAAAGCACAATAGATGGTGCTAGGTACCTCCGCTGTGCGTCCGTCACGTGATATGCAGTGATCCGATTTCAAATCCAGAATACAAACGTTTTGGGTGAAAGATCGATTATTTTGGGCAAGACCAGCATATGCTTTAATTTGTGTTACAATCAAATGTTCTACAGTGAGTGGTTACATGTGAGACAAAGTGAAGGGTAATAGAAGACGGACTGTCAGCTGGCTTCGACGTTGCCCCGTCGAAGTTGTATTGTGCGGGAAACAAAAAAAGACCCAGTTGCTAAAGATAGATTACTTTAATGTTTCCAGGGTGAAACGGGAGGAGAATGTAGCAGCACGGACATTGGCATTGATGGCTGGGGTTTTCTTGATATGATACCGCCAAAAGAAACTCCTTGTCCGCTGTCGCTTTCAGTATACGGGGCGCCACGGTAAACACGTGACTTCCGGCAGATATGACGGCTCCTTCTGCCGACAGGGGGAGCCACCGCTCGGGTCACTCGTGACATTTGTACTGTTCTGGTCAGCTAAAGAGCGTGGAAGTTTCTTCCCAAGTGGTCCGGCGGACAGCAATGTTAGCTCGTGTACAGTCGAAAGGGGCGGGTGGTGGGTGGGAGGGGCGGGGGAGGGGGGTCGCATTCTCTGAGACGCCGCCAGCACCACCGCCACCACCCACCCTCTCCCCTTATAAATATATACAAACATCCCCCCTGGCCTCTCTTCCCAGCCAGCCAGCCAACAACACGGAACGCGCCGGTTTCCCGCGCTTTTCTCAAGTGTCGGCTGCAGACGACAAACTACTCATAGAGGGCGCTGAAGCCCCCCAGCGCCCCCTGTCGGCGACGGAAGCCTGTCAGGCGTTGCCGCAATCAAGCAGCGTTCCCCGCCAACCACGACATCCGAGGAGCGTGGAGGAGGGAGAGGGCGGGAGGCGAGCCGGAGAGATCCCGTAGCTGGGGGACTACAAGGCTACAGTGTGTAGCACCCTACGCCCCCCTCCCCCTCCCACCTCTTGGCGGACCAGCCCCATGGCGACTCCTTAATGAATCACGCGCTAATAACATGTTGCGGGACTGCCGCCTCGGTAAACTCGTTTAACAGTTTTCCGCCTCGCCCCTAGGATCACTGTTACCAGCACCAGGCAAGCAATGGCCAGAGATCATCCTACAAGTTTATTGTCCGCGCGAATTAAAGGAAGGGGGGGGGGGGCGGGAGGGGGGTAAGAGAAAAAGAAGCCGCTATAAACAAGC
>OZ025251.1:23745276-24032582 GCA_964019135.1 Arenicola marina | reverse complement strand
TGTCTCTGACCCCTGTACTAGGTACATACTCCCCGCTCGGCCCTGTCTCTGACCCCCTGTACTAGGTACACACTCCCCGCTCGGCCCTGTCTCTGACCCCTGTACTAGGTACATACTCGCCGCTCGGCCCCGTCTCTGACCCCTGTACTAGGTACATACTCCCCACCCGGCCCTGTCTCTGACCCCTGTACTAGGTACATACTCCCCGCTCGGCCCCATCTCTGACCTCTGTACTAGGTACATACTCCCCACCCGGCCGTGTCTCTGACCCCTGTACTAGGTACATACTGCCCGCTCGGCCCTGTCTCTGACCCCTGTACTAGGTACATACTCCCCGCTCGGCCCTGTCTCTGATCCCTGTACTAGGTACATACTCCCCGCTCGGCCCTGTCTCTGACCCCTGTACTAGGTACACACTCCCCGCTCGGCCCTGTTTCTGACCCCTGTACTAGGTACATACTCCCCGCTCGGCCCCGTCTCTGACCCCTGTACTATGTACATACTCACCGCTCGGCCCTGTCTCTGACCCCTGTACTAGGTACATACTCCTCGCTCGGCCCTGTCTCTGACCCCCTGTACTAGGTACACACTAGCCGCTCGGCCCTGTCTCTGACCCCTGTACTAGGTACATACTCCCCACCGGCCTTGTCTCTGACCCCTGTACTAGGTACATACTCCCCGCTCGGCCCTGTCTCTGACCCCTGTACTAGGTACATACTCCCCGCTCGGCCCTGTGTCTGACCCCTGTACTAGGTACACACTCCCCGCTCGGCCCTGTCTCTGACCCCTGTACTAGGTACATACTCGCCGCTCGGCCCCGTCTCTGACCCCTGTACTAGGTACATACTCCCCACCCGGCCTTGTCTCTGACCCCTGTACTAGGTACATACTCCCCGCTCGGCCCTGTCTCTGACCCCTGTACTAGGTACATACTCCCCGCTCGGCCCTGTCTCTGACCCCTGTACTAGGTACACACTCCCCGCTCGGCCCTGTCTCTGACCCCTGTACTAGGTACATACTCGCCGCTCGGCCCCGTCTCTGACCCCTGTACTAGGTACATACTCCCCACCCGGCCTTGTCTCTGACCCCTGTACTAGGTACAATACTCCCCGCTCGGCCCTGTCTCTGACCCCTGTACTAGGTACATACTCCCCGCTCGGCCCTGTCTCTGACCCCTGTACTAGGTACACACTCCCCGCTCGGCCCTGTCTCTGACCCCTGTACTAGGTACATACTCGCCGCTCGGCCCCGTCTCTGACCCCTGTACTAGGTACATACTCCCCACCCGGCCCTGTCTCTGACCCCTGTACTAGGTACATACTCCCCGCTCGGCCCCATCTCTGACCTCTGTACTAGGTACATACTCCCCACCCGGCCCTGTCTCTGACCCCTGTACTAGGTACATACTCCCCGCTCGGCCCTGTCTCTGACCCCTGTACTAGGTACATACTCCCCGCTCGGCCCTGTCTCTGATCCCTGTACTAGGTACATACTCCCCGCTCGGCCCTGTCTCTGACCCCTGTACTAGGTACACACTCCCCGCTCGGCCCTGTTTCTGACCCCTGTACTAGGTACATACTCCCCGCTCGGCCCCGTCTCTGACCCCTGTACTATGTACATACTCACCGCTCGGCCCTGTCTCTGACCCCTGTACTAGGTACATACTCCTCGCTCGGCCCTGTCTCTGACCCCTGTACTAGGTACATACTCCCCACCCGGCCTTGTCTCTGACCCCTGTACTAGGTACATACTCCCCGCTCGGCCCTGTCTCTGACCCCTGTACTAGGTACACACTCCCCGCCCGGCCTTGTCTCTGACCCCTGTACTAGGTACACACTCCCCACTCGGCCCTGTCTCTGACCCCTGTACTAGGTACACACTAGCCGCTCGGCCCTGTCTCTGACCCCTGTACTAGGTACATACTCCCCACCCGGCCTTGTCTCTGACCCCTGTACTAGGTACATACTCCCCGCTCGGCCCTGTCTCTGACCCCTGTACTAGGTACATACTCCCCGCTCGGCCCTGTCTCTGACCCCTGTACTAGGTACACACTCCCCGCTCGGCCCTGTCTCTGACCCCTGTACTAGGTACATACTCCCCGCTCGGCCCTGTCTCTGACCCCTGTACTAGGTACATACTCCCCACCCGGCCCTGTCTCTGACCCCTGTACTAGGTACATACTCCCCGCTCGGCCCTGTCTCTGATCCCTGTACTAGGTACATACTCCCCGCTCTACCCTGTCTCTGACCCCTGTACTAGGTACATACTCCCCACCCGGCCTGTCTCTGACCCCTGTACTAGGTACATACTCCCCGCTCGGCCCTGTCTCTGACCCCTGTACTAGGTACATACTCCCCGCTCGGCCCTGTCTCTGACCCCTGTACTAGGCACACACTCCCCGCTCGGCCCTGTCTCTGACCCTTGTACTAGGTACATACTCCCCGCTCGGCCCTGTCTCTGACCCCTGTACTAGGTACACACTCCCCGCTCGGCCCTGTCTCTGACCCCTGTACTAGGTACATACTCCCCGCTCGGCCCTGTCTCTGACCCCTGTACTAGGTACATACTCCCCGCTCTACCCTGTCTCTGACCCCTGTACTAGGTACATACTCCCCGCTCGGCCCTGTCTCTGACCCCTGTACTAGGTACACACTCCCCACTCGGCCCTGTCTCTGACCCCTGTACTAGGTACATACTCCCCGCTCGGCCCTGTCTCTGACCCCTGTACTAGGTACACACTCCCCACTCGGCCCTGTCTCTGACCCCTGTACTAGGTACATACTCCCCGCTCGGCCCCGTCTCTGACCCCTGTACTATGTACATACTCACCGCTCGGCCCTGTCTCTGACCCCTGTACTAGGTACATACTCCTCGCTCGGCCCTGTCTCTGACCCCTGTACTATGTACATACTCACCGCTCGGCCCTGTCTCTGACCCCTGTACTAGGTACATACTCCTCGCTCGGCCCTGTCTCTGACCCCTGTACTAGGTACATACTCCCCACCCGGCCTTGTCTCTGACCCCTGTACTAGGTACATACTCCCCGCTCGGCCCTGTCTCTGACCCCTGTACTAGGTACACACTCCCCGCCCGGCCTTGTCTCTGACCCCTGTACTAGGTACACACTCCCCACTCGGCCCTGTCTCTGACCCCTGTACTAGGTACACACTCCCCGCCCGGCCTTGTCTCTGACCCCTGTACTAGGTACACACTCCCCACTCGGCCCTGTCTCTGACCCCTGTACTAGGTACACACTCCCCGCTCGGCCCTGTCTCTGACCCCTGTACTAGGTACACACTCCCCGCCCGGCCTTGTCTCTGACCCCTGTACTAGGTACATACTCCCCGCTCGGCCCTGTCTCTGACCCCTGTACTAGGTACACACTCCCCGCCCGGCCTTGTCTCTGACCCCTGTACTAGGTACACACTCCCCACTCGGCCCTGTCTCTGACCCCTGTACTAGGTACATACTCCCCGCTCGGCCCTGTCTCTGACCCCTGTACTAGGTACACACTAGCCGCTCGGCCCTGTCTCTGACCCCTGTACTAGGTACATACTCCCCACCCGGCCTTGTCTCTGACCCCTGTACTAGGTACATACTCCCCGCTCTACCCTGTCTCTGACCCCTGTACTAGGTACATACTCCCCACCCGGCCTTGTCTCTGACCCCTGTACTAGGTACATACTCCCCGCTCGGCCCTGTCTCTGACCCCTGTACTAGGTACATACTCCCCGCTCGGCCCTGTCTCTGACCCCTGTACTAGGCACACACTCCCCGCTCGGCCCTGTCTCTGACCCTTGTACTAGGTACATACTCCCCGCTCGGCCCTGTCTCTGACCCCTGTACTAGGTACACACTCCCCGCTCGGCCCTGTCTCTGACCCCTGTACTAGGTACATACTCCCCGCTCGGCCCTGTCTCTGACCCCTGTACTAGGTACATACTCCCCGCTCTACCCTGTCTCTGACCCCTGTACTAGGTACATACTCCCCGCTCGGCCCTGTCTCTGACCCCTGTACTAGGTACACACTCCCCACTCGGCCCTGTCTCTGACCCCTGTACTAGGTACATACTCCCCGCTCGGCCCTGTCTCTGACCCCTGTACTAGGTACACACTCCCCACTCGGCCCTGTCTCTGACCCCTGTACTAGGTACATACTCCCCGCTCGGCCCCGTCTCTGACCCCTGTACTATGTACATACTCACCGCTCGGCCCTGTCTCTGACCCCTGTACTAGGTACATACTCCTCGCTCGGCCCTGTCTCTGACCCCTGTACTATGTACATACTCACCGCTCGGCCCTGTCTCTGACCCCTGTACTAGGTACATACTCCTCGCTCGGCCCTGTCTCTGACCCCTGTACTAGGTACATACTCCCCACCCGGCCTTGTCTCTGACCCCTGTACTAGGTACATACTCCCCGCTCGGCCCTGTCTCTGACCCCTGTACTAGGTACACACTCCCCGCCCGGCCTTGTCTCTGACCCCTGTACTAGGTACACACTCCCCACTCGGCCCTGTCTCTGACCCCTGTACTAGGTACACACTCCCCGCCCGGCCTTGTCTCTGACCCCTGTACTAGGTACACACTCCCCACTCGGCCCTGTCTCTGACCCCTGTACTAGGTACACACTCCCCGCTCGGCCCTGTCTCTGACCCCTGTACTAGGTACACACTCCCCGCCCGGCCTTGTCTCTGACCCCTGTACTAGGTACATACTCCCCGCTCGGCCCTGTCTCTGACCCCTGTACTAGGTACACACTCCCCGCCCGGCCTTGTCTCTGACCCCTGTACTAGGTACACACTCCCCACTCGGCCCTGTCTCTGACCCCTGTACTAGGTACATACTCCCCGCTCGGCCCTGTCTCTGACCCCTGTACTAGGTACACACTAGCCGCTCGGCCCTGTCTCTGACCCCTGTACTAGGTACATACTCCCCACCCGGCCTTGTCTCTGACCCCTGTACTAGGTACATACTCCCCGCTCGGCCCTGTCTCTGACCCCTGTACTAGGTACACACTCCCCGCTCGGCCCTGTCTCTGACCCCTGTACTAGGTACATACTCCCCGCTCGGCCCTGTCTCTGACCCCTGTACTAGGTACACACTCCCCGCTCGGCCCTGTCTCTGACCCCTGTACTAGGTACATACTCCCCGCTCGGCCCTGTCTCTGACCCCTGTACTAGGTACACACTAGCCGCTCGGCCCTGTCTCTGACCCCTGTACTAGGTACATACTCCCCACCCGGCCTTGTCTCTGACCCCTGTACTAGGTACATACTCCCCGCTCGGCCCTGTCTCTGACCCCTGTACTAGGTACATACTCCCCGCTCGGCCCTGTCTCTGACCCCTGTACTAGGTACACACTCCCCGCTCGGCCCTGTCTCTGACCCCTGTACTAGGTACATACTCGCCGCTCGGCCCCGTCTCTGACCCCTGTACTAGGTACATACTCCCCACCCGGCCTTGTCTCTGACCCCTGTACTAGGTACATACTCCCCGCTCGGCCCTGTCTCTGACCCCTGTACTAGGTACATACTCCCCGCTCGGCCCTGTCTCTGACCCCTGTACTAGGTACACACTCCCCGCTCGGCCCTGTCTCTGACCCCTGTACTAGGTACATACTCGCCGCTCGGCCCCGTCTCTGACCCCTGTACTAGGTACATACTCCCCACCCGGCCTTGTCTCTGACCCCTGTACTAGGTACATACTCCCCGCTCGGCCCTGTCTCTGACCCCTGTACTAGGTACATACTCCCCGCTCGGCCCTGTCTCTGACCCCTGTACTAGGTACACACTCCCCGCTCGGCCCTGTCTCTGACCCCTGTACTAGGTACATACTCGCCGCTCGGCCCCGTCTCTGACCCCTGTACTAGGTACATACTCCCCACCCGGCCCTGTCTCTGACCCCTGTACTAGGTACATACTCCCCGCTCGGCCCCATCTCTGACCTCTGTACTAGGTACATACTCCCCACCCGGCCCTGTCTCTGACCCCTGTACTAGGTACATACTGCCCGCTCGGCCCTGTCTCTGACCCCTGTACTAGGTACATACTCCCCGCTCGGCCTTGTCTCTGATCCCTGTACTAGGTACATACTCCCCGCTCGGCCCTGTCTCTGACCCCTGTACTAGGTACACACTCCCCGCTCGGCCCTGTTTCTGACCCCTGTACTAGGTACATACTCCCCGCTCGGCCCCGTCTCTGACCCCTGTACTATGTACATACTCACCGCTCGGCCCTGTGTCTGACCCCTGTACTAGGTACATACTCCTCGCTCGGCCCTGTCTCTGACCCCTGTACTAGGTACACACTAGCCGCTCGGCCCTGTCTCTGACCCCTGTACTAGGTACATACTCCCCACCCGGCCTTGTCTCTGACCCCTGTACTAGGTACATACTCCCCGCTCGGCCCTGTCTCTGACCCCTGTACTAGGTACATACTCCCCGCTCGGCCCTGTGTCTGACCCCTGTACTAGGTACACACTCCCCGCTCGGCCCTGTCTCTGACCCCTGTACTAGGTACATACTCGCCGCTCGGCCCCGTCTCTGACCCCTGTACTAGGTACATACTCCCCACCCGGCCTTGTCTCTGACCCCTGTACTAGGTACATACTCCCCGCTCGGCCCTGTCTCTGACCCCTGTACTAGGTACATACTCCCCGCTCGGCCCTGTCTCTGACCCCTGTACTAGGTACACACTCCCCGCTCGGCCCTGTCTCTGACCCCTGTACTAGGTACATACTCGCCGCTCGGCCCCGTCTCTGACCCCTGTACTAGGTACATACTCCCCACCCGGCCTTGTCTCTGACCCCTGTACTAGGTACATACTCCCCGCTCGGCCCTGTCTCTGACCCCTGTACTAGGTACATACTCCCCGCTCGGCCCTGTCTCTGACCCCTGTACTAGGTACACACTCCCCGCTCGGCCCTGTCTCTGACCCCTGTACTAGGTACATACTCGCCGCTCGGCCCCGTCTCTGACCCCTGTACTAGGTACATACTCCCCACCCGGCCCTGTCTCTGACCCCTGTACTAGGTACATACTCCCCGCTCGGCCCCATCTCTGACCTCTGTACTAGGTACATACTCCCCACCCGGCCCTGTCTCTGACCCCTGTACTAGGTACATACTCCCCGCTCGGCCCTGTCTCTGACCCCTGTACTAGGTACATACTCCCCGCTCGGCCCTGTCTCTGATCCCTGTACTAGGTACATACTCCCCGCTCGGCCCTGTCTCTGACCCCTGTACTAGGTACACACTCCCCGCTCGGCCCTGTTTCTGACCCCTGTACTAGGTACATACTCCCCGCTCGGCCCCGTCTCTGACCCCTGTACTATGTACATACTCACCGCTCGGCCCTGTCTCTGACCCCTGTACTAGGTACATACTCCTCGCTCGGCCCTGTCTCTGACCCCTGTACTAGGTACATACTCCCCACCCGGCCTTGTCTCTGACCCCTGTACTAGGTACATACTCCCCGCTCGGCCCTGTCTCTGACCCCTGTACTAGGTACACACTCCCCGCCCGGCCTTGTCTCTGACCCCTGTACTAGGTACACACTCCCCACTCGGCCCTGTCTCTGACCCCTGTACTAGGTACACACTAGCCGCTCGGCCCTGTCTCTGACCCCTGTACTAGGTACATACTCCCCACCCGGCCTTGTCTCTGACCCCTGTACTAGGTACATACTCCCCGCTCGGCCCTGTCTCTGACCCCTGTACTAGGTACATACTCCCCGCTCGGCCCTGTCTCTGACCCCTGTACTAGGTACACACTCCCCGCTCGGCCCTGTCTCTGACCCCTGTACTAGGTACATACTCCCCGCTCGGCCCTGTCTCTGACCCCTGTACTAGGTACATACTCCCCACCCGGCCCTGTCTCTGACCCCTGTACTAGGTACATACTCCCCGCTCGGCCCTGTCTCTGATCCCTGTACTAGGTACATACTCCCCGCTCTACCCTGTCTCTGACCCCTGTACTAGGTACATACTCCCCACCCGGCCTTGTCTCTGACCCCTGTACTAGGTACATACTCCCCGCTCGGCCCTGTCTCTGACCCCTGTACTAGGTACATACTCCCCGCTCGGCCCTGTCTCTGACCCCTGTACTAGGCACACACTCCCCGCTCGGCCCTGTCTCTGACCCTTGTACTAGGTACATACTCCCCGCTCGGCCCTGTCTCTGACCCCTGTACTAGGTACACACTCCCCGCTCGGCCCTGTCTCTGACCCCTGTACTAGGTACATACTCCCCGCTCGGCCCTGTCTCTGACCCCTGTACTAGGTACATACTCCCCGCTCTACCCTGTCCCTGACCCCTGTACTAGGTACATACTCCCCGCTCGGCCCTGTCTCTGACCCCTGTACTAGGTACATACTCCCCGCTCGGCCTTGTCTCTGACCCCTGTACTAGGTACTTACTCCCCGCTCGGCCCTGTCTCTGACCCCTGTACTAGGCACACACTCCCCGCTCGGCCCTGTCTCTGACCCCTGTACTAGGTACACACTCCCCGCTCGGCCCTGTCTCTGACCCCTGTACTAGGTACATACTCCCCGCTCGGCCCTGTCTCTGACCCCTGTACTAGGTACATACTCCCCGCTCTACCCTGTCTCTGACCCCTGTACTAGGTACATACTCCCCGCTCGGCCCTGTCTCTGACCCCTGTACTAGGTACATACTCCCCGCTCGGCCCTGTCTCTGACCCCTGTACTAGGTACATACTCCCCGCTCGGCCCTGTCTCTGACCCCTGTACTAGATACATACTCCCCGCTCGGCCTTGTCTCTGACCCCTGTACTAGGTACTTACTCCCCGCTCGGCCCTGTCTCTGACCCCTGTACTAGGCACACACTCCCCGCTCGGCCCTGTCTCTGACCCCTGTACTAGGTACATACTCCCCGCTCGGCCCTGTCTCTGACCCCTGTACTAGGTACATACTCCCCGCTCGGCCCTGTCTCTGGCCACTGTACTAGGTACATACTCCCCACTCGGCCCTGTCTCTGGCCACTGTACTAGGCACATACTCCCCGCTCGGCCCTGTCTCTGACCCCTGTACTAGGCACACACTCCCCGCTCGGCCCTGTCTCTGACCCCTGTACTAGGTACATACTCCCCGCTCGGCCCTGTCTCTGACCCCTGTACTAGGTACATACTCCCCGCTCGGCCCTGTCTCTGACCCCTGTACTAGGTACATACTCCCCGCTCGGCCCTGTCTCTGACCCCTGTACTAGGTACATACTCCCCGCTCGGCCCTGTCTCTGACCCTTGTACTAGGTACATACTCCCCGCTCGGCCCTGTCTCTGACCCCTGTACTAGGTACATACTCCCCGCTCGGCCCTGTCTCTGACCCCTGTACTAGGTACATACTCCCCGCTCGGCCCTGTCTCTGACCCCTGTACTAGGTACATACTCCCCGCTCGGCCCTGTCTCTGACCCCTGTACTAGGTACATACTCCCCGCTCGGCCCTGTCTCTGACCCCTGTACTAGGTACATACTCCCCGCTCGGCCCTGTCTCTGACCCCTGTACTAGGTACATACTCCCCGCTCGGCCCTGTCTCTGACCCTTGTACTAGGTACATACTCCCCGCTCGGCCCTGTCTCTGACCCCTGTACTAGGTACATACTCCCCGCTCGGCCCTGTCTCTGACCCCTGTACTAGGTACATACTCCCCGCTCGGCCCTGTCTCTGACCCCTGTACTAGGTACATACTGCCCGCTCGGCCCTGTCTCTGACCCCTGTACTAGGTACATACTCCCCGCTCGGCCCTGTCTCTGACCCCTGTACTAGGTACATACTCCCCGCTCGGCCCTGTCTCTGACCCCTGTACTAGGTACATACTCCCCGCTCGGCCCTGTCTCTGACCCCTGTACTAGGTACATACTGCCCGCTCGGCCCTGTCTCTGACCCTTGTACTAGGTACACACTCCCCGCTCGGCCCTGTCTCTGACCCCTGTACTAGGTACATACTCCCCTCTCGGCCCTGTCTCTGACCCCTGTACTAGGTACATACTCCCCACTCGGCCCTGTCTCTGACCCCTGTACTAGGTACATACTCCCCGCTCGGCCCTGTCTCTGACCCCTGTACTAGGTACATACTCCCCGCTCGGCCCCATCTCTGACCCCTGTACTAGGTACATACTCCCCACCCGGCCCTGTCTCTGACCCCTGTACTAGGTACATACTCCCCGCTAGGCCCTGTCTCTGACCCCTGTACTATGTACATACTCCCCGCTCGGCCCTGTCTCTGACCCCTGTACTAGGTACATACTCCCCGCACGGCCCTGTCTCTGACCCCTGTACTAGGTACATACTCCCCGCTCGGCCCTGTCTCTGACCCCTGTACTAGGTACATACTCCCCGCTCGGCCCTGTCTCTGACCCCTGTACTAGGTACATACTGCCCGCTCGGCCCTGTCTCTGACCCTTGTACTAGGTACACACTCCCCGCTCGGCCCTGTCTCTGACCCCTGTACTAGGTACATACTCCCCGCTCGGCCCTGTCTCTGACCCCTGTACTAGGTACATACTCCCCACTCGGCCCTGTCTCTGACCCCTGTACTAGATACATACTCCCCGCTCGGCCCTGTCTCTGACCCCTGTACTAGGTACATACTCCCCGCTCGGCCCCATCTCTGACCCCTGTACTAGGTACATACTCCCCACCCGGCCCTGTCTCTGACCCCTGTACTAGGTACATACTCCCCGCTCGGCCCTGTCTCTGACCCCTGTACTAGGTACATACTCCCCGCTCGGCCCTGTCTCTGACCCCTGTACTAGGTACATACTCCCCGCTCGGCCCCATCTCTGACCCCTGTACTAGGTACATACTCCCCACCCGGCCCTGTCTCTGACCCCTGTACTAGGTACATACTCCCCGCTCGGCCCTGTCTCTGACCCCTGTACTAGGTACATACTCCCCGCTCGGCCCTGTCTCTGACCCCTGTACTAGGTACATACTGCCCGCTCGGCCCTGTCTCTGACCCTTGTACTAGGTACACACTCCCCGCTCGGCCCTGTTTCGGACCCCTGTACTAGGTACATACTCCCCGCTCGGCCCTGTCTCTGACCCCTGTACTAGGTACATACTCCCCACTCGGCCCTGTCTCTGACCCCTGTACTAGGTACATACTCCCCGCTCGGCCCTGTCTCTGACCCCTGTACTAGGTACATACTCCCCGCTCGGCCCCATCTCTGACCCCTGTACTAGGTACATACTCCCCACCCGGCCCTGTCTCTGACCCCTGTACTAGGAACATACTCCCCGCTCGGCCCTTTCTCTGACCCCTGTACTAGGTACATACTCCCCGCTCGGCCCTGTCTCTGATCCCTGTACTAGGTACATACTCCCCGCTCGGCCCTGTCTCTGACCCCTGTACTAGGTACACACTCCCCGCTCGGCCCTGTTTCTGACCCCTGTGCTAGGTACATACTCCCCGCTCTACCCTGTCTCTGACCCCTGTACTAGGTACATACTCCCCACCCGGCCTTGTCTCTGACCCCTGTACTAGGTACATACTTCCCGCTCGGCCCTGTCTCTGACCCCTGTACTAGGTACATTCTCCCCGCTCGGCCCTGTCTCTGACCCCTGTACTAGGTACATACTCCCCGCTCGGCCCTGTCTCTGACCCCTGTACTAGGCACACACTCCCCGCTCGGCCCTGTCTCTGACCCTTGTACTAGGTACATACACCCCGCTCGGCCCTGTCTCTGACCCCTGTACTAGGTACATACTCCCCACCCGGCCTTGTCTCTGACCCCTGTACTAGGTACATACTCCCCGCTCGGCCCTGTCTCTGACCCCTGTACTAGGTACACACTCCCCGCCCGGCCTTGTCTCTGACCCCTGTACTAGGTACACACTCCCCACTCGGCCCTGTCTCTGACCCCTGTACTAGGTACACACTAGCCGCTCGGCCCTGTCTCTGACCCCTGTACTAGGTACATACTCCCCACCCGGCCTTGTCTCTGACCCCTGTACTAGGTACATACTCCCCGCTCGGCCCTGTCTCTGACCCCTGTACTAGGTACATACTCCCCGCTCGGCCCTGTCTCTGACCCCTGTACTAGGTACACACTCCCCGCTCGGCCCTGTCTCTGACCCCTGTACTAGGTACATACTCCCCGCTCGGCCCTGTCTCTGACCCCTGTACTAGGTACATACTCCCCACCCGGCCCTGTCTCTGACCCCTGTACTAGGTACATACTCCCCGCTCGGCCCTGTCTCTGATCCCTGTACTAGGTACATACTCCCCGCTCTACCCTGTCTCTGACCCCTGTACTAGGTACATACTCCCCACCCGGCCTGTCTCTGACCCCTGTACTAGGTACATACTCCCCGCTCGGCCCTGTCTCTGACCCCTGTACTAGGTACATACTCCCCGCTCGGCCCTGTCTCTGACCCCTGTACTAGGCACACACTCCCCGCTCGGCCCTGTCTCTGACCCTTGTACTAGGTACATACTCCCCGCTCGGCCCTGTCTCTGACCCCTGTACTAGGTACACACTCCCCGCTCGGCCCTGTCTCTGACCCCTGTACTAGGTACATACTCCCCGCTCGGCCCTGTCTCTGACCCCTGTACTAGGTACATACTCCCCGCTCTACCCTGTCTCTGACCCCTGTACTAGGTACATACTCCCCGCTCGGCCCTGTCTCTGACCCCTGTACTAGGTACACACTCCCCACTCGGCCCTGTCTCTGACCCCTGTACTAGGTACATACTCCCCGCTCGGCCCTGTCTCTGACCCCTGTACTAGGTACACACTCCCCACTCGGCCCTGTCTCTGACCCCTGTACTAGGTACATACTCCCCGCTCGGCCCCGTCTCTGACCCCTGTACTATGTACATACTCACCGCTCGGCCCTGTCTCTGACCCCTGTACTAGGTACATACTCCTCGCTCGGCCCTGTCTCTGACCCCTGTACTATGTACATACTCACCGCTCGGCCCTGTCTCTGACCCCTGTACTAGGTACATACTCCTCGCTCGGCCCTGTCTCTGACCCCTGTACTAGGTACATACTCCCCACCCGGCCTTGTCTCTGACCCCTGTACTAGGTACATACTCCCCGCTCGGCCCTGTCTCTGACCCCTGTACTAGGTACACACTCCCCGCCCGGCCTTGTCTCTGACCCCTGTACTAGGTACACACTCCCCACTCGGCCCTGTCTCTGACCCCTGTACTAGGTACACACTCCCCGCCCGGCCTTGTCTCTGACCCCTGTACTAGGTACACACTCCCCACTCGGCCCTGTCTCTGACCCCTGTACTAGGTACACACTCCCCGCTCGGCCCTGTCTCTGACCCCTGTACTAGGTACACACTCCCCGCCCGGCCTTGTCTCTGACCCCTGTACTAGGTACATACTCCCCGCTCGGCCCTGTCTCTGACCCCTGTACTAGGTACACACTCCCCGCCCGGCCTTGTCTCTGACCCCTGTACTAGGTACACACTCCCCACTCGGCCCTGTCTCTGACCCCTGTACTAGGTACATACTCCCCGCTCGGCCCTGTCTCTGACCCCTGTACTAGGTACACACTAGCCGCTCGGCCCTGTCTCTGACCCCTGTACTAGGTACATACTCCCCACCCGGCCTTGTCTCTGACCCCTGTACTAGGTACATACTCCCCGCTCTACCCTGTCTCTGACCCCTGTACTAGGTACATACTCCCCACCCGGCCTTGTCTCTGACCCCTGTACTAGGTACATACTCCCCGCTCGGCCCTGTCTCTGACCCCTGTACTAGGTACATACTCCCCGCTCGGCCCTGTCTCTGACCCCTGTACTAGGCACACACTCCCCGCTCGGCCCTGTCTCTGACCCTTGTACTAGGTACATACTCCCCGCTCGGCCCTGTCTCTGACCCCTGTACTAGGTACACACTCCCCGCTCGGCCCTGTCTCTGACCCCTGTACTAGGTACATACTCCCCGCTCGGCCCTGTCTCTGACCCCTGTACTAGGTACATACTCCCCGCTCTACCCTGTCTCTGACCCCTGTACTAGGTACATACTCCCCGCTCGGCCCTGTCTCTGACCCCTGTACTAGGTACACACTCCCCACTCGGCCCTGTCTCTGACCCCTGTACTAGGTACATACTCCCCGCTCGGCCCTGTCTCTGACCCCTGTACTAGGTACACACTCCCCACTCGGCCCTGTCTCTGACCCCTGTACTAGGTACATACTCCCCGCTCGGCCCCGTCTCTGACCCCTGTACTATGTACATACTCACCGCTCGGCCCTGTCTCTGATCCCTGTACTAGGTACATACTCCTCGCTCGGCCCTGTCTCTGACCCCTGTACTATGTACATACTCACCGCTCGGCCCTGTCTCTGACCCCTGTACTAGGTACATACTCCTCGCTCGGCCCTGTCTCTGACCCCTGTACTAGGTACATACTCCCCACCCGGCCTTGTCTCTGACCCCTGTACTAGGTACATACTCCCCGCTCGGCCCTGTCTCTGACCCCTGTACTAGGTACACACTCCCCGCCCGGCCTTGTCTCTGACCCCTGTACTAGGTACACACTCCCCACTCGGCCCTGTCTCTGACCCCTGTACTAGGTACACACTCCCCGCCCGGCCTTGTCTCTGACCCCTGTACTAGGTACACACTCCCCACTCGGCCCTGTCTCTGACCCCTGTACTAGGTACACACTCCCCGCTCGGCCCTGTCTCTGACCCCTGTACTAGGTACACACTCCCCGCCCGGCCTTGTCTCTGACCCCTGTACTAGGTACATACTCCCCGCTCGGCCCTGTCTCTGACCCCTGTACTAGGTACACACTCCCCGCCCGGCCTTGTCTCTGACCCCTGTACTAGGTACACACTCCCCACTCGGCCCTGTCTCTGACCCCTGTACTAGGTACATACTCCCCGCTCGGCCCTGTCTCTGACCCCTGTACTAGGTACACACTAGCCGCTCGGCCCTGTCTCTGACCCCTGTACTAGGTACATACTCCCCACCCGGCCTTGTCTCTGACCCCTGTACTAGGTACATACTCCCCGCTCGGCCCTGTCTCTGACCCCTGTACTAGGTACACACTCCCCGCTCGGCCCTGTCTCTGACCCCTGTACTAGGTACATACTCCCCGCTCGGCCCTGTCTCTGACCCCTGTACTAGGTACACACTCCCCGCTCGGCCCTGTCTCTGACCCCTGTACTAGGTACATACTCCCCGCTCGGCCCTGTCTCTGACCCCTGTACTAGGTACACACTAGCCGCTCGGCCCTGTCTCTGACCCCTGTACTAGGTACATACTCCCCACCCGGCCTTGTCTCTGACCCCTGTACTAGGTACATACTCCCCGCTCGGCCCTGTCTCTGACCCCTGTACTAGGTACATACTCCCCGCTCGGCCCTGTCTCTGACCCCTGTACTAGGTACACACTCCCCGCTCGGCCCTGTCTCTGACCCCTGTACTAGGTACATACTCGCCGCTCGGCCCCGTCTCTGACCCCTGTACTAGGTACATACTCCCCACCCGGCCTTGTCTCTGACCCCTGTACTAGGTACATACTCCCCGCTCGGCCCTGTCTCTGACCCCTGTACTAGGTACATACTCCCCGCTCGGCCCTGTCTCTGACCCCTGTACTAGGTACACACTCCCCGCTCGGCCCTGTCTCTGACCCCTGTACTAGGTACATACTCGCCGCTCGGCCCCGTCTCTGACCCCTGTACTAGGTACATACTCCCCACCCGGCCTTGTCTCTGACCCCTGTACTAGGTACATACTCCCCGCTCGGCCCTGTCTCTGACCCCTGTACTAGGTACATACTCCCCGCTCGGCCCTGTCTCTGACCCCTGTACTAGGTACACACTCCCCGCTCGGCCCTGTCTCTGACCCCTGTACTAGGTACATACTCGCCGCTCGGCCCCGTCTCTGACCCCTGTACTAGGTACATACTCCCCACCCGGCCCTGTCTCTGACCCCTGTACTAGGTACATACTCCCCGCTCGGCCCCATCTCTGACCTCTGTACTAGGTACATACTCCCCACCCGGCCCTGTCTCTGACCCCTGTACTAGGTACATACTGCCCGCTCGGCCCTGTCTCTGACCCCTGTACTAGGTACATACTCCCCGCTCGGCCTTGTCTCTGATCCCTGTACTAGGTACATACTCCCCGCTCGGCCCTGTCTCTGACCCCTGTACTAGGTACACACTCCCCGCTCGGCCCTGTTTCTGACCCCTGTACTAGGTACATACTCCCCGCTCGGCCCCGTCTCTGACCCCTGTACTATGTACATACTCACCGCTCGGCCCTGTCTCTGACCCCTGTACTAGGTACATACTCCTCGCTCGGCCCTGTCTCTGACCCCTGTACTAGGTACACACTAGCCGCTCGGCCCTGTCTCTGACCCCTGTACTAGGTACATACTCCCCACCCGGCCTTGTCTCTGACCCCTGTACTAGGTACATACTCCCCGCTCGGCCCTGTCTCTGACCCCTGTACTAGGTACATACTCCCCGCTCGGCCCTGTGTCTGACCCCTGTACTAGGTACACACTCCCCGCTCGGCCCTGTCTCTGACCCCTGTACTAGGTACATACTCGCCGCTCGGCCCCGTCTCTGACCCCTGTACTAGGTACATACTCCCCACCCGGCCTTGTCTCTGACCCCTGTACTAGGTACATACTCCCCGCTCGGCCCTGTCTCTGACCCCTGTACTAGGTACATACTCCCCGCTCGGCCCTGTCTCTGACCCCTGTACTAGGTACACACTCCCCGCTCGGCCCTGTCTCTGACCCCTGTACTAGGTACATACTCGCCGCTCGGCCCCGTCTCTGACCCCTGTACTAGGTACATACTCCCCACCCGGCCTTGTCTCTGACCCCTGTACTAGGTACATACTTCCCGCTCGGCCCTGTCTCTGACCCCTGTACTAGGTACATACTCCCCGCTCGGCCCTGTCTCTGACCCCTGTACTAGGTACACACTCCCCGCTCGGCCCTGTCTCTGACCCCTGTACTAGGTACATACTCCCCGCTCGGCCCCGTCTCTGACCCCTGTACTAGGTACATACTCCCCACCCGGCCCTGTCTCTGACCCCTGTACTAGGTACATACTCCCCGCTCGGCCCCATCTCTGACCTCTGTACTAGGTACATACTCCCCACCCGGCCCTGTCTCTGACCCCTGTACTAGGTACATACTCCCCGCTCGGCCCTGTCTCTGACCCCTGTACTAGGTACATACTCCCCGCTCGGCCCTGTCTCTGATCCCTGTACTAGGTACATACTCCCCGCTCGGCCCTGTCTCTGACCCCTGTACTAGGTACACACTCCCCGCTCGGCCCTGTTTCTGACCCCTGTACTAGGTACATACTCCCCGCTCGGCCCCGTCTCTGACCCCTGTACTATGTACATACTCACCGCTCGGCCCTGTCTCTGACCCCTGTACTAGGTACATACTCCTCGCTCGGCCCTGTCTCTGACCCCTGTACTAGGTACATACTCCCCACCCGGCCTTGTCTCTGACCCCTGTACTAGGTACATACTCCCCGCTCGGCCCTGTCTCTGACCCCTGTACTAGGTACACACTCCCCGCCCGGCCTTGTCTCTGACCCCTGTACTAGGTACACACTCCCCACTCGGCCCTGTCTCTGACCCCTGTACTAGGTACACACTAGCCGCTCGGCCCTGTCTCTGACCCCTGTACTAGGTACATACTCCCCACCCGGCCTTGTCTCTGACCCCTGTACTAGGTACATACTCCCCGCTCGGCCCTGTCTCTGACCCCTGTACTAGGTACATACTCCCCGCTCGGCCCTGTCTCTGACCCCTGTACTAGGTACACACTCCCCGCTCGGCCCTGTCTCTGACCCCTGTACTAGGTACATACTCCCCGCTCGGCCCTGTCTCTGACCCCTGTACTAGGTACATACTCCCCACCCGGCCCTGTCTCTGACCCCTGTACTAGGTACATACTCCCCGCTCGGCCCTGTCTCTGATCCCTGTACTAGGTACATACTCCCCGCTCTACCCTGTCTCTGACCCCTGTACTAGGTACATACTCCCCACCCGGCCTTGTCTCTGACCCCTGTACTAGGTACATACTCCCCGCTCGGCCCTGTCTCTGACCCCTGTACTAGGTACATACTCCCCGCTCGGCCCTGTCTCTGACCCCTGTACTAGGCACACACTCCCCGCTCGGCCCTGTCTCTGACCCTTGTACTAGGTACATACTCCCCGCTCGGCCCTGTCTCTGACCCCTGTACTAGGTACACACTCCCCGCTCGGCCCTGTCTCTGACCCCTGTACTAGGTACATACTCCCCGCTCGGCCCTGTCTCTGACCCCTGTACTAGGTACATACTCCCCGCTCTACCCTGTCCCTGACCCCTGTACTAGGTACATACTCCCCGCTCGGCCCTGTCTCTGACCCCTGTACTAGGTACATACTCCCCGCTCGGCCTTGTCTCTGACCCCTGTACTAGGTACTTACTCCCCGCTCGGCCCTGTCTCTGACCCCTGTACTAGGCACACACTCCCCGCTCGGCCCTGTCTCTGACCCCTGTACTAGGTACACACTCCCCGCTCGGCCCTGTCTCTGACCCCTGTACTAGGTACATACTCCCCGCTCGGCCCTGTCTCTGACCCCTGTACTAGGTACATACTCCCCGCTCTACCCTGTCTCTGACCCCTGTACTAGGTACATACTCCCCGCTCGGCCCTGTCTCTGACCCCTGTACTAGGTACATACTCCCCGCTCGGCCCTGTCTCTGACCCCTGTACTAGGTACATACTCCCCGCTCGGCCCTGTCTCTGACCCCTGTACTAGATACATACTCCCCGCTCGGCCTTGTCTCTGACCCCTGTACTAGGTACTTACTCCCCGCTCGGCCCTGTCTCTGACCCCTGTACTAGGCACACACTCCCCGCTCGGCCCTGTCTCTGACCCCTGTACTAGGTACATACTCCCCGCTCGGCCCTGTCTCTGACCCCTGTACTAGGTACATACTCCCCGCTCGGCCCTGTCTCTGGCCACTGTACTAGGTACATACTCCCCACTCGGCCCTGTCTCTGGCCACTGTACTAGGCACATACTCCCCGCTCGGCCCTGTCTCTGACCCCTGTACTAGGCACACACTCCCCGCTCGGCCCTGTCTCTGACCCCTGTACTAGGTACATACTCCCCGCTCGGCCCTGTCTCTGACCCCTGTACTAGGTACATACTCCCCGCTCGGCCCTGTCTCTGACCCCTGTACTAGGTACATACTCCCCGCTCGGCCCTGTCTCTGACCCCTGTACTAGGTACATACTCCCCGCTCGGCCCTGTCTCTGACCCTTGTACTAGGTACATACTCCCCGCTCGGCCCTGTCTCTGACCCCTGTACTAGGTACATACTCCCCGCTCGGCCCTGTCTCTGACCCCTGTACTAGGTACATACTCCCCGCTCGGCCCTGTCTCTGACCCCTGTACTAGGCACATACTCCCCGCTCGGCCCTGTCTCTGACCCCTGTACTAGGTACATACTCCCCGCTCGGCCCTGTCTCTGACCCCTGTACTAGGTACATACTCCCCGCTCGGCCCTGTCTCTGACCCCTGTACTAGGTACATACTCCCCGCTCGGCCCTGTCTCTGACCCTTGTACTAGGTACATACTCCCCGCTCGGCCCTGTCTCTGACCCCTGTACTAGGTACATACTCCCCGCTCGGCCCTGTCTCTGACCCCTGTACTAGGTACATACTCCCCGCTCGGCCCTGTCTCTGACCCCTGTACTAGGTACATACTGCCCGCTCGGCCCTGTCTCTGACCCCTGTACTAGGTACATACTCCCCGCTCGGCCCTGTCTCTGACCCCTGTACTAGGTACATACTCCCCGCTCGGCCCTGTCTCTGACCCCTGTACTAGGTACATACTCCCCGCTCGGCCCTGTCTCTGACCCCTGTACTAGGTACATACTGCCCGCTCGGCCCTGTCTCTGACCCTTGTACTAGGTACACACTCCCCGCTCGGCCCTGTCTCTGACCCCTGTACTAGGTACATACTCCCCTCTCGGCCCTGTCTCTGACCCCTGTACTAGGTACATACTCCCCGCTCGGCCCTGTCTCTGACCCCTGTACTAGGTACATACTCCCCGCTCGGCCCCATCTCTGACCCCTGTACTAGGTACATACTCCCCACCCGGCCCTGTCTCTGACCCCTGTACTAGGTACATACTCCCCGCTAGGCCCTGTCTCTGACCCCTGTACTATGTACATACTCCCCGCTCGGCCCTGTCTCTGACCCCTGTACTAGGTACATACTCCCCGCACGGCCCTGTCTCTGACCCCTGTACTAGGTACATACTCCCCGCTCGGCCCTGTCTCTGACCCCTGTACTAGGTACATACTCCCCGCTCGGCCCTGTCTCTGACCCCTGTACTAGGTACATACTGCCCGCTCGGCCCTGTCTCTGACCCTTGTACTAGGTACACACTCCCCGCTCGGCCCTGTCTCTGACCCCTGTACTAGGTACATACTCCCCGCTCGGCCCTGTCTCTGACCCCTGTACTAGGTACATACTCCCCACTCGGCCCTGTCTCTGACCCCTGTACTAGATACATACTCCCCGCTCGGCCCTGTCTCTGACCCCTGTACTAGGTACATACTCCCCGCTCGGCCCTGTCTCTGACCCCTGTACTAGGTACATACTCCCCACTCGGCCCTGTCTCTGACCCCTGTACTAGATACATACTCCCCGCTCGGCCCTGTCTCTGACCCCTGTACTAGGTACATACTCCCCGCTCGGCCCCATCTCTGACCCCTGTACTAGGTACATACTCCCCACCCGGCCCTGTCTCTGACCCCTGTACTAGGTACATACTCCCCGCTCGGCCCTGTCTCTGACCCCTGTACTAGGTACATACTCCCCGCTCGGCCCTGTCTCTGACCCCTGTACTAGGTACATACTCCCCGCTCGGCCCCATCTCTGACCCCTGTACTAGGTACATACTCCCCACCCGGCCCTGTCTCTGACCCCTGTACTAGGTACATACTCCCCGCTCGGCCCTGTCTCTGACCCCTGTACTAGGTACATACTCCCCGCTCGGCCCTGTCTCTGACCCCTGTACTAGGTACATACTGCCCGCTCGGCCCTGTCTCTGACCCTTGTACTAGGTACACACTCCCCGCTCGGCCCTGTTTCGGACCCCTGTACTAGGTACATACTCCCCGCTCGGCCCTGTCTCTGACCCCTGTACTAGGTACATACTCCCCACTCGGCCCTGTCTCTGACCCCTGTACTAGGTACATACTCCCCGCTCGGCCCTGTCTCTGACCCCTGTACTAGGTACATACTCCCCGCTCGGCCCCATCTCTGACCCCTGTACTAGGTACATACTCCCCACCCGGCCCTGTCTCTGACCCCTGTACTAGGAACATACTCCCCGCTCGGCCCTTTCTCTGACCCCTGTACTAGGTACATACTCCCCGCTCGGCCCTGTCTCTGATCCCTGTACTAGGTACATACTCCCCGCTCGGCCCTGTCTCTGACCCCTGTACTAGGTACACACTCCCCGCTCGGCCCTGTTTCTGACCCCTGTGCTAGGTACATACTCCCCGCTCTACCCTGTCTCTGACCCCTGTACTAGGTACATACTCCCCACCCGGCCTTGTCTCTGACCCCTGTACTAGGTACATACTTCCCGCTCGGCCCTGTCTCTGACCCCTGTACTAGGTACATTCTCCCCGCTCGGCCCTGTCTCTGACCCCTGTACTAGGTACATACTCCCCGCTCGGCCCTGTCTCTGACCCCTGTACTAGGCACACACTCCCCGCTCGGCCCTGTCTCTGACCCTTGTACTAGGTACATACTCCCCGCTCGGCCCTGTCTCTGACCCCTGTACTAGGTACACACTCCCCGCTCGGCCCTGTCTCTGACCCCTGTACTAGGTACATACTCCCCGCTCGGCCCTGTCTCTGACCCCTGTACTAGGTACATACTCCCCGCTCTACCCTGTCTCTGACCCCTGTACTAGGTACATACTCCCCGCTCGGCCCTGTCTCTGACCCCTGTACTAGGTACATACTCCCCGCTCGGCCCTGTCTCTGACCCCTGTACTAGGTACATACTCCCCGCTCGGCCTTGTCTCTGACCCCTGTACTAGGTACTTACTCCCCGCTCGGCCCTGTCTCTGACCCCTGTACTAGGCACACACTCCCCGCTCGGCCCTGTCTCTGACCCCTGTACTAGGTACATACTCCCCGCTCGGCCCTGTCTCTGACCCCTGTACTAGGTACATACTCCCCGCTCGGCCCTGTCTCTGGCCACTGTACTAGGTACATACTCCCCACTCGGCCCTGTCTCTGGCCACTGTACTAGGCACATACTCCCCGCTCGGCCCTGTCTCTGACCCCTGTACTAGGTACATACTCCCCGCTCGGCCCTGTCTCTGACCCCTGTACTAGGTACATACTCCCCGCTCGGCCCTGTCTCTGACCCCTGTACTAGGTACATACTCCCCACTCGGCCCTGTCTCTGGCCACTGTACTAGGCACATACCCCCCGCTCGGCCCTGTCTCTGACCCCTGTACCAGGTACATACTCCCCGCTCGGCCCTGTCTCTGACCCCTGTACTAGGTACATACTCCCCGCTCGGCCCTGTCTCTGACCCCTGTACTAGGTACACACTCCCCGCTCGGCCCTGTCTCTGACCCCTGTACTAGGTACATACTCCCCGCTCGGCCCTGTCTCTGACCCCTGTACTAGGTACATACTCCCCGCTCGGCCCTGTCTCTGACCCCTGTACTAGGTACATACTCCCCGCTCGGCCCTGTCTCTGACCCCTGTACTAGGTACACACTCCCCGCTCGGCCCTGTCTCTGATCCCTGTACTAGGTACATACTCCCCGCTCGGCCCTGTCTCTGACCACTGTACTAGGCACATACCCCCGCTCGGCCCTGTCTCTGACCCCTGTACTAGGTACATACTCCCCGCTCGGCCCTGTCTCTGACCCCTGTACTAGGTACCTACTCCCAGCTCGGCCCTGTCTCTGACCCCTGTACTAGGTACATACTCCCCGCTCGGCCCTGTCTCTGACCCCTGTTCTAGGTACATACTCCCCGCTCGGCCCTGTCTCTGACCCCTGTACTAGGTACATACTCCCCGCTCGGCCCTGTCTCTGACCCCTGTACTAGGTACATACTCCCCGCTCGGCCCTGTCTCTGACCCCTGTACTAGGTACATACTCCCCGCTCGGCCCTGTCTCTGACCCCTGTACTAGGTACCTACTCCCAGCTCGGCCCTGTCTCTGACCCCTGTACTAGGTACATACTCCCCGCTCGGCCCTGTCTCTGACCCCTGTACTAGGTACATACTCCCCGCTCGGCCCTGTCTCTGACCCCTGTACTAGGTACATACTCCCCGCTCGGCCCTGTCTCTGACCCCTGTACTAGGTACATACTCCCCGCTCGGCCCTGTCTCTGACCCCTGTACTAGGTACATACTCCCCGCTCGGCCCTGTCTCTGACCCCTGTACTAGGTACATACTCCCCGCTCGGCCCTGTCTCTGACCCCTGTAGTAGGTACATACTCCCCGCTCGGTCCTGTCTCTGACCCCTGTACTAGGTACACACTCCCCACTCGGCCCTGTCTCTGACCCCTGTACTAGGTACATACTCCCCGCTCGGCCCTGTCTCTGACCCCTGTACTAGGTACATACTCCCCGCCCGGCCTTGTCTCTGACCCCTGTACTAGGTACATACTCCCCGCTCGGCCTTGTCTCTGACCCCTGTACTAGGTACACAATCCCCGCTCGGCCTTGTCTCTGACCCCTGTACTAGGTACATACTCCCCGCTCGGCCCTGTCTTTGACCCCTGTACTAGGTACATACTCCCCGCCCGGCCCTGTCTCTGACCCTTGTACTAGGTACATACTCCCCGCTCGGCCCTGTCTTTGACCCCTGTACTAGGTACACACTCCCCGCTCGGCCCTGTCTCTGACCCCTGTACTAGGTACATACTCCCCGCTCGGCCCTGTCTTTGACCCCTGTACTAGGTACATACTCCCCACTCGGCCCTGTCTCTGACCCCTGTACTCGGCACATATTCCCCAATCGGCCCTGTCTTTGACCCCTGTACTAGGTACATACTCCCCGCTCGGCCCTGTCTCTGACCCCTGTACTAGGTACATACTCCCAGCTTGGCCCTGTCTCTGACCCCTGTACTAGGTACACACTCCCCGCTCGGCCCTGTCTCTGTCCCATGTACTAGGTACATACTCCCCGCTCGGCCCTGTCTCTGACCACTGTACTAGGTACATACTCCCCGCTCGGCCCTGTCTTTGACCCCTGTACTAGGTACATACTCCCCGCTCGGCCCTGTCTCTGACCCGTGTATCAGGTAGACCCCCCCGCCCCCACCCCCTCCTTCCCACCAGTCCGCTACCCGTTCGTCGGTGCCTCCTCAGTATAATCTAGATTGCATTAAAGTCGCATCTGTTTGGTTCGCACGACTGGACTTGGCGGATGCTGGCGTAATGGCCGAATCCCTTGGCCTATGCGGGTGGGAGGTTGGGGGGAGTGGCGTGTGGTGCGCGGTAACGGAAGGGGCACGAACCCTATCTGGTCAGGCTACTCATATCTGGACATTACATCTAGCCAACTGAGACCAAAGGTTAAAACGTGAAACACTTTTGCGGCATCTCGAAGGCAACATCCTACTCCTCTCCGCCGGAGGCTTTTACCGACTTTCCGGTGCCATCCGGGGAAGATTTAATTTCTTCATCAGATGACTTTCTTTGGTAAAAATGTACTCAATTATTGGTGTGCACCTATGTTTTTGCCATAAACCCTGGTCGCCATGTTCTCAACCACATCCCCCGCCCAATATTTAAAAAAATTCAAAATGTCTTTACATACATATGTATATATATATTTATTACACTATTTAAGGGTCTCATCCCGTGTTTATGTACGTTTCTCCACTGACATATATACAGCAAAGAGCTACCATCTTGCCGACGACCAGCGTGGGGGCAAGACAAGACGGCGACCTCACGCCGCATGTGGTAAACATCCTTCCCCGTCAGCCAAGATGTTCCCCGTTGTCTTTGTGTTTGTTCACCCTAGAGCTGGCTCCCCGGCTGTTTAAACACGTGGATTAAACATCTCAGCAGCGACCCCTGATGGGAGATTATTATTGCCTTTGCCCAATGCGGACAAACTGAGGTTGTAAAACTCACAATGTAGTGTGAGCAGCTGCTCGTATACCCCACGCCCTACCGCAGAAACCAGCCCGGAATAATCTCTAATTGTGCATTTTTTTGGGGCATTGATCTCTAAGCAAACACGAAAGGCTTCCTTACTATAGTCAGACAGAAAAAAACTTTTCCTCACGTCAGCACCTCTTGTGCTGTTCACCAAAGCCCTCTTTTAATCAATTCAGCAAACAGCTGTCCATTGAACCCGAGGATTCTCAGTGTTTAGTCGACAGTTGAGATGGTGCTCACGTGACCCCCACGTGAATCCATTGCTTGGCTACAGACTGCCGCGTCATGTCACACAGCCGTGACTTGACAAAACTAGGCTCCGGTCTGCGTTTGAACGATTTCAAGGCTTGAGGCGTCTGGGTCAAAGAACACTTCGAGGGTTAGCGATATAGGTACTGAGAGATCACTTCACACCGTGGACGCCGGTTTCAAAAGGACATTGGTCAAAGGGCGTGCGCTCGTCCCAGTGCAAAAAAAACTGATACTCTTTTCGCAGGAACTATCTTGATGGAATGCTGCATGGCACCATGGGATGAGAACCCCTGACGAACGGCAGGTCTGGCAGAGCCATCGCACGCTTTAATTGCTCAGGTTCCAAGTTCTATATAGCCGAACCGAAAATAATATTATATATGTTATATCGCAAACTGTACATAAGTATGAAGAGTCATAGTCCGGTTTCCTTTTGCCAGCAATTACTCCCAATGTAGTAGTAATACGATTTAATTTCTGACATAAACAAATGTGTAACCGGGAGATATTGGACTGTATCCGGTTGTCTTACTGTCTCGTCTGAATAGTCTGGTCACCATGAGCTTAGTTAAATCCGGCGTCGATCAAAAGGGGAGGATAATAGGTGTCGGGAGGGGGGGGGTGGGGTGGGGGGGGGGCATTAGACCCACGTATCATCTCATTTGACATTAATGGGCGAGAAGTGGAATATTTAAGCGGTCATATGATATCATATATATGATCGTGTGTGCATTGCCCTTGGAGCCTTTCACAATAATTAAATAATTAAATGACGGTAATTATTCGCTGACGACACGCGATCTGAGCTCAGACGTTCAGAGTGGGGAGGGTGTGTGTTGGGGGGGGGGGGCAATATGGCGGAGACTCTAGCTGGATTCAGACCTGGATCACGTGACGACGGATTCGGCGATCTATCGTCGACACCTCCCTCTGCAGACAGACAGTGCTCAGCGCCCCAAGAGGGGTCTTCACCGAGGTTGGGGGGGGGGGGGGTCTTCACGCAGGGCTTGACAACAATTGGTGTGATCAGTGCGGGTCGCGGGTCGTACAGGGTTGGTTGGGGTTAGCCGCGGTCGGGAGGGGGGGGGGGGCACCCTCAGCGGTCACGCCATCATATACCCGCCCCTCCGCCATCCCGCCGTCATTACTGGCGGGGCTACCGGAGAAGGTCGGTGCGAGGGGTGGGGCGTGAGTAGGAGGGGAGGGGAGGGGGAGGCGAATGCGGAAGGGGGAGGTGTGGGAGAGAAGAACGTGCCATCATCATTCTGGCGCTTCATGGATGAGGTATCTGAGGAGCGACAGGCCGACATTAACAAGGGGTACCGCCTCGCCGGCTCCGACAATTGATCCCAATCGACAGCTCGAGGACGGGAACTTGCCGTGATAGTCTCCGGGACCGGCGCACGACGGCCCGCTGTCGGTCCGCCGGTCGGCGCACGACGGCCCGCTGTCGGTCCGCCGGTCGGCGCACGACGGCCCGCTGTCGGTCCGCCGGTCGGCGCACGATGGCCCGCTGTCGGTCCGCCGGTCGGCGCACCATGGCGCGCTGTCAGTCCGCCGACCGGTGCACGATGGCGCTGTCAGTCCGCCGACCGGTGCACGATGGCGCTGTCAGTCCGCCGACCGGTGCACGATGGCGCTGTCAGTCCGACGACGGTGGCCCGCTGTCAGTCCTCCGACCAGTGCACGATGGCGCTGTCAGTCCGCCGACCGGTGCACGATGGCGCTGTCAGTCCGCCGACCGGTGCACGATGGCGCTGTCAGTCCGCCGACCAGTGCACGATGGCGCTGTCAGTCCGCCGACCGGTGCACGATGGCGCTGTCAGTCCGCCGACGGTGGCCAGCTATCAGTCCGCCGACCGGTGCACGATGGCGCTGTCAGTCCGCCGACCGGTGCACGATGGCGCTGTCAGTTCGCCGACGGTGGCCAGCTGTCAGTCCGCCGACCGGTGCACGATGGCGCTGTCAGTCCGCCGACGGTGGCCAGCTATCAGTCCGCCGACCGGTGCACGATGGCGCTGTCAGTCCGCCGACCGGTGCACGATGGCGCTGTCAGTCCGCCGATCGGTGCACGATGGCCCGCTGTCAGTCCGCCGACCGGTGCACGATGGCGCTATCAGTCCGCCGACCGGTGCACAATGGCGCGCTGTCAGTCCGCCGACGGTGGCCCGCTGTCAGTTCGCCGACCGGCGCACGGTGGCGCTGTCAGTCCGCCGACGGTGGCCCGCTGTCAGTCCGCCGACGGTGGCCCGCTGTCAGTCCGCCGACGGTGGCCAGCTGTCAGTCCGCCGACCGGTGCACGATGGCGCTGTCAGTCCGCCGACGGTGGCCCGCTGTCAGTCCGCCGATCGGTGCACGGTGGCGCTGTCAGTCCGCCGACGGTGGCCCGCTGTCAGTCCGCCGACGGTGGCCCGCTGTCAGTCCGCCGACGGTGGCCAGCTGTCAGTCCGCCGACCGGTGCACGATGGCGCTGTCAGTCCGCCGACCGGTGCACGATGGCGCTGTCAGTCCGCGACCGGTGTACAATGGCGCGCTGTCAGTCCGCCGACGGTGGCCCGCTGTCAGTCCGCCGACCGGCGCACGGTGGGCGCTGTCAGTCCGCCGATCGGTGCACGGTGGCGGTGTCAGTCCGCCGACGGTGGCCCGCTGTCAGTCCGCCGATCGGTGCACGGTGGCGCTGTCAGTCCGCGACGGTGGCCCGCTGTCAGTCCGCCGATCGGTGCACGGTGGCGCTGTCAGTCCGCCGACGGTGGCCCGCTGTCAGTCCGCCGACGGTGCCAGCTGTCAGTCCGCCGACCGGTGCACGATGGCGCTGTCAGTCCGCCGACGGTGGCCCGCTGTCAGTCCGCCGATCGGTGCACGGTGGCGCTGTCAGTCCGCCGATCGGTGCTCGGTGGCGCTGTCAGTCCGCCGACGGTGGCCCGCTGTCAGTCCGCCGACCGGTGCACGATGGCACTGTCAGTCCGCCGACGGTGGCCGCTGTCAGTCCGCCGACGGTGGCCCGCTGTCAGTCCGCCGAAGGTGGCCCGCTGTCAGTCCGCCGACCGGCGCACGATGTGTGCCCAGGTCTGCCCCGGTCTGCCCCGATCTGCCCGTTCTACCCGTTCTATCCGTCTACCCCGGTCTACCCCGGGGCTACCCCGGTCTGCCCCGGTCTACCCCGGCCTGCCCCGGTCCACCCCGGCCTGCCCGGTCTGCCCCGATCTACCCCGGTCTACCCCGGTCTACCCCCGTAAGCCCCGGTCTACCCCGGTAAGCCCTGGTCTACCCCGGGGCTACCCCGGTCTGCCCCGGTCTACCCCGGCCTGCCCCGGTCTACCCGGCCTGCCCCGGTCTGCCCGATCTACCCCGGTCTACCCCGGTCTACCCCCGTAAGCCCCGGCCTGCCCCGGTCTGCCCCGATCTACCCCGGTCTACCCCGTAAGCCCCGGTCTACCCCGGTAAGCCCCGGTCTACCCCGGTCTACCCCGGGCTACCCCGGTCTGCCCCGGTCTACCCCTGCCTGCCCCGGTCTACCCCGGCCTACCCCGGTCTGCCCCGATCTACCCCGGTCTACCCCGGTCTACCCCCGTAAGCCCCGGTCTACCCTGGTAAGCCCCGGTCTACCCCGGTAAGCCCCGCGCTCAGCCAATAATAAGGGAATCAAGGTCCCAGGACAACTAGCCTGTGATTAGCAGTGCAGGAACGGCAAACCCCGCGGGGCGGTGGGGGGGGGGGGGCTGGAGGGGTAGAGGGGGGGGGGAAGGGTGGAGGGGTGGAGGGGTGGAGGTGCGTTGCAAGCAGGGTCGAGATGGTGATAGTGATGCGGAAGAACACACCGTAGTCAGATTTGTGGAAAAGTGGGTAGGTGAGGGTCGGTGGGGGGTGTGGCTGGGGTGTTCGGAACACGAGGGTTTGGGAATGTGGGTCATTGGGGTGAGGTGGTGGGGAGGTGACACCAAGGTAACGGATGGGGAAGGGGGTGAATGGTGACAGCCCAGAATCCGTATCATTGACAGGCAATAACAGTCAATATGGAGCCATGTGACATGGCGACAGGACCGGCTCATCGGCAGGACATGGATTCTGGAGCCCTATACAATCATAAACCAGGGGGCAGGGGACTTATACATCAGTACCATATACAGCGTATATCACAATATGGAACCTACTCACGACATACACCGATAAGACAGATCACAACCTGTGAAACATAGACCGCAAATTAAGTACATCGACGGCTAGTGTAAATTGTATTGCCGAACTCACATCGACGGCTGGTGTATAAATCGTATTGCCGAACTCACATCGACGGCTGGTGTATAAATCGTATTGCCGAACTCACATCGACGGCTATGCTTTATCAACTTTATTAGCAAAATCGTGGATTCCGGAATGTTGATTCGGTGATCACGCTCAAGAATGCCAAACATGGTTAATACGAGCCGTCTTAATTAAGTCTAGCAAAACATATAATGGCAGTACAGAACGCAGCCCGTTGCCACAGCAACAGACTGACGAGTGAGCGAGTGGGCGGCAGTGATGCGCGGGCCTGTTGGCTGCCATACCATCACCCGGACCACCCGCGGAGGCACCATAAGACACGCCAGGACCAATCACTCACACACAACCGGATCTCACCAACACCTCCACCCACATTCCACCCACATTCTACCATCCCCTCACACCCATCCCCCTCTCCGTATAACTCAAACACACGACCCGTACAAACAGACAGACGGTTACCCCGGATACATCCGCAGCCTGTATCGCGGCTAGTCTCGTGGGACCATATATAGGTGTCACGATGGCGACTCTCAGGGGTCTCTGGGAGGGGGGTCTAGTGCCCGGTGTCGATTTTTCAAAATTCTCACTGTCGAATGTCGATTTTTCACGACGTTTCGTGCCGCTTGTGGGCTAAATTCGGTGTCGTTTTATCAACAGATGTGGCGATGTCAAGCCTCAGTGTCGGAATTTAGAGGTAAATGTCGAAAGTCGATTTTTTAATTATGCCTGTGTCGCGTGTCGCCATTTACCCCTTTCCAGACCCCTATTCTCGCGAGATTCTGTCAGCTGTCAGAGAGCCACGAGAGGGCGACGGCCGCCGTATTATCTATCACGCCGCTGCAACGCCTATTATCACTAATCAGCGACATCTAGCGGCAGCAAGTAGCACCATTATTCACACGTTGCGACAGTTTATTGGAGCCCAGGGTAGGCTAATTCGTTTTGTGGTGTTGAAGGAGTGCCGCGGACAAAGCCCCAGCCTAGCCCAGCACAAACACCGATAACGCGTTGGGCAGAGAAACCGGAAGTTGGTGGGGGGGGGGGTGACTGGAGGGGAGGGGGGCACAAAACAACTGCGATTACTGTGTGGTATAGTGAGTGGTCAGTAGGACCGAGGGCTGGGCCTGTGGCTGAGCAGATATGCAGGAGAAGGGAAGGACTATATGTATATCCCAAGGGTACTACTCATTCATGTAACAGGACATGGGATCATTTGCTAAATGAACAGAGAAGTGGATACGACAACGGTGGGAGGTTGGGGTGGGGGGAGGGCGGGATCGAGGTACGGTGTAGTGGACAGGGAGACGGGTGATATGGGGAAGAGGAGGGTGGTGAGAGCGGTGGCGGGGGAGGGGAAGGGGGAGGGGGAGGGGGGAGGTGGTAGCGGCTTTAATAGGTTTCAGATAAAACAAAAAACGTAGGCACCTTGATGTGGTTCCGGCGAGTCGTCAGCTGGGGCTGTCGGTTATATATGGTTGAGGATATCTGGAGGGCGAGAGGGGTCGATAATAGGCACCGGACCGGAGACCGTGGGGTGGCGGGTGGCGGGGTGCGGGGTGGCGAGGTAGCGGGGTGTCTGGGTGCAGGGGTGGCGAGGTAGCGGGGTTGGCTGGGTGTAAGGGTTGGCTGGGCGCAGGGGTGGGGAGGGGGTGTGGGGGGAGGGAGGGTCCCGTTGAGGACCCTTGGCGTCTTCTGATCATATTATGGTCCTCTTACATACATCATACGGTAAATTATGTGGACAGAGGGGCGACGAGGTTCCCATGGCGGTGCGCCGAGGGTCTTAGGACTGCGCGCAAACATAGCTATACGGCCTCATACGTACGCCACCTTCTTCGAGTCAAACAGAACATTTCGCCACGTCTCCCTCAGGTAAGTGGGGCGGCTGGAGGGGGGGGTGGCGGAGGGCGGGGGAGGCGGAGGGCGCGGCGACGGGGAAGGGGGAGGGGGTGTTAGATGGAGACCAAACACGTTTGTATTAAGATACATCCTGTATATGGACTGGGTTGCTGGTGCTACAGGTACTGTTATAGTACAGACAGCGACTGTTTGTGCTTTGGAATGGAGGGGGGAGGGGGTACTTTACATACGGGACCTGGCTGCACGCCCGCATGAAGAGGGAGGGGAGGGGGGACCCCCGAGACCCTCATATATGTAAATCCCGGGTCTTAGGCAAGCACCTCGGCAGAGTAGCGTCGGCACTATCAAAGGTCCGTGGGGCGTCGCAAAGTGGCGGCAGAGTAGGGATACGGCCAGAGTAGGGACAGAGTATTGACATGAGCAACAGAGTGGGGGACAGAGTAGGGACAGAGTGACACAGACAACAGAGTGGGGGACAGAGTAGTGACAGAGTGACACGGACAACAGAGTGGGGGACAGAGTAGGGACAGAGTGACACGGACAACAGAGTGGGGGACAGAGTAGGGACAGAGTGACACGGACCACAGAGTGGGGGACAGAGTAACACGGACAACAGAGTGGGGGACAGAGTAACACGGACAACAGAGTGGGGGACAGAGTAGGGACAGAGTGACACGGACAACAGAGTGGGGGACAGAGTATGGACAGAGTAACACGGACAACAGAGTGGGGGACAGAGTAGGGACAGAGTGACACGGACCACAGAGTGGGGGACAGAGTAACACGGACAACAGAGTGGGGGACAGAGTAGGGACAGAGTGACACGGACAACAGAGTGGGGGACAGAGTAGGGACAGAGTGACACGGACCACAGAGTGGGGGACAGAGTAACACGGACAACAGAGTGGGGGACAGAGTAGGGACAGAGTGACACGGACAACAGAGTGGGGGACAGAGTGACACGGACAACAGAGTGGGGGACAGAGTATGGACAGAGTAACACGGACAACAGAGTGGAGGACAGAGTAGGGACAGAGTGACACGGACAACAGAGTGGGGGACAGAGTATGGACAGAGTAACACGGACAACAGAGTGGGGGACAGAGTAGGGACAGAGTGACACGGACCACAGAGTGGGGGACAGAGTGACACGGACAACAGAGTGGGGGACAGAGTAGGGACAGAGTGACACGGACCACAGAGTGGGAGACAGAGTAGGGACAGAGTGACACGGACAACAGAGTGGGGGACAGAGTAGTGACAGAGTGACACGGACAACAGAGTGGGGGACAGAGTATGGACAGAGTAACACGGACAACAGAGTGGGGGACAGAGTAGTGACAGAGTGACACGGACAACAGAGTGGGGGAGAGAGTATGGACAGAGTGACACGGACAACAGAGTGGGGGAGAGAGTAGGGACAGAGTGACACGGACCACAGAGTGGGGGACAGAGTGACACGGACAACAGAGTGGGGGACAGAGTATGGACAGAGTAACACGGACAACAGAGTGGGGGACAGAGTAGGGACAGAGTGACACGGACAACAGAGTGGGGGACAGAGTATGGACAGAATAACACGGACAACAGAGTGGGGGACAGAGTGACACGGACAACAGAGTGGGGGACAGAGTATGGACAGAGTAACACGGACAACAGAGTGGGGGACAGAGTGACACGGACAACAGAGTGGGGGACAGAGTATGGACAGAGTAACACGGACAACAGAGTGGGGGACAGAGTATGGACAGAGTGACACGGACCACAGAGTGGGGGACAGAGTATGGACAGAGTAACACGGACAACAGAGTGGGGGACAGAGTGACACGGACAACAGAGTGGGGGACAGAGTATGGACAGAGTAACACGGACAACAGAGTGGGGGACAGAGTGACACGGACAACAGAGTGGGGGACAGAGTATGGACAGAGTAACACGGACAACAGAGTGGGGGACAGAGTGACACGGACAACAGAGTGGGGGACAGAGTATGGACAGAGTAACACGGACAACAGAGTGGGGGACAGAGTGACACGGACAACAGAGTGGGGGACAGAGTATGGACAGAGTGACACGGACCACAGAGTGGGGGACAGAGTATGGACAGAGTAACACGGACCACAGAGTGGGGGACAGAGTAGTGACAGAGTGACACGGACAACAGAGTGGAGGACAGAGTAGGGACAGAGTGACACGGACAACAGAGTGGAGGACAGAGTAGGGACAGAGTGACACGGACAACAGAGTGGGGGACAGAGTAGGGACAGAGTGACACGGACCACAGAGTGGGGGACAGAGTATGGACAGAGTAACACGGACAACAGAGTGGGGGACAGAGTGACACGGACAACAGAGTGGGGGACAGAGTAGGGACAGAGTGACACGGACAACAGAGTGGGGGACAGAGTAGGGACAGAGTGACACGGACCACAGAGTGGGGGACAGAGTGACACGGACAACAGAGTGGGGGACAGAGTATGGACAGAGTAACACGGACAACAGAGTGGGGGACAGAGTAGGGACAGAGTGACACGGACAACAGAGTGGAGGACAGAGTAGGGACAGAGTGACACGGACAACAGAGTGGGGGACAGAGTATGGACGGAATAGAGGCACGACCAACAGTGAAGGGACAGAGTTTTGACATAAACAACGGAGTGCGGGACAGAGTAGGGACAGAGTTTTGACACAAACAACGGAGTGCGGGACAGAGTAGGGACAGAGTGACTCGGACAACAGAGTGGGGGACAGAGTAAGGACGGAATAGAAGCACGACCAACAGAGAAGAGACAGAGTTTTGACACAAACAACAGAGAGGGGACAGTAGACACGAACATTATACCCGGTCAGTGAAGGCAGGCGCGGTAAGAATGTGAGGTAACAAGGTGAGGTACCAAGGCGAGGTAACAGTGCCAGGTAAAACGTCCTTCCCAGACACAATGTAAGTGCCTGAGCTCCTTACTTAGCATCATACATTATATTTCAAGTCGTAAATACCCGCCGTGTTGGGACAAGGTTGGACATAGCGGGGGACACGAAGGCCTAACTAGCCTTACTAGCCTGACTTGTTTCCCAGACAACTGATAAATGACCAACAACGGGGGCCTGTATCATTAAGCAACAGTGATGGATAGGTTTCATGAATGGGTGTGGGGTATCCACCCCCCCCCCCCTCTCCAAACACACACACACACCTATTCCTTGGTTTCCCGTTGTTGAAATGTTAATTCCTCAGTTGGGTCTCAGTAACTCAGGTGCGAGACGCGGGCAATCAGATCCTGGGGATCGTTTCACACACCGTTCCTAGTTTGTCCATATGTGTACACAAAGGTGGCCTGAAACACAAAATCCATCCTTCCATCCCGCAAATTGTGCATTATTAATCCATCACTTCCAGTCGCTAGATGGCACCACCGTTGCGGAAAAGACGGTAGTCCCACAGACAAAGGGTAGGTTCGGGTATGCGAGCGGAGTAGTCGGACTTCGCGGAGTGCATAACCGAACGCGGAGATTGTGGTCCGATAGGGCGGTCACGTGGTACATTTTATTCCCAGACCTTACTCCCCACCCAGAGGAGGATCCCGAGGATTTCCAACATGGCGTCCAGGCCGCACAATACGTTTAATATATATAAAGTAGTATTGCAACCTGCAAAAAATCTGCAAATAATATTATAACAACGAGAATAAGAGAATGAACACAATACGTATCCGTTGATTTATTTTATGGCGCTATTTAACGATCTTCAAAATTTGTGCTGTCCAGCAAGTGCAACATTCACGCGGACCGTGGATTTTGCGTTCGGTGAATATTGATCCGCCTATTAGCGGAAAGAGTGAGTCCGCATGCTCCAAATATCCGCGCCGATTACTCCGATCGCATATCCGAACTCACCCAATGGTTTAAGTGGCTCGTACAAATATACCGCCATCTTGTGCCTGTTCCCACGTCAGAATGCGGGGGAGAGGGGAGGCACCAAAATCACGACCCCCCCTAACGATAAGGTAACGATGAATTAAATGGAGAACTCTCCAAATACAATGGAAGGGGCGGATACATGATATAAATTGGCGATTTCCCAATTCACGGTTATTTAATATCAACCTTTTCTGTTCACGATTAATGAAAATCCTTGATCACGACGGTCGGCTAACATACCATTGGTAGTTCACGAAGAACATTTTTTCTTATTTGCTAATTCACGGTATATATCGAGGATTCCTTTATAATTCAATTATTTTACCATTTCTATTGATGTGAATGTTGTGGAAGCTAGGCTACTTTTACAAACCCGTCAGAGAGATTTCGCTTATAGCGTGAAGGAAACATGTTACTTGTAAGTGTAATATAACACAGGCACTGTGCAGTGAATTAGTCCGATGTAAGAATTGAGTGGAAGTAAGGGACCATTGACTAGTCCATGGTTACAGTCCACACAATATATAATATCCTAGCATATCATATCTGTCCCATGTATGAAGGGGGGGGGGGGGGGGGGGGGCAGGGGGAGGTCATGTTCCTAAGTCACGAAGAATACAGAATACGCAGGTCACGGTGAAATGAAAAGCCCCTTGCCCCCCCCCCCCCCCGCCCCCCCATGTATAATTCAATATACAAATTACAACCCTTTGCTATCAGGTCACGGTCATTCATAAAGTTGTTCATAAGTATCATTGATCATGGGTCAGAAATACCCATGTGTTTCTCCTAGCATAGAAGAGCGGACTGATTCTCTGTCCAGTATATATATATATAAGCTTATATATATATGAATCTCCGCCACAGACAGTCATGGCCGTTGACATAGTTGACATTATCCACCACGCACAGTGTGATCCCCGCATCAGGAGACGCTGCTCATATTGCCGTCACAACCTCCAATATCCATATCACCAGCACCAGTACAACCCCTTCCCCTCCTTTACCCTGCCCCAACCCACGCCAAACCGACCCCCCCCCCCTCCCCACTTCGCCCTCCAACCCTGATACCAACCATAAAGACACACTCTATACGCCGCTCCCCCGCACCTAATTCTGTCTTCTATACGGTCGTTTACGGCACTTCATATCCGCAAGGCCCACCACACAAGGTCAGTGTCAGTGTCAATATCTGTTTAAGAAACATATATATAAGTACAGCTATTTATTGGCCTTTCTCAGAGGACCGCAACAAATCTTGGCATATATCTAAGAGTCCTATGAAATCGTAAGAGTGGAGGGTGGGGGGGGGGGGGGGGGGGGATGAGGGCGGGAAAGTTTAAGCGCTTGGAGAATGCATTGCTTCCCATCATGATAAATGTACAACTAAAAAGCAGCATCCAACAACAGAACAGGTGGGTACATGAAATCCGCAGTGAACAGTTCATTCAACTGATTCCTTTGTTACCGCTCTATACATATCTTAGTTATCGTCATATTGTACCTGAAGTAAAAACCGCGGCGTAAGAATGATGGCCTAATTAGCTGTTTATGTGTGGGGGGTGAAGGAAGCTTGTTGTTCGCCCTGCTACGGTGACTCACTGTTCGGTCACATTGGTACAGCAGGATGTAAAAAACACGCGACACGGCGCCTGTGAAGTGAGCCTATCACATAAAAAGAAACAAACTATATATATATACCGCTTGTTTTTTTTTTCACATAAAAAGAAACAAACTATATATATATACCGCTTGTTTTTTTTTCACATAAAAAGAAACAAACTATATATATATACCGCTTGTTTTTTTTTCTCCACAGAGCAAGGAATACCTTTCTGCACCAAGGAAGCACGCTAACCACAGCTAATGGCTGCAACATCCACGCGACAGGTCAGATGACGGGCCGATATTATCAGATATTTCCAGCGAAACAATGATTCCAACGAAGCGAAGACACGAAGACTCAGATTTTAATTGTTTATTTCTCCAGAATTGTGTAGCCGCCTCCCCCCCCCCCCCCCCCCCCCGCCCCCGCCCTCCCCGTCCAATGTTTAATTCATCGTCCGCGCGGTATTCACCGTACCGTATTAACCGTACCGTATTCACCGCGTTGTATTCGCCGTACTTTATTCATCACAACTACTGCTGAGTAGACATTTGTGTCTGGCAGCGAATGTAAACAAACGCCGTGAAACATGCGTTTGAAGCACATGAACAGGTCCTGAAACCTACGCTTACGAGAATTAAATTGCCTCACGATGACATATATATCTATCCTGCCCATCCCCTTGTTTGCCCCCAACCCCCACCCCCACCCCGTCCCGATGGCTTGACCTCTATTTATTACTTTGCACTAGAGGTCAAACGTTTTGCCTGAGGTGAAAAAGCGTGAATTCAACAACGATTACAAAGTCATCAAACCCGCCCCCCCCCCCACAACCCCAATAATACACACACCCGTCTCGCCTTGACCCCACCACCTGCCTCCCCCCACCACTCCTTAAACAACACTCATGTCCCACGCAGCTAATGTGTGTCCACGTGGTTGGGGACTGCCACATAGCAACCCATGCCGAGGCGTCAATCTCCATCTGACCTCATTCAGCAGCTTGACATTGAAACTGAGTGCGCGGTATGAGGCCGTGCGACCGTAAGCCTGCAATTACCGAAGGCGCCGGGAAGGCCATTTCACGGCGACAAATAGGGATTAGGAAGAAACAGAGAGAGAGGGGGAGACGGGAGGGTGGGGGGGGGGGGGCGAGGAGGAGACATAAAATGTTGAATGATAGAGAGACAAGGAGAGACAGAGACAGAGAGGGAGAGAAAGCCAGGGTGAGAGACGGAAATAGTGAGAAAGTGAGCCGAATAAACCAAAAGTTACAGTAAAAGAGAACAAAGAAAGCGAGAGAAATATGACGATATATATATATAGGAGAGAACCGGTGATGCCTGTCTACTGCTGCGTCTCTTGCTTTTTGTCCTGTTCGCAAATCGATATTCAAAATAGAATCAATTTCAATGCTGAAAGTTACTGGGGCGCGACTTTGTTGATAATTACAATAGTAGTAGTAATACAGTAGGGGACTTGTCGATACGTGTTCTACCAAATCGTTTATCTTTACTCAGTAGCTGATGCGCTCCACCGGTTTTAGCCCTTATATAACCTCCAGCCCACATGAATCGAAACAAGACCAGATCCCTTGGAGATAGAGTCGACACCCTATACCGCCCCTTACGCCTCTCAACAAAGGAGGCCATATTCACCGCCGATCACGCAATACACTGGCAGGCACACAGGTCTTCACGCGATACCGAATACGGTACCTGAAAACCGGCTTTGAAAATCTATTTCCGAACGCTTACAGGAAGTGACGCTGCTCTCGTTGACCTTGACCTTGAGAGAGGTATACCGAGCCTCCCCGTCGTGCTATATAAACGCTCACTTCCCGTTCCTTCAAGGGCGCTAGCTGGATGCACGGAGACTTATCCCACAATATTTCCCCACCCTACTCTACCCCCCCCCCCCCAACACCCGTATCCCCCCACCCCTCTGCCCCAGACACACACCTAACCGCCTGCACCATATCACTGAGGCCGATCCGTTCCAGCGACCTACCAAAACCCAAACCTCCAAAGGTGCGCTTCCGTTCCGGATCGCTTCCACCTGGAGCAGCATCATCATGGCGGCTGTAAAGAAAAATACCCATCCCCATCCCCATCCCTATACTTACACCCCCCGGCCCTATCACCACCCCCACCTCATCCTCATACGGAAGCTATATTTAGGGTGCCATCAAAATCTTGAGGATTTGACCTGTAAAATCTCTGCTGGAAGGCCAAGAGCGCGTCTCTCTCCCTCCCCCCCTCTCTCCCTCTCTCTGGCAGGCCTCGCGCTAGGACGCCATGGTACTTCACCTCGGGATAGGCTATTGGTGGATAACGACCGGGGGTTAAATCGCGTCTTGCATTTCTTGTTCCCCACCCCTACTGACACACCAAAGCTAGGATAAAGTCGGTTGAGAATCGCTGGTAGCAGAAGGCTACCATCTCCTCTCCTCCCTAGCTCGCTCCCAAGAGTCACATTCTGCAGAGGGAAAACATAAAGTTCCCAGAGCCGGATCAAGTCTATTTCTTCTATTCGGAACCAATTCAGGGAAGGCATAGCTGGCTTTCTCATCCACAATACTTAAGGCCTAGCCGCGGGATAGTTTCCCTCTCGTCCCATCGATTTCCAGATTCCAACCTCCGCCATACAAAGCGGTTTGACATGGAACTCCATTAAAAAGAAAACTGGTTGTTCCTGGGCGTTTCCCAGTGACTGATTAATTGTCGAGCACGGTCTCAAAGCAGAATGATTCCACATGCCGCCATGGTAATAAACCATGGGGGAGAAAAACCAATACGGCAATAGCAGCGCCCAGCTCTATGCTTATGGCGCTCGTAACGATGTGGCGCTATAATCAGAATAGGTCCGCGGAGGAGAGAATTAAGGAGATGGGGAGATAGGCAGGCTGCGAGTCGGAGCCGCGTCTCGAGCCGGCTGCAGCCCCCTCGGGGCGCCACGAGGTACACGCTGTCACCGCCCATCTATAAACAAACAGGGAAAACGGCACCGCTATTGCCTGGGCGAAAGCTGCTCCTAGACGAAATATGCAACACTTCTATACATGTATGTAGTGGAATGGGTGTGGGAGGGAGGGGGGAGGGAAGGGGGAGAAACATCTTTTAGAACTAGCTACGGAAGGTCGGAAAAAACGACGATTTCTACGTGGAACTAAACGGCGGGTGTAGACCACACCAGACGAGGTGGACTGGAGGCATGATTTGTAGCCGCGTCGGTACAAACGGTAGTCTATCAGAGACCGGACATGTCGTTAGTGCGCTTCGGCTGCCGTCATTCGCAAAACAATTCTTTTGTGTTGCATCAGCGGCGAAAAACGGAAACGCGGTTCGCCGGGAGACGACGCGGCGAGGAATCCCACTGTGTATAGGCGAGAAGCAATTATAATCTTGTACGGGATATTTTATTATCGCCGTGACTTCCGCTGCTAAACTTGCTCATAGATAGAATTAACTACTTGTATGTATGTACGTATGGCTTGGCGCTATGGATAGGTGTCAGTTGTGGTGTTATCATGTTTATTGCATCTTCGTGCAGAGCGACAACGAATGAACTTCATCCTTAACAACATACTACTGGTAACGTAAATCAAGTATAAGGCAGAACACGTAGCGTTTATACTCCCATGGCATGTCTTCAGACTTCACCATCAGTTCAACCATGTTCTGTGTTTAAAAAAATTCATGTCCACGAGTTGCATAAATGTACACTAAAAAAAGTATTCAATATCCTCAATTTTACTAACCCTGCACCCAATAATGTCACTCCAAACTCTCTCTTACTTGTTCATATTCCACATATTTTCATCAGCAGTCACTCTCGGTTAGCACCATCTAGCCTCCCGTTGTCTCTCTCAATCCCCGTATTATTCCTATCCTTACGACCGCCCTCTCTGATGGCCCACCTCCTCCCTCATATATATGACTCTCCCGCCCTCCCATGTGACAATCATTTCCCACTGTCCACTGTCCCCGCATTAGGAAACCAGAAACGAATATCGACGAGAAAAAAAACACATCCAACGCAGTTGACCGTAAAGATAATCAACCAAGGCGCAACCGAGCACAGTAGGTGACAGAAGATGACAGAAGATGACAGATGACGTCCGGTAAAGAAAGCTGCTTTCATCCGAGATTTAACCCCCGGACTTAACGGGCGGCCACGGCGTTCAGGCCACGTTCAGGCCACACGAGATCTTGAACGAGACTGGGCAAGAACAACCGGCTTAACTTTTACAGCGGCGATAGAGAGAGGCGGAGAGAAAAACTCGCGTCGCTGAAGTTAGAGCAACAGAAGTCTGGTCACGTATGGAGGAATACTACACTGGATCAACGTAGCCGAGCCGCTGAGTCCCCGTGACGTCATCACGACATACAAAACGACCCGACCCAGAAAAATGCGTCTTATGGACTTCAGTCCATAGCAAGAGTTAATACGACAGAACCAATCTACCAGTGCATATTACAACTCGCCTCAGAAGCCACATATATACTTTAATTATGTCAACGTCCGTTTATGGTCGCTGATTCGCCCTACTTTTATCACGCTTATGGTAGCGCAAGGAATACCATAATTAGCTGGGCGAAGGCGCCAGCTACCGTGCTTGACTGCGGGACAAACACGCTAATCCCCCCCCCCCCTCCATAAACACTCGCACGTAGCAATAGGTCTCATCACACCGATCTAGTCTGGCACGTCCACCTGTTGGCACAACCCTGGAGATACAGGGTATTTAATGTTGATGAGGCCTGTAATCAGGTCTCTTCAGCTTCCTTTGCCACTCTCAAGAGACCGTTGCCGTGACTTATGCGATGTATAGCCGTATCACACGGTCCTCGCGGGTGGGTCGCGTGGGGCACGACCCACCCCTCCCCATTGACCACCCTGGCCACATCAGCTGACCAATCACCCCCATCCCTATCCACGCCCTGGGTAAACTTGCACATCGTTCTTGACGTGTCCGTGCTTAGTAGGCCCTATTCACTACGGACACTAGCACTTACTGCGAACAGTCCTGACAGCGAATATTTAACAAGATTTTACCATGTGGAGTTTCAACAAAACGGATGATAAAGACATCGTAATACAACGGGCTAGGAAGCAAACGAGCTCATCAATGTAACACCAAACACAATTTAGGCAATAACACTGTCACCTATCCGGCTACGTTTAAAATGTGGGAAAAGTGAGGTGTTAGAATTCCGCAATACGACTGCATTTTTAATAATTGTATTTGAAGTTTTAATGAAAACATGTACCGTAAAAGCACCACCCCGGGACCCACGTTACGTATTTGGCGACACTTGTCGTTCCAACGCGGACGTGGCCCGGGGTCCAGAAATAGATCCAACCCAACCCAGCTCGTGGTGGCCCGGGACCACGGGCCGTATTAATACGCCCCGGGGTCCAGACCATCCAGTGGATCTGTTTCCCTGACTCGCCTGTGGCCCGGGCCGTATTAATACGCCCCGGGGTCCAGACCTACAAGTGGATCAGTCCTCCCGCCTCGCCGTGGACCCGGGGCGTATTAATACGGCCCGGGCCACAGCTCGGGCATTTAAACAGCTGAGACATTAACAGGCAGGTCTGGCCCGGGTCCCAGAAAACCAGACTACCTCCAGCATACGTGATTCCCACTTGGTAATAATTCCCATTTTAAAAAATAGAGTGTTACAGTAGCAATCCCGTAACGTGTCGATGCCGTGACACAAAGATCTCAAGCCAGCGCGACCGCTTTACAACCCACCCCTCTACCATCACGACAACCACCCGGCATCCTTAATAAGACACCCTCTCTGTGCGTGAGGGCCTAGAATCCGGCGTTACGGTCACCATAAAGCGAGGGTAACACGAAGGGACCGGCGGGGTTGGCGAAGCGCAACAGACCAGATTGCGCTGTCATGTCGTATAAAGACAACCGCCGACTGTGTGATGGATACGTGTCGCTTCCCAACCCCCCGTCGTACCGCCCGCCCGCCCGCCATCCGTCCGGTGCGCCCTCTCCCCTTCTCTCTCCAGGGGGTCTCTCCAGGCATTGGAACCTCGGAAGCGGATCTGGCGGGCAGGCAGGCATCCAGACGTATTGGTCTCAGCGGGATTGAAGTCCCGCTGCTTCAAACAGTTATTGGAGATATATATATGGAATGGGCGGCGTTAGGGCCCATGGGTGACTTTAGAAAATATGAGCTTACTCTTAATTCTGGACAACAGTACGTTATTCTCTCACGAAAGAGAGTGATACACTCTCGTGGGGTAGGTGGATGGGGGGGGGGGGGTGATGCAAGTATAACATGGAAGATTTGTCTTAAAATAACTGGCATGATGGCGCCGATTACAGTGTAAGTTGCTGGCGCGAATCAAGCAGGGTACGAACATTCCACGAACAGAATCGCGTTACAGATGGTGGAGGGTACTAGTTGGTCGATGGTACGAATCGTGGAGGGTACGAATTGGTCGATGGTACGAATCGTGGAGGGTACGAATTGGTCGATGGTACGAATCGTGGAGGGTACGAATGTTCGATGACCGGACCGGGCTGTTGGTAAGCTGCTGCTTAGATAAACACTTAGTTCGCCAGAATAGCGACTTTATAGTAACTATATTTGCATTGCGATCCAAGAACAAACCCTGAGGATTGCAGCTCTACGCGAGACAATTATCATGGATACGTTTTTCTCCTTATCTTTTTTTAAGCAATCCACGAATCTCCATTAAACGTCCACATTACAGAGCTTCCGTCCATTCCTCATAATCCAAAGTTATTATGATTGCTTCCCACACATGGCGGTAGTGAATACACAGTCGATACTTTCGTCCCCCAAGCGACCAACCGACCAGCCAACCAACCAGCCGGCTGAGTTTCGCCGCGGAGCAAAACCGACCGGCGCGGTGTCAAATTGTGCCCAATCAAGTCGGCCCCGTGCAGATGGCATTTAACTGCTGTTCGATTCCCGGAGGACCGGCCGACTTGTCAGACTTGGGGCGAATTGGGATTGGGGTCGAGACGGACGATAAACACGAGAGGGAAATCTGACAAGTGATCGGATATATAACCACGGTAAAGTGGATTAGTGTGACGGGAAGCGGCGGCGGCGGCGACGGCGGCGGGGAGGCCCGCCAAGCAGGGGGGGAGTAGGTGTCAAGTGAACAGCGACAAGTCGCGAGAAGCCAGTGGGACGATGGGTAGGGAGGTAGGTGGAGAGGTGGAGCCGGGGTGTAGGGAGTTTAGACCCCCTGAATGTCTTCGGGTATCGATCATGGTGGTTGCGGGTTGGCGGTGGGAGTGGGAGTGGGAGTGGGGGAAGAAAGAAAACTAGGATGACGGCGGTGAAGTGGGAGCGGAGCGGGGGGGGGGGGGGGGGTAGAAGGAAGGCGGGAGGAAGACACCCTGGAAGTGTCTGGATATTTCGGTCGGAGTAGAAGTTGCGGGGGTGGGGGTGGAGTAACTGGGACGGGGACGGTGGAGGGGGGAGGGGGGTGAGCGGAGGGGCACGGGGAAACCCTTGAAGTGGCTGAGTATTTTGGTGTCTGCGGGGATGAGACGGACCGGAGGGACGGGAAGGGGTAGGTTGGGGGTGAAGCAGTTTTAGCGGTATTCATGTCCGGATGGTGGTTGAGGCCTTGGGGACCGGACCTGCCTTTTGTCAGGAAAGGGGATGCGTTTCCATCAACTCGGGCCCATTACCAGATTACACAGCTTGAGGCTGAAGAAATCGAAAGTGCGAAACGGCTGGGGCTGCATATTTCGCCCTCGAATAGGATATTAGCATGGGGCTGGGCGAAATATTCCGCTCCGGTGTTTCAAACTTACGGGCCCCGGTATAAAAAAAAACGTCCCCTGGCTACGTCCCGAAGGAAAAAAAGGGGTTTGTGACAGTGGTAGCGATGGTAGCATGCATTGGATGGACTGAGTCAAACCCTTGAGCCAGACCCCGGGTGTAAGATGACGGCGCCGGGGGAGAGAACCCTAATCCATCCCCTGTATAGTCTAGATTTCTGCGCCCCAGTGGGGGTGGGGGGTGGTCTCCATCAGCAGGAGGTGGGTGGGTGCGGGGGGGGGTGGAGGAGGCAGGGGTGCGGGGGGGGGGGTGGAGGAGGCAGGGTCGGTGGGGTGTTCTCCTTCAGCAGGAGGTGGGTGGGTGGAGGGTTGGAGGGGGCAGGGTCGGTGGGGTCTTCCGCATCAGCAGGAGGTGGGTGGGTGGGGGCGTCGGAGGGGGGGGGGGGAGGGGGGCGTGGAGGGCTCCCGGAGCGGGGTACGTACCACAGCTGGTCACGACGCCCCAACACGGCCAGCCACCCCCCCCCCTCCCCTCCCCCCACACAGATACTGAGCGACAGCCGCAGCCCCTCGGGAGGCTGGCTGGCGGGACTCCGGACAGCGAGCGAGCTGCTAACTGTCGACGGTACATCGGACCGTGCATCCTAATATTGACCCGCTGGTGAATGTGCATGGGGTGGGGGTGTGGGTGTGGGTGGGAGGAGGGGGTGAAGGCTGCGAGTGCGAGGCCACATGGTGGTGGGAGTGGGGATGAGAAAGAGACCACAGTACTCGGGCTTCTGTATCCTTTCATGGCGTCCTCGAAAGATTCAGCCAAGCGGAGGGAGGGGCGGGGGATGTGGGGGGGGGGGGGGGCGGGGTCAAGAGGGGGCAGGAGGACTCGTGGGGGGGGGCTTAGTGTATCCTTCATCATTTACTTGGGTCCGAAAATCCTCTCTATCGAAATAGGTTTTGTTAACATAAGCCGTACGCTGATGTTTATGCCCTACGGCGATGCTTGTTTGCAGACAGCGTTCGTGCGTTCTGACTTCAACAGGCAGACTGACCTTGACCTCTACGATATAGGCAGAAGACTTCACAGAACACTAGGCCTCTTGTCCGATACTCTACGGTACTCAATCGACAATTCATGCACAGCCCCCACCCCCCCCGCCATGGGGTACTTCATCATGACCATCTATACATATCAACTATCACTCGGTATAAACTGCCTTCACGGCAGACCCAACCATCAAAGACGGTGTATGTTTCACGCTCTCTTTCATGTCTTTCATTTCATGTGCACAGAAAACAAAAAAACATATTCAAATCAACTGCCCCCACCAATTAAATGTCTTGTGTCAAGTCAGGCCCCCGTGATTGGGTGTATGGTATAGGGCGCTACACCCTGGCGAAGGTGTGAATGCGGTGTATACCAGGGCGTGAGCAGGTGGGGGGGGGGGGGGGGGGAGGGGGCTTGGGGAGCGAAAAAATTTAAATATACAGTCGAGGAAATAGAGAAGTGAAAATTAACGATTAAAGCTTTGGGATTTTGAGATAATTGTTGTAAATAGATCTACAGACGCTCAGCATTAAACGCCCCCCCCCCTCCCTACCCCTCCTCTTTTGTGCAATGGATACACAGTTCTACACAAGCATATTGTGCTGAAGTCAGCTGAGTGGTTAGTACAGGCCTTGGGCAGCCAGTGTCTGGTGTCCGGTCACCGCCTGTCTATGTATGTATGTGGGAGGCTAGTGGCAATGCGGTCTCTGATCATGACACCACACCGTCAAGGGTCGGTCGGCGACACGCTACCGGTGGTGTGGGCAGCCCAGACACGGCCACATACCACAGGCATGTGATCCAGAACTGAGTGCCCTGATCGTTTACGTATCCCGCCCGGCCGCCCGGGACGCCGGTCTCACCCTGGTCGTGACCCGAAACCAGTGCTCGCCCCCCCCCCCATTTCCAACGGTACGGAGCGGCACTCATACCTATAATCTATCATATCATGGGGTTCTGACACTTATACCACAGTTTGCTTACTGCATGGAAAAAAGACGCGATCATGTGACGTAATTTGAGTTTATATACTCCTTGTAACCGAGCTGATTATTTGTCACTGATATCTTGTTCGGTCTTGGCCTCTTCAACCCCCCTGCGAACCATTGGGGGTCACGCTAGCCTACCGATGGGGGTCACCCCAGGCTACAGATGGGGGCCAACCATTGGGGGTCACCCCAGCCTACAGATGGGAGGCCACCAAATTGGGGTCACCCCAACCTACAGATGGGGGCCTACCGATGGGGGTCACCCCAACCTACAGATGGGGGGCCTACCGATGGGGGTCACCCCAGCCTACAGATGGGGGCCTACCGATGGGGGTCATGCACCCCAGCCTACAGATGGGGGCCTACCGATGGGGGTCACCCCAGCCTACAGATGGGGGCCTACCGATGGGGGTCACCCCAACCTACTGATGGGGGTCATGCACCCCAGCCTACAGATGGGGGCCTACCGATGGGGGTCATGCACCCCAGCCTACAGATAGGGGGCCTACCGATGGGGGTCACCCCAGCCTACAGATGGGGGCCTACCGATGGGGGTCACCCCAGCCTACTGATGGGGGTCATGCACCCCAGCCTACAGATGGGGGCCTACCGATGGGGGTCACCCCAGCCTACAGATGGGGGCCTACCGATGGGGGTCACCCCAGCCTACTGATGGGGGTCATGCACCCCAGCCTACAGATGGGGGCCTACCGATGGGGGTCATGCACCCCAGCCTACAGATAGGGGGCCTACCGATGGGGGTCACCCCAGCCTACAGATGGGGGCCTACCGATGGGGGTCACCCCAGCCTACTGATGGGGGTCACCCCAGCCTACAGATGGGGCCTACTGATGTGTCACCCCAGCCTACAGATGGGGGCCTACTGACGGGGGTCATCCCGGCCTACAGATGGGGGCTTACTGATGGGGGTCACCCTAGCCTACAGATGGGGCTCACCCCAGCCTACAGATGGGGCTAACCCCAGCCTACAGATGGGGCTCACCCCAGCCTACAGATGGGGCTCACGCCTACAGATGGGGCCCACCCCAGCTTACAGATGGGGCTCACCCCAGCCTACAGATGGGGCTCACCCCAGCCTACAGATGGGGCTCACCCCAGCCTACAGATGGGGCTCACCCCAGCCTACAGATGGGGCTCACCCCAGCCTACAGATGGGGCTCACCCCAGCCTACAGATGGGGCTCACTCCAGCCTACAGATGGGGGCATACCGATGGGGGTCATCCAGCCTACACATATGGGCCCTCCAATAGGGGTCACCCAGCCTACAGATGGGGGCCTACCAATGAGGGTCACCACAGCCTACTGATGGGGGTCTACTGATGGGGGTCACCACAGGCTACCGATGTGGGTCACCCAGCCTACAGATGGGGGCCTAGCGATGGGGGTCACCCCAGCCTACTGATGGGGTCACCCCAGCCTACAGATGGGGGCCTACTGATGTGTCACCCCAACCTACAGATGGGGGCCTACTGACGGGGGTCATCCCGGCCTACAGATGGGGCCTACCGATGGGGGTCACCCTAGCCTACAGATGGGGCTCACCTCAGCCTACAGATGGGGCTCACCCCAGCCTACAGATGGAGCTCACCCTAGCCTACAGATGGGGCTCACCCCAGCCTACAGATGGGGCTCACCCCAGTCTACAGATGAAGGCCCTCCAATGGGGGTCACCCCAGCCTACAGATGCGGGCCTAACAATAAGGATCACCCCAGCCTACTGATGGTGGCCTACCAACGAGGGTCACCACAGCCTACCGATGAAGGCCCTCCAATGGGGGTCACCCCAGCCTACAGATGCGGGCCTAACAATAAGGATCACCACAGCCTACTGATTGCGGCCTATCACTGGGGGTCATCCCGGACTACAGATGAGGGAACCCCAGCCTACTGATGGGGTCCTGCCAATGAGGGTCACCACAGCCTGCAGATGGGGGCCCTCCAACACAGCCTACAGATGGCGGCATATCACTGGGGGTCACCCCAGCCTACACATGGGGCCTACAGATGGGGCCCACCCCAGCCTACAGATGGGGTCCTGCCAATGAGGGTCACCCTAGCCTACACATGGGGGCCTACCGATGGGAGTCATCCCGAACTACAGATGAGGGTCACCCAGCCTACAGATGAAGGTCCACCAATGGGGGTCACCCTAGCCTACAGATGGAGGCCTACCAATGGGGGTCACCCCAGCCTACAGATAGGGGCCTACCGATGGGATTACCACAGCCTACTGATGGGGGCGTACCAATGGGGGTCACCCCAGCCTACCAATGGGGGTCACCCCAGCCTACCAATGGGGGTCACCCCAGCCTACCAATGAGGGTCACACCAGCCTACAGATGTGGGACTATTATTGGGGATCACCCCAGCCTACAGATGGTGGCCTACCAATGAGGGTCACCACAGCCTACTGATGAAGGCCGTCCAATGGGGGTCACCCTAGCCTACAGATGCGGGCCTAACAACGAGGGTCACCACAGCCTACTGATGGGGTCCTGCCAATGAGGGTCACCACAGCCTGCAGATGGGGGCCCTCCAACACAGCCTACAGATGGCGGCCTATCACTTGGGGTCACCCCAGCCTACACACGGGGGCCTGCCGATGAGGGTCATCCCGGACTACAGATGAGGGTCACCCCAGCCTACAGATGGAGGTCCACCAATGGGGTCACCCCAGCCTACCGATGGGGGTCATCCCACTTTACAGATGGGGGCGTACCAATAGGGGTCACCCCAGCCTACCAATGGGGGTCACCCCAGCCTACCAATGGGGGTCACCCCAGCCTACCGATGGGGGTCACCCCAGCCTACAGATGGAGGCCTACCAATGGGGGTCACCCCAGCCTACCGATGGGGGTCACCCCAGCTTACAGATGGAGGCCTACCAATGGGGGTCACCCCAGCCTAGCAATGGGGGTCACCCCAGCCTACCGATGGGGGTCACCCCAGCCTACAGATGGAGGCCTACCAATGGGGGTGACCCCAGCCTACCAATGGGGGTCACCCCAGCCTACCAATGGGGGTCACCCCAGCCTACCGATGGGGGTCGATCCAGCCTAACAATGGGGGTTATCCCAGCCTACAGATAGGGGCCTACCGATGGGGGTCACCCCAGCCTACCAATGGGGGTCACCCCAGCCTACCGATGGGGGCCTACCTATGGGGGTCACCCCAGCTTACCGATGGGGGCCTACCTATGGGGGTCACCCCAGCTTACCGATGGGGCCTACCTATGGGGGTCACCCCAGCTTACCGATGGGGGCCTACCTATGGGGGTCACCCCAGCCTACCCATGGGGGTCATCCCAGCCTACAGATAGGGGTCACCCCAGCCTACCGATGGGGTCACCCCAGCCTACCGATGGGGGTCACCCAGCCTACTGGTGGGGGGCTCACCCTCAGCCTACTGATGGGGGTAACCCCAGCCTACTGATTGTTGGCACCGATTGTGAAGGGGAGGGGGGGAGGGGCAGTCGTCAAGCCTCTTGACGCGCAAGGCCATCTCCACAAGTGTGCAAAGATCTGTTGTTTGTTTGATGCTCTCCAATGCCACTCGACGTATCAAGACATCGATCCGGCCTGTCTAGTGATAGCCCCGCGGCCAGGCAGGGATCCCCGGCCAGACCCACCAGGTCCGGAAGCACCTCTAAAGAGCTGTTTGGCGAGGAGTTGTCTGGCGTAAACCAAGTGGTTCACAAGACATCGGCACCAGCAGACTACGCGGTGTGTACGTATTGGCAGACAAATACAGCTGTAAATTGCAATTCCGATCGCACCTCTCGATCAAGTCCTCGCTACGTCCATCTCTCGTATGTTAACGCCGACGTGTACGTCGTTTAGTGGTAACATAGCCTCAACCGAGCTGAACCAAGTCTGATGTGTACAAGGTACACAAGGTGGCAATATGTGTATGCTGTATCAGACAGTCTACGGTTATGTACAGGTCTGGACTAATAAACAAGTTTCGCCCTTCCAAGTAATTGACTCTCGGCCGCCCCACCCCCGCCCCATCCCTGCACCTCCCCCGTTTCCATCTCATCACCCCATATATATATATATTTACTTTACCCCTCTAATATGACATCAATGTGTGCACATCTAATGAAATGTTATTAGTGTCGTCACAAGAGACGACGACGCCAAACGACGATCACTTCACAGCCCTTGACAGCCGGAGGGAGGAGGAATGGTTCATTAAAAACGTGGCCCCCGCTAACCAGAGTTAATTGTCACCTTGACAACGCACTCACCTTTCTGATTTGGGCACCTTGTCGTAAGTCTTGGCGCTCGCCTTGCCCAGAGCTTGCATGGGTTCGGCCGAGATGCCTTGAAGCCCTCTGTTTGCGGGGTCCATTTCTTAAGGATGGACTGGTTGGCACTCGCACCACGCTCTGGTATTTGTCCAGCTGGCTGGTCAGCTCCTGAATCCGTTCCTCTTTCTCCCGGAGCCGCTTCTCCAAGTCCCGAATTTTCACATCCTTTTGGCGCAGGACCTTCTGGAGCTCGGCCAGGCTGCCCATGATGGCGGGTTTAGTCTGGATCCACCAGTTTGGTCTGTTAATTTAATGCCCTGTCCGTCGCTTATACTCTGTGACCGGGATACGAAGGCGACAGGTCGTTGCACTATATAGGTCTTTATATAGGTCTTACCCGCCCCGACACCCCCGCTCCGGTTTGGTCAATGGCCCGACACGTCAGGTAGAGATTATCCTATAGCAATGATCCTAGGTTTATTATTGTCGAGAGAGGCGGACGGTGGAACCCACCACACTGGGGTGCGAGTCACAGCGCTGGCCTGGGAACACAATGGGCGGTGGGTGCGAGGAGGGGACAAGACGCTCCAGACCGAGCCTCGCTATTCACCCCAGCGACGTCTTCATTCACAGCTGGGAGGAGCAGAAGGGGGAGAGTGTGTGGGGGTAGATAGATGAACGCGCCTCAAGCGACCCTCACACTCCGGCAGGGTTGGCCGACCGACCACTGACGACGATACACCAGGCACCCCCCGTCCACGTCGCTTGACAACGCTGTGAACAGGACAGCGCGAATCGTGTTTGCTTTTTCTAAACATATCCCAACATCGAAGCAGGGTGGTGGTAGTGGGGGAGGGGGGGGGGGTGAATGGCGTGGGCTGGGGGAGGGAGGAAGGGGGGGGGGGAGGGGGGTAGGGCGTGGACGGGATGGCAAGGGTGCCGCCACCCACCGCTAGGGCCCACCGCTGGGGTACGAGCAGCCGAGCTGTCCGGATTAATCCTGCGAGCACTGCTTGCCCCCGTCAGCACTGCGGTCACCCTTGTCTGGAGCGATCAGAGACGCCGCGTCTTGCTCCGGATCGACGTATTATAATCCCGAACGACAGCTGCAAGGACGGACACGCGCGTGGCGACTGGGTTGGCGCCGAGGTATCTATGGACTGGTCGCCGCTGCCGGCAGACAGACAACCAACCCTGGCAGACGGTCACCACGTCCGCACTGAACCGCAGCGATGTGACGACGACCGCAGGGTCCGTGTGTATATGTCATTGATGTCCACGGCACATCCCTTCGTCCCGTGAAGGTGCCGAGACCAGCGGTGTCAGCGGTGTGTTTGGCGGATCGCCCGCCGTGCGTGGTCTGGTAAGGCGGTATGGTGTGATGTGGTGTGGTGTGGTGTGGCGGTGTGGTGTGGTATGTGGGTGAGTGAGGAGTCCAGGCCAGGCCACGCGGAATTCTGATTTCAACGGGAGCGCTGTGCCACCCAGTAGCCTCAGCGGTAAAGTAGAAGTAGTCAGTCAGCGCCGCCACCCGCCACCCGCTGCCCGCAGCCCGACCCCAACCAAATCCACCGCCGCTCCCACCCACCTACCCACAGGGTGTACGTAGTGAGTGAGCCCCACGCCGCCCACTGAGCTCCCTCATGAGCCCCCCTCCCTCCTCTACCCCCCACACAAACCACCTCCTCACCAACACCACCCTTCCACATCCCACCACCCCGTCTCCTCCACCCTCCTCCCCTCGTGGTCGCCAGGGCCTCCTATATACCACCCACCTCCCCCCTCCTCCCTCCTCATCGTCTATGGCGTACGCACGGAGGGGAGGGGAGGGGCGGGGGTGGGGGCCGTGGAGGGATGGGGTGGAGCGCGGGGCCGTTGACGGGGAATGGAAAAAGAATGGAAAGATAGCTCGCTAACCTGCTAACCGAAGGAACGGTGTCAACCGCTACGGAAGCCGAAAGGCGACCCTGCGGACGGCGAGCGGACCGTGAACAGGGTGAAGTGGGTCGCTTAGGCACGGAAAATCGAGTTTAAAGTGACCTAGGTGTCGGTGCGCCGACAGAGGGTGTGTCTGAGGACCGGTGGGGGGCAGGGGGCTTCGGGTTAGATCGGATGGAAGGGGACGGCGGGGATGGGGAGGGGAGGGACTAGGAGGGGAGGGGGAGGGGGAGGGGAGAGGGAGGCAATAGGGTGGGAAGGGGAGAGAGGGAGGGACTAGGGAGGGGGGGGGGGGGTGCCGTGAGATGGGGGTACGTGCTTTGTGGTGATCCGCCACTCGGAAGTTTGTATTTGAGATGCAGTTTTTCATCTCGGCAGCCGGCCGGTCAGGGTGCCACACACACAGCTATCTTCATCAGTGCTTGATATATTCCGGAGTGGCCTCATCAGCAATCCGGATCACGGTGAAAGTGTGATTGCGGGGCGGGAGGGGGGGGGGGTGGTGCACGGGGAGGGAGCGGGGATGAAAGGCAGGGCAATATGCAAGCTGTGGGTGAAGTCGGCTGGAAGGAGACAGACAGACCACGTGGTCTATGAAGACCGTGCAAGCGCCATTCACTAACTAGCACCCCAAGCCAAGCCTGTCTCCAGCATCAGGCTGGGCGCCAATCATTCTGGGTGTGGGTGAGGGTGAGGCCAGGGCCGGGCTTGGCACAGTGCGGCGCCGGACAGCGAGCGAGCGCCCTCTGTATTGAAGATTCTTCAGCAGACCGCTCACGTACTTTCCCATAAAGCTTCCACTTCCAACCACACCAGCCAGCCGGCTGCCGTAACTCACAGCGCCATGGGGTCGTGTTTACCTTCACGGCATCTATAGCCAAGGAAGACGTGAGAAGAGAAGGAGACGATGGGGAGAAGGAGAAGGGGGGAGGGGAGATAGAGAGAGGGGGGTAAGAGAAGTGCCAGTCCGGATGCTTCTCTTGGGGTTGGCGCTCAAACAGACAGGCGACTTCCGCTCTTCCGATGAAAGCAGATGCGCAGAAAAACCCTGGTTTTCGCACCTTTGCTCCCGTGTTATTGCCGACTGTAGTGCCGCCCGGAGCCTCTTGTCGGTGTTGTGAAGCTTCCAATGAGATAATAAAACGCCAATGAAGCACTACCACAGATAGATAGGGCCCCATGGCGGCAAGTACTCCCAGCCATGCCCTCCCCCACCCCCCGTATACCGGTCGGGACCGCCTGTCGGGTCTCTTGGCGCTGCCATAACATTGGTCCTGATATGGCTTTAATGAATCAATCAACCTTGTGCACCAAAAACCCGCCAGCTATATATATACCACTAGGGCGTTTATGTATGATGCAATGTCCGGTGTAGTTTTACCAGATATCCATTACTAAGAGACCGGAAGCCAGACTTTGCGTAATAACGGATCTGCTACTTGAGATATGTTCCACGTAAACAGGGCTGACGTCTTGTGGACGTGATGCCGCGCCATCCTGATTCCTCGGCTGATGAAGATGGAGAGCCGTCACGGAACTAAGCAGCGTTAGAAGAAATCAATCTCCCGACAGTCGGCGCTCCGCGCTAACGTCATATTTCATGTAGCGATGAACGAGCGACGTCTGCTGGGAGAGTGAGAGAAACAGCAACGTATAGGCCTATACTATTATTTATCGCGTTTGATAGTGACATAACGAATGACGTCATGTCCGTTCATTTACCATGGCTAAAACAACCTACAGTGTACAGTTTCTTATTTCACAAAATGATTGGCGTGTGAGCATTGATGCCATGTTGTGTGTGGAAGGGAAAGTTAATCAGTCTTGTAGCCTATTGAATTTTCATTCAATATGTCAGTGACAGGATGTGGGTGGGTGGTTTTTTTCACCGAACATAGTGACCGGAAATCGTTCCGAATACAGTTATAATGGGGAAATGGCACTACCCGGGTCAAACGTTCTATGATACGCTCCTGGGGCGGCACCACGTACGTTTGCTACAGTGATGGGAGTGGGGCCGCCCCATGTTATGGAGGGCATCTTAAGAAATGAGAGAAAAATGCGCGATTTCATTGAGAAATATTTTTTTGGTTAACAAAGGCATCCAATATAGACACAGTCATGGCAAAGTGTATGCTGGCTAATTATATGCACACTTTCGGTGTCAACTGGAATATATAGTCAAGAGCTACCATTTGAAAAAATCTCAGATGGGCTTATCGAGAGAAATTCGAGAGATTTCAGCTCCGGAGGTTGAAAGAAAACAGGCGAAAATTGGGCGCCACATGTATATTGGTAACTGAATGCATATAGGTAACTACATGTATATAGGTAACTACATGTATATAGGTAACTACATGTATATTGGTAACTACATGTATATAGGTAACTACATGTATATAGGTAACTGCATGTATATAGGTAACTGCATGTATATAGGTAACTGCATGTATATAGGTAACTGCATGTATATTGGTAACTGCATGTATATAGGTAACTGCATGTATATTGGTAACTACATGTATATAGGTAACTACATGTATATTGGTAACTACATGTATATTGGTAACTACATGTATATTGGTAACTACGCGTATATTGGTAAGTACATGTATATTGGTAACTACATGTATATTGGTAACTACATGTATATAGGTAACTACATGTATATTGGTAACTACATGTATATTGGTAACTACATGTATATAGGTAACTACATGTATATAGGTAACTACATGTATATTGGTAACTACATGTATATTGGTAACTACATGTATATTGGTAACTACGCGTATATTGGTAACTACATGTATATTGGTAACTACATGTATATTGGTAACTACATGTATATAGGTAACTACATGTATATTGGTAACTACATGTATATTGGTAACTACATGTATATAGATAACTACATGTATCTAGGTAACTACATGTATATAGGTAACAACATGTATATAGGTAACTACATGTATATAGGTAACTACATGTATATAGGTAACTGCATGTATATAGGTAGCTGGATGTATATAGGTAACTGGATGTATATTGGTAACTAAATGTATATAGGTAACTACATGTATATAGGTAACTACATGTATATAGGTAACTACATGTATATAGGTAACTACATGTATATTGGTAACCACATGTATATTGGTAACTACATGTATATTGGTCACTACATGTATATAGGTAACTACATGTATATTGTAACTACATGTATATTGGTAACTACATGTATATTGGTAACCACATGTATATAGGTAACTACATGTATATTGGTAACTACATGTATATAGATGTATATAGGTAACTACATGTATATAGGTAACTACATGTATATAGGTAACTACATGTATATAGGTAACTACATGTATATAGGTAACTACATGTATATTGGTAACTACATGTATATAGTAACTGCATGTATATAGGTAACTACATGTATCTAGATAACTACATTTATATAGGTAACTACATGTATATAGGTAACTACATGTATATAGGTAACTACATGTATATAGGTAACTACATGTATATGGGTAACTACATGTATATAGGTAACTACATGTATATAGGTAACTACATGTATATAGGTAACTACATGTATATAGGTAACTACATGTATATTGGTAACCACATGTATATTGGTAACTACATGTATATTGGTAACTACATGTATGTAGGTAACTACATGTATATAGGTAACTACATGTTTATAGGTAACTACATGTATATTGGTAACTACATGTATATTGGTAACTACATGTATATTGGTAACTACATGTATATTGGTAACTACATGTATATTGGTAACTACATGTATATTGGTAACTACATGTATATTGGTCACTACATGTATATTGGTAACCACATGTATATAGGTAACTACATGTATATTGGTAACGACATGTATATAGATGTATATAGGTAACTACATGTGTATAGCTAACTACATGTCTATTGGTAACTACATGCATATAGGTAACTACATGTATATAGGGTAACTACATGTATATAGGTAACTACATGTATATAGGTAACTACATGTATATAGGTAACTACATGTATATAGGTAACTACATGTATATGGGTAACTACATGTATATAGGTAACTACATGTATATAGGTAACTACATGTATATAGGTAACTACATGTATATTGGTAACCACATGTATATTGGTAACTACATGTATATTGGTAACTGCATGTATGTAGGTAACTACATGTATATAGGTAACTACATGTTTATAGGTAACTACATGTATATTGGTAACCACATGTATATTGGTAACTACATGTATATTGGTAACTACATGTATATTGGTAACTACATGTATATTGGTAACTACATGTATATAGGTAACTACATGTATATTGGTGACTACATGTATATTGGTAACTACATGTATATTGGTAACCACATGTATATAGGTAACTACATGTATATTGGTAACGACATGTATATAGATGTATATAGGTAACTACATGTGTATAGCTAACTACATGTCTATTGGTAACTACATGCATATAGGTAACTACATGTATATAGGTAACCACATGTATATAGGTAACTACATGTATATAGGTAACTACATGTATATTGGTAACTACATGTATATGGGTAACTACATGTATATTGGTAACTACATGTATATTGGTAACTACATGTATATTGGTAACTACATGTATATAGGTAACTACATGTATATTGGTAACTACATGTATATTGGTAACTACGCGTATATTGGTAACTACATGTATATTGGTAACTACATGTATATTGGTAACTACATGTATATAGGTAACTACATGTATATTGGTAACTACATGTATATTGGTAACTACATGCATATAGGTAACTACATGTATATAGGTAACTACATGTATATAGGTAACTACATGTATATAGGTAACTACATGTATATAGGTAACTGCATGTATATAGGTAACTACATGTATATAGGTAACTACATGTATATAGGTAACTACATGTATATAGGTAACTACATTTATATAGGTAACTACATGTATATGGTAACTACATGTATATAGGTAACTACATGTATAAGGTAACTACATGTATATTGGTAACCACATGTATATTGGTAACTACATGTATATTGGTAACTACATGTATGTAGGTAACTACATGTATATATGTAACTACATGTTTATAAGTAACTACATGTATATTGGTAACAACATGTATATTGGTAACTACATGTATATTGGTAACTACATGTATATTGGTAATTACATGTATATTGGTAACCACATGTATATAGGTAACTACATGTATATTGGTAACGACATGTATATAGATGTATATAGGTAACTACATGTGTATAGCTAACTACATGTCTATTGGTAACTACATGCATATAGGTAACTACATGTATATAGGTAACCACATGTATATAGGTAACTACATGTATATAGGTAACTACATGTATATTGGTAACTACATGTATATGGGTAACTACATGTATATTGGTAACTACATGTATATAGGTAACTACATGTATATAGGTGTAGTGCCCACGCTCGGAGATACGCTTTACATATGCTGATTTATTGATAGAATTATACACTAAGATGCAGGACAGCATACACAGCCGATCAACGAAACTCGCTTTGTGATTAGTCGAGTTTACTGCCGAACAGCAAACGCATGGCAGCATCGTGATTGGTCGATATTTACCACGACTGAACATAAGAGCCCCCACGAGATTAGTCTATATGTACAGCATCTCAAGGAAAGCTGTCTCGTGTCGGATTAGTTGATAGGCCTGCGGTTAGCGGGATCAGAGTGAGCTCTTTGTGTGTGCAAACAGTATTTACTAACTTTGGCAAAACAATATATTCTATATTAATGCTTCGATCGGATGTCCATTTGGCAATAACAATGTTGCATCAAGTGTACTGTTAATCAAATTCTGTGTTTACGCCTTGCCTCCACATTGTGCCACTACATTGTATGTATATATTTTGTTGGAATAGTGAACTTGGAGGTTATTTAGTGCGAAACATGTAAAAAATCATGACGTCGCTGTGTATGTAAATTGTAGTACATTGTTTAGGGCTTTAATTAATGCAAATAAAATTCTGTACTAACATGTGCGCCTAGTTTACCAGTGGTAGGCCCACCTTTTATTCCTGTAATTACCATTTCAAGCCGATAGGGCCACGTGAAGGTATCATGCGTCAGGTATCTGTCCAAAGTACACGGGTGAATCCAGGATTTAAAAGGGGTGGGGAGGGCGTTGAAACTTGCGACCGGCGGACGGGCTCTGAACAAAATTGCGGGGGGGGGGGTGTCCACCAACTTTTGTGCGACCGTTAGGAGGGGGGGGGGTCACTGAAAACTTGTGAGCGAGGGGGGGCGGGGGGGGTCCACGCCGCCTCAGATAGCGTTCTCCTCAACGATTTTACAAAATTCCCAGAGCGCTCGCCTTGAATGCTCTGGCCGGTGTATAACAGGTGACTAATTCAACTAGAATACAGATAAACCTTCCCCAATCTGTGTCCAATATGTTACTCGTGTGCCACCATGCATGGTAAAGGCAAACGTCTTTATATTATAGTATACTTATACAGTCACCTGTTATAAACTCAGATACCTCTGCATAGAGGTGATCCGTAGCAAATTGTGAGTATTATACAACCAACCGTCAACATTCTCAGTGTCAAATGTCGATTTCTCACAATGTTCCGTGACGCTTTTGGGCTAAGTTTGGTTGCCATTTTGCTAAAAGGCCACTATCTGTGTTGATGTCGCTTTTTCAGATACTCAGTGTCGGGATTTGGGGGTCAATGTCGAATTTCCAAATATGCCTCTGTCGCGGGTCACCGTTTGCCCTTTCCAGACCCCTTCTATTCTGTTGCACGCAGGATATACCACTGGCCGGCAACGGCCATCATAACGTCATCGTATACGCGCCTCTTGAAATCTGCGAGGATTCTCCTTCAGTCTTTTCGAAGTCAGACATGGTGTCTATTCATATACTGATATACCCTGCACAATATTAAACAATTGTTAAATGGTATAAATTTCGGCTCTATAAGGGGGGAGGGCCCGTCACCCCCCCCCACCCCCCTCTGATTCGGTGAAAGAAAAAGTGAGGCAAATCGTTAGGTTTTTAGTCACATGTAACGGCAGTGACGCAGTCTGTACGACCCTCTATATCACGTTTCTAGAAAGAGTCGCTTTATTGCTTCAACACATCACGATCACTCGACTAGCAGCGTACAGTGGATGGACGCAGGCTAGATATATGCAGCTGTGCGGCAACTACCCTTCTAGTCTCTAGAATCCCGCTTTGCCCAGTGGCGGATTTCAGGAACGCAGTTTGGCCTACTTCGGGGCTCAGTCGACTGAAGTTACTATGTAAATAATGATTTTAGCAGACAAAGGCCCTTAGCCGGCTAGACTATGGGTGTGAATTGGGCCACAGGACTACAGGATTCCAGTGGGTGGATGGAACGGCGGTCACACGGCGACGTCTTCTGGTCGGCAATTTGCAAACAATAGTTTGCTATAAGACTATAAGAGGTTGTTTCCAACGAATGGACCAGGCACATGGTCAACATGTCCTTGAACAGACACGCTGAGTGTTTTCACAAATTTAACAATTTTGGGAGCGTTTACTTAGAAAGTTCGACATCCCTTCCTTGTATATAGGGACAATGCACGGCTACTAGACTTAGTTTGTCGGAAGGTCAATGGTAGCCATTTGTGTGGCTGTGGAACGGGCCAAAATCGGACACGGACAGGCCCGGTCCGGACTTAGCCAAACATGACCATTACAAGCAGAGAGCTGTGTAAGGTCATACCAACAAGCGCACGTTTGCTGTGCAAAACGGCACATGACATCGCCACAAGCATAACAAGCATCCCTTCCGCTAACTCGAAATACTTAATATCTTCTTCATTCTTATTTCTAATGTGGGGTAGGTCTTATAAAGGCTAAACTCACGCACAGACTGTACAATTCCGATTCCTTTCCAAGCTTTTTATTTCGCATCACTCTGTCTGCCATGACAGTTCTCGCGAGATTCTCATTATGCCTGCGAGATGACGTAGAGGTGCTACCGTGCGGTCTGAAATTGGTCGTTGAATTTTTTCGCTTCGTCATGGCCTCTTTGTCGGCGCGAGATTTGATATCGAATGTTAGCCGTTCTTACAAAAATTAAAACATATATAACATCCATCAAAATAGGATATCAATATTTATGCTACACATTATCACAAGTATGCATATGACATATTATTACGATAATAACTAATTAGTTCATCAACATTATACAATTGTTTGTAGATGAAGTGTCTTAGAAAAATATTTTTCTCCAGAAATGTGAGTATAAAAAAATTAGACCCATATCTTTATGTTATTTCATTTTCTTCTCATATTAGACATCTTTAAACGGCCACAGCATGTACACATAGACCTGCAAATTGTACATAATTTGGGATGGGCCAGCAATAAGTTTCCTTATTTACACCATTGTAGCAGTTTTCTCACAAATTAGCTTGTATATATATATCTAACCTGTTGTAGCCGTGGCCTCTTTTGGAAAATTCATTGTCACAAATAGAGCAAGTTCTATTAGTGACCGTATTAGAGGATATTTTAGATGTAAACAAAGTCTTACTGGCACATCATTGAGAAGCATGTGACATCTCGCGTACACCTCCATATTTTTATGTGGCATGTGACCTAAACGAGAACTGTCATGGCAGACAAAGTGATGTGAAATAAAAAGCTTGGAAAGGAATCGGAATTGTACAGTCTGTGCGTGAGTTTAGCCTTTATAAGACCTACCCCACATTAGAAATAAGAATGAAGAAGATATTAAGTATTTCGAGTTAGCGGAAGGGATGCTTGTTATGCTTGTGGCGATGTCATGTGCCGTTTTGCACAGCAAACGTGCGCTTGTTGGTATGACCTTACACAGCTCTCTGCTTGTAATGGTCATGTATGGCTAGTCCGGACTCTGCCAGTCCTACGACCCCAGAACTTGGGCTAGGTCAATGTGGAGCGATGGCCCCGTTATCATCGGGAAATGATAAAGAAATGTTGGATGATTTAGGCAACATTTGTGTGTATATGAAGGCTGAATTGGGCCAAGACATCTGCTGGGACAATGAAAAATGGTTTTGGTCAAAACAGACCCCAGAAGCAGGTGCCAGGGATCGAACCCCCAACCGGCTGACCCGCAGCTCAGTTAGCCCAGGGTCTGTGGCTGTAGGACGGGCAAAAATCTGACAGACGGGCTCTGTCAGATTTGTGCCCTACCTACAGCCCCAGAACTGGGGCTACAGCTCAGCCTGCTTCCCAGCTGCGCGCAGGTAAGCCCGAGTGATAGTGCGCTCAGATTGAGATTGAGGTCCCGGCTTAATCTCAACCCATCATTGGCATTCCCTCATCATCAGTACCCCCCCCCCCACCCCTCGCATCCTCTGCTGCTTCAACGCCTATGAATGAATCAACGAATCTCATGCAAAGACACTATTTATAGCACATCCCAAGAAGGAATATATAAACAACTATAGTATTTACAATTCACGAGTTAAAGATACACACAAAAATAACAACCTATCATATGACGCAAAAACAAATATAAATGTATCGAAAATCGAAATAAAGACATGAAAATATAATATCGCGTATGCTCTAGCTTATCTTCTCAAAATGGTCTCACAAACTGAAAATCAAATATCTGCGTTTGGGATTGAACCTACCACTATTAAATTCCGTAAGCAAAGGGTAAACATAAACTGAGCGTACTGTCTGAGTAAATGAGAGTACATATATGTATATGATACTTGAAAACGAGTCCACACCACACCATACAATACACATACGCAACCAAGCGGAAGCACTTATTCAAAATCAGGGCATCAATCCAAATATGTGACGGGAGACTCAACCCGCCATTGATGACGAAGGAACGCTAACGACAGTCTCTCCCTGAAGTACGGGCCTCACCTCATCCAGTGTCACCAATTACAGGTCATGTACAATTCTTTTACAATAAAATCGTGATCACATTCATATTTCAATCACAATCTCAAGCAACATTACCATTAGCGATGTCTTGATCGTAATGTCGATTACAATGAAAGTCCTGGTTGTAATCGCAATTACAGAAAGTCCTGGTTGCAATCGCAATTACAGAAACTCCTGGTTGTAATCGCAATTACAGAAATTCATGGATGTAATCGCAATTACAGAAAGTCCTGGTTGTAATCGCCACTACAGAAAATCCTGGTTGTAATCGCAATTACAGAAACTCCTGGTTGTAATCGCAATTACTACTAAAATAACCTTCATGATTATCTCAATTATTGTCCATGTAATCATAATAGCTTATATTATTGTAAATATATATAATATTAAATACATGTCATCGCAACACATTCCACGCTCAAATCCCTCACCCCATGGTGAAGGTAATACAGATCTGCTGTAGGCAAAGCGTTGTTGACAGGTCTACATAATACTGACCACAGGGTTTCAATACACAACGAAATTTAACCCACGCAAGCTGAGTATGGTCAAGTATCCAGGTCAAGGTCTGAGTATGGTGGGGGCTGTGGGACTTAGGTTCCCTACCCCCCATCTCACACTCACACTTGCACGCGAAGAAGGACCAGGGCAGTGTACGCCTTAGCCAAGATAGCGACTGTAGCAGAACACCGACTTTGGCTTTGGCACGAAAGAAAAATTAAGTGACGAAGCAAAGGGGTATCTCTTTAAGAACTACTCCGTGTAACCGGCGGTGTTGGTGACTGACATAGAGCGGCCGACCCACTATCTAGTGGAGCCAGTTGTAGAAGCGCTGTCGGCCTGGCGCCCAGTCTACACAGTGTAGCCGGCCGTGTTGGTGACTGACATAGAGCGGCCCACCCACTATCTAGTGGAGCCAGTTGTAGAAGCGCTGTCGGCCTGGCGCCCAGTCTACACAGTGTAACCGGCCGTGTTGGTTACTGACATAGAGCGGCCGACCCACTATCTAGTGGAGCCAGTTGTAGAAGCGCTGTCGGCCTGGCGCCCAGTCTACACAGTGTAACCGGCCGTGTTGGTGACATAGGGCGGCCGACCCACTATCTAGTGGAGCCAGTTGTAGAAGCGCTGTCGGCCTGGCGCCCAGTCTACACAGTGTAGCCGGCCGTGTTGGTGACATAGGGCGGCCGACCCACTATCTAGTGGAGCCAGTTGTAGAAGCGCTGTCGGCCTGGCGCCCAGTCTACACAGTGTAGCCGGCCGTGTTGGTGACATAGGGCGGCCGACCCACTATCTAGTGGAGCCAGTTGTAGAAGCGCTGTCGGCCTGGCGCCCAGTCTACACAGTGTAGCCGGCCGTGTTGGTGACATAGGGCGGCCGACCCACTATCTAGTGGAGCCAGTTGTAGAAGCGCTGTCGGCCTGGCGCCCAGTCTACACAGTGAAGCCGGCCGTGTTGGTGACTGACATAGGGCGGCCGACCCACTATCTAGTGGAGCCAGTTGTAGAAGCGCTGTCGGCCTGGCGCCCAGTCTACACAGTGTAACCGGCCGTGTTGGTGACTGACATAGGGCGGCCGACCCACTATCTAGTGGAGCCAGTTGTAGAAGCGCTGTCGGCCTGGCGCCCAGTCTACACAGTGAAGCCGGCCGTGTTGGTGACTGACATAGGGCGGCCGACCCACTATCTAGTGGAGCCAGTTGTAGAAGCGCTGTCGGCCTGGCGCCCAGTCTACACAGTGAAGCCGGCCGTGTTGGTGACTGACATAGGGCGGCCGACCCACTATCTAGTGGAGCCAGTTGTAGAAGCGCTGTCGGCCTGGCGCCCAGTCTACACTGTGTAACCGGCCGTGTTGGTGACTGACATAGGGCGGCCGACCCACTATCTAGTGGAGCCAGTTGTAGAAGCGCTGTCGGCCTGGCGCCCAGTCTACACAGTGTAACCGGCCGTGTTGGTGACTGACATAGGGCGGCCGACCCACTATCTAGTGGAGCCAGTTGTAGAAGCGCTGTCGGCCTGGCGCCCAGTCTACACTGTGAAGCCGGCCGTGTTGGTGACTGACATAGGGCGGCCGACCCACTATCTAGTGGAGCCAGTTGTAGAAGCGCGGTCGGCCTGGCGCCCAGTCTACACAGTGTAACCGGCCGTGTTGGTGACTGACATAGGGCGGCCGACCCACTATCTAGTGGAGCCAGTTGTAGAAGCGCTGTCGGCCTGGCGCCCAGTCTACACAGTGAAGCAGGCCGTGTTGGTGACTGACATAGGGCGGCCGACCCACTATCTAGTGGAGCCAGTTGTAGAAGCGCTGTCGGCCTGGCGCCCAGTCTACACTGTGTAACCGGCCGTGTTGGTGACTGACATAGGGCGGCCGACCTACTATCTAGTGGAGCCAGTTGTAGAAGCGCTGTCGGCCTGGCGCCCAGTCTACACAGTGTAACCGGCCGTGTTGGTGACTGACATAGGGCGGCCGACCCACTATCTAGTGGAGCCAGTTGTAGAAGCGCTGTCGGCCTGGCGCCCAGTCTACACTGTGAAGCCGGCCGTGTTGGTGACTGACATAGGGCGGCCGACCCACTATCTAGTGGAGCCAGTTGTAGAAGCGCGGTCGGCCTGGCGCCCAGTCTACACAGTGTAACCGGCCGTGTTGGTGACTGACATAGGGCGGCCGACCCACTATCTAGTGGAGCCAGTTGTAGAAGCGCTGTCGGCCTGGCGCCCAGTCTACACAGTGTAACCGGCCGTGTTGGTGACTGACATAGGGCGGCCGACCCACTATCTAGTGGAGCCAGTTGTAGAAGCGCTGTCGGCCTGGCGCCCAGTCTACACAGTGTAACCGGCCGTGTTGGTGACATAGGGCGGCCGACCGCCTATCTAGTGGAGCCAGTTGTAGAAGCGCTGTCGGCCTGGCGCCCAGTCTACACAGTGAAGCCGGCCGTGTTGGTGACTGACATAGAGCGGCCGACCCACTATCTAGTGGAGCCAGTTGTAGAAGCGCTGTCGGCCTGGCGCCCAGTCTACACAGTGAAGCCGGCCGTGTTGGTGACTGACATAGGGCGGCCGACCCACTATCTAGTGGAGCCAGTTGTAGAAGCGCTGTCGGCCTGGCGCCCAGTCTACACTGTGAAGCCGGCCGTGTTGGTGACTGACATAGGGCGGCCGACCCACTATCTAGTGGAGCCAGTTGTAGAAGCGCTGTCGGCCTGGCGCCCAGTCTACACAGTGTAACCGGCCGTGTTGGTGACTGACATAGGGCGGCCGACCCACTATCTAGTGGAGCCAGTTGTAGAAGCGCTGTCGGCCTGGCGCCCAGTCTACACAGTGTAACCGGCCGTGTTGGTGACATAGGGCGGCCGACCGCCTATCTAGTGGAGCCAGTTGTAGAAGCGCTGTCGGCCTGGCGCCCAGTCTACACAGTGAAGCCGGCCGTGTTGGTGACTGACATAGAGCGGCCGACCCACTATCTAGTGGAGCCAGTTGTAGAAGCGCTGTCGGCCTGGCGCCCAGTCTACACAGTGAAGCCGGCCGTGTTGGTGACTGACATAGGGCGGCCGACCCACTATCTAGTGGAGCCAGTTGTAGAAGCGCTGTCGGCCTGGCGCCCAGTCTACACAGTGTAACCGGCCGTGTTGGTGACTGACATAGGGCGGCCGACCCACTATCTAGTGGAGCCAGTTGTAGAAGCGCTGTCGGCCTGGCGCCCAGTCTACACAGTGTAACCGGCCGTGTTGGTGACATAGGGCGGCCGACCGCCTATCTAGTGGAGCCAGTTGTAGAAGCGCTGTCGGCCTGGCGCCCAGTCTACACAGTGAAGCCGGCCGTGTTGGTGACTGACATAGAGCGGCCGACCCACTATCTAGTGGAGCCAGTTGTAGAAGCGCTGTCGGCCTGGCGCCCAGTCTACACAGTGTAGCCGGCCGTGTTGGTGACTGACATAGAGCGGCCGACCGCCTATCTAGTGGAGCCAGTTGTAGAAGCGCTGTCGGCCTGGCGCCCAGTCTACACAGTGAAGCCGGCCGTGTTGGTGACTGACATAGAGCGGCCGACCCACTATCTAGTGGAGCCAGTTGTAGAAGCGCTGTCGGCCTGGCGCCCAGTCTACACAGTGTAGCCGGCCGTGTTGGTGACTGACATAGAGCGGCCGACCCACTATCTAGTGGAGCCAGTTGTAGAAGCGCTGTCGGCCTGGCGCCCAGTCTACACAGTGAAGCCGGCCGTGTTGGTGACTGACATAGGGCGGCCGACCCACTATCTAGTGGAGCCAGTTGTAGAAGCGCTGTCGGCCTGGCGCCCAGTCTACACAGTGTAGCCGGCCGTGTTGGTGACTGACATAGAGCGGCCGACCCACTATCTAGTGGAGCCAGTTGTAGAAGCGCTGTCGGCCTGGCGCCCAGTCTACACAGTGTAGCCGGCCGTGTTGGTGACATAGGGCGGCCGACCCACTATCTAGTGGAGCCAGTTGTAGAAGCGCTGTCGGCCTGGCGCCCAGTCTACACAGTGTAACCGGCCGTGTTGGTGACATAGGGCGGCCGACCCACTATCTAGTGGAGCCAGTTGTAGAAGCGCTGTCGGCCTGGCGCCCAGTTTACACAGTGTAACCGGCCGTGTTGGTGACATAGGGCGGGCGACCCAGCATGAAGTGCAGCCAGTTGTAGAAGCGCTGTCGGCCCGTGAGGCGGTGGCGCCCCTCCTCGGGTTGCCAGGCCGTGGTCAGGTGCTGGGAGACGACGTTGAACTGGAAGCGCACCAGGTTGACCCCCCACACCAGCGAGACGGCGTTCGCCACGAACATGGTCCACACGAAGGGTTCCTCGTTGAAGATCGTGTGGAGCAGACCGCTGTCGAGGGCTCGATCCGGATAGCGGTTCCAGACGTAATGCAGACAGAGGTACTCGAAGATGGACATGCCGAGGATGATGAGGATGATGAAGTAGACGAAGAGGCGGTGGTTGTTGCGCGCCACGCAGCGGTAGAGGAAGAGGCAGTGGTGGTCGGTGTCCAGGTAGCAGCGCTGGCACAGCTTACAGTGGTGGGTCCGCCGGGGCGGCACCAGCTGAAACGAGACCCATGCGGGGACGACAGTCAGCGCACAGTCAGTACAGGCGCACAAGCCAGCAATGTAAGAGGCTCGGGTGAGCGCCCCAGCGACTGTTCACGCTTGGTTACAACATAAGAGGCGGGGACCTAGCAGTCTTAGTGTCTTACCATTGTGTGTGATATACACAATCTGAAGCTATGTGGATTTATACCGACAGACCCATCCTTAATGTTACGGCCCACGAAATCGGTTAGTGTAGAACATGTATTACCCGAGTAATACGTGAGCTATAATAGCGTTATCTTACTCCACAAGGAAGACATCTCAACTGACCTCAAATGTGACAGCTGACCAGATACGTGACATATCACCCTCACACGTGACATCTCACCTCACACGTGACAGCTTACCAGACACGTGACAGCTCACCTCGCACGTGGTGCAGAAAGCTTCCATCCGGGTCCTGCCCTCGGCGATGTCCTTCATTGAGTAGTAACCTCCCATCCCGTCCTTCTCGGCAGGTGTCACCACTTGGCCTACATTAACAGAACACATCGCATGACCTCTTGACCCCTTAAGAGATTAACATAACACATGGCCTCATGTGCTCAACCTGCCGACAGCGGCCATTAGCACAAGTAAAGCAGGGAGGGGTCGTAACTACAGAGACAGGGAGGGGCAGACCCCACTGGACCTGGCCGCCAGCAGACACCAGTGCAAGTAAGGAAGGGAGGGGTCGTAACTGTAGAGACAGGGAGGGGCAGACCCCAGCTGGACCTGGCCGCCAGCGGACACCAGTGCAAGTAAGGAAGGGAGGGGTCGTAACTATAGAGACAGGGAGGGGCAGACCCCACTGGACCTGGCCGCCAGCGGACACCAGTGCAAGTAAGGAAGGGAGGGGTCGCAACAGGGCAGACCCCAGCTGGACCTGGCCGCCAGCGGACACCAGTGCAAGTAAGGAAGGGAGGGGTCGTAACTACAGAGACAGGGAGGGGCAGAACCCACTGGACCTGGCCGCCAGCAGACACCAGTGCAAGTAAGAAAGGGAGGGGTCGTAACTATAGAGACAGGGAGGGGCAGACCCCAACTGGACCTGACCGCCAGCGGACACCAGTGCAAGTAAGGAAGGGACGGGTCGTAACTATAGAGACAGGGAGGGGCAGACCCTAACTGGGCCTGGCCGCCAGCCGACACGAGTGCAAGTAAGGAAGGGTGGGGTCGTAACTACAGAGACAGCGAGGGGAAGACCCCAGCTGGACCTGGCCGCCAGCGAACACCAGTGCAAGTAAGGAAGGGTGGGGTCGTAACTACAGAGACAGCGAGGGGCAGACCCCACTGGACCTGGCCGCCAGCGGACACCAGTGCAAGTAAGGAAGGGAGGGGACGTAACTACAGAGACAGCGAGGGGCAGACCCCAGCTGGACCTGGCCGCCAGCGGACACCAGTGCAAGTAAGGAAGGGTAGGGTCGTAACTACAGAGACAGCGAGGGGCAGACCCCAGCTGGACCTGGCCGCCAGCGGACACCAGTGCAAGTAAGGAAGGTTGGGGTCGTAACTATAGAGACAGGGAGGGGCAGGCCCCACTGGACCTGGCCGCCAGCGGACACCAGTGCAAGTAAGGAAGGGAGGGGTCGCAACAGGGCAGACCCCAGCTGGACCTGGCCGCCAGCAGACACCAGTGCAAGTAAGGAAGGGAGGGGTCGTACCTATACAGACTGGGAGGGGCAGACCCCAGCTGGACCTGGCCGCCTGCGGACACCAGTGCAAGTAAGGAAGGGAGGGGTCGTAACTGTAGAGACAGGGAGGGGCAGACCCCAGCTGGACCTGGCCGCCAGCGGACACCAGTGCAAGTAAGGAAGGGAGGGGTCGTAACTGTAGAGACAGGGAGGGGCAGACCCCAGCTGGACCTGGCCGCCAGCGGACACCAGTGCAAGTAAAGAAGGGTGGGGACGTAACTATAGAGACAGGGAGGGGCAGATCCCACTGGACCTGGCCGCCAGCGGACACCAGTGCAAGTAAAGAAGGGTGGGGACGTAACTATAGAGACAGGGAGGGGCAGACCCCACTGGACCTGGCCGCCAGCGGACACCAGTGCAAGTAAAGAAGGGTGGGGACGTAACTATAGAGACAGGGAGGGGCAGACCCCACTGGACCTGGCCGCCAGCCGACACGAGTGCAAGTAAGGAAGGGAGGGGTCGTAACTGTAGAGACAGGGAGGGGCAGACCCCAGCTGGACCTGGCCGCCAGCGGACACCAGTGCAAGTAAAGAAGGGTGGGGACGTAACTATAGAGACAGGGAGGGGCAGACCCCAGCTGGACCTGGCCGCCAGCGGACACCAGTGCAAGTAAGGAAGGGAGGGGTCGTAACTGTAGAGACAGGGAGGGGCAGACCCCAGCTGGACCTGGCCGCCAGCGGACACCAGTGCAAGTAAAGAAGGGTGGGGACGTAACTATAGACAGGGAGGGGCAGACCCCAGCTGGACATCAGTGCAAGTATAGAATGGTAATTATAGAAACGAAAACTTCAATTTCTAGCATTAGCTACTGAAGAGTCCTCGTAAAAAATATGTTTGTAGCAACCATAATAAGCAGGCTTACCTGGTTCTCTGGTCAGCATCGTGTAGTACATATATCCCGCCGCACACATCCAGACCGCCGACAGCTTCACGAGCGGCTGCTGCGTGTTATACACGTCTACACTGGGTCAAGGTCATACTCTATTCCGTGCGTCAGAGACGTGGCAATAATCGCCATAGCTACCGTAATCATGGCGGCAACAAAATTCACGCTTAGTCTACACCTTAAAGTGTTGAAAATATATCAAGATGAAAAGATATTCTATAAGTAACTAATTCTTAAGTAACTTAATAAGTCAAATACATGGCAAATACAAGTCACTGAATGGATAGATGTCTCCATCCCACACACACAATGACTACTGAACAGGGGGAACCAGGTACCAAATGAATTGATATATGTTTGCGCTGAGGACCAGGATACAAGGCAGTAACTGGAAGCAGTAGCAGCCCAGCGTGTAGAGCATCCCGGCCAGGAACAGGCCGAGGAACATGGGGTTAGGCCAGCTGCATGACATCCAACATATTATATCATTACACACATAAACCTATGGAAACGTTATATTCAGATTGGATTCCTTACACATAAAGATAGACTACATTGTCTGGCAACAAATGTTCACGTTATATACTAAGATTTGATTTCATTATACGATATTTTTTCAATGCCCAGTACCTAGAAACAAATGAACACATCATGTTACATTATAATAAGATTCGATTCAATGAAAACTTGTCTGCACCTTAAATACTTGTAAGACAACACGCCTAAACGCATGCACAGTGTTTTAGTAAGCACTGTGCAGTTAAATGACTATTTGCCATCCACATATCTCACTCCTACATAATTGCAGAGGGGCCAGCCCGGTAGCTCAGTGGGTTAGATCGCTCGCCTTGAGTGATATGGCCATCTGAGAGCCAAACGGCACGCGGATCGATGGTTCGAGCCCCGCTGTTGCCAGGTCTGTGTAATCGCAGGATACAGATCCCATATCCTTCTTCGCAAAGAGTAGGGGGGTTACCCCCGGGGACATGACTCCACTCTCCCTTCCTTCTCCCATTGACGCGATATGACCCAAAAGTGGTTAAAGCGTCCTCAATATACAAACACCCAACCAACCATAATTGCAGATCTCTTGGGACAGTTCAATAAATACGCTTATGATTACTGATGACGCCGGACTCACCGACACACGTGCTTCATACGGTGACTGTGGGTGTAGAGCAGGAGGCAGGTGATCACCATGCCGACCAGCGTTGCTATGCCGGTGGCGGTGACGTGGGAGAGGAGCAGGACGCCGGCGTACAGCAGGAAGGGCAGCAGCGCGTGGCAGTACCACCCCAGGATGGGGCCCTGGGCGCGTCCGGACTTCACCCCGGCCATGGTGCGCAGCTGCAGCAGCGACAGAGTCTCCAGCTTCCTGTAACAGCGGGTGTGCCGAGATGAGAGATTGGTATTTTAGTTTGAATTTGTATGCATACATAGGCTGCACCGTGGTACATTCTGGGATAATGAATGTGGGTGTGCGGAGAGGGGTGATCGTTATTTTAGTGTGAACTTGTATGCACACATTGGCTGCACCGTGGGTAAGGTACATTCTGAGATAATGAATGTGGGTGTGCGGAGATGAGATTGGTATTTTAGTGTGAATCTGTATGCACACATAGGCTGCACCGTGGTACATTCTGGGATAATGAATGTGGGTGTGCGGAGATGAGAGATTGGTATTTTAGTGCGAATCTGTATGCACACATAGGCTGCACCGTGGTACATTCTGGGATAATGAATGTGGGTGTGCGGAGATGAGAGATTGGTATTTTAGTGCGAATCTGTATGCACACATTGGCTGCACCGTGGTACATTCTGGGATAATGAATGTGGGTGTGCGGAGATGAGAGATTGGTATTTTAGTGTGAATTTGTATGCACACATTGGCTGCACCGTGGGTAAGGTACATTCTGGGATAATGAATGTGGGTGTGCAGAGATGAGAGATTGGTATTTTAGTGCGAATCTGTATGCACACATTGGCTGCACCGTGGTACATTCTGGGATAATGAATGTGGGTGTGCGGAGATGAGAGATTGGTATTTTAGTGTGAATTTGTATGCACACATTGGCTGCACCGTGGGTAAGGTACATTCTGGGATAATGAATGTGGGTGTGCGGAGATGAGAGATTGGTATTTTAGTGCGAATCTGTATGCACACATTGGCTGCACCGTGGTACATTCTGGGATAATGAATGTGGGTGTGCGGAGATGAGAGATTGGTATTTTAGTGTGAATTTGTATGCACACATTGGCTGCACCGTGGGTAAGGTACATTCTGGGATAATGAAATGAAATGACATTACTTGGGTGTTTGGCACCTCCCGAGACGATGAAGGATGAATGGACGAAATATGCCCCAGACTGGGTGCCGCGGCGCGGGTTCCAACCCAGGTCTAGTGTGCCTACCCGGCCCGGTCTATCGGTCTGAAGCTCAACGCTGCAAACTAAACTATGGAACTTTCACGGAAAAAGCGCGGAAACCCAGCTTACATAAATGATACAATATGGGATCATCGTCTAGATGAAGGCGCAAAAAATGTGGAATCGTAGTGAGGACCATAGTGACTATGAAATCGAAGGTGTGGTAAACACGCTACTAGTTCAAGAAATGTGTACGCCTCTCTTATTATGGTTGCTACAAACAGATTTTTTTTAGAGGACTCTTCAGTAACTAATCTTAGAAATTGAAGTTTTCGTTTCTATGATTACCACTACCCTTCGGCACCGTTCCTTACTTGCACTGATGTCCAGTTGGGGTCTGCCCATCCCTGTCTCTATAGTTACGACCCCTCCCTTCCTTACTTGCACTGGTGTCCGCTGGCGGCCAGGTCCAGCTGGGGTCTGCCCTGTTACGACCCCTCCCTTCCTTACTTGCACTGGTGTCCGCTGGCGGCCAGGTCCAGTTGGGGTCTGCCCCTCCCTGTCTCTAAAGTGACGACCCCTCCCTTCCTTACTTGCACTGGTGTCTGCTGGCGGCCAGGTCCAGCTGGGGTCTGCCCTGTTACGACCCCTCCCTTCCTTACTTGCACTGGTGTCCGCTGGCGGCCAGGTCCAGCTGGGGTCTGCCCCTCCCTGTCTCTATAGTTACGACCCCTCCCTTCCTTACTTGCACTGGTGTCTGCTGGCGGCCAGGTCCAGCTGGGGTCTGCCCTGTTACGACCCCTCCCTTCCTTACTTGCACTGGTGTCCGCTGGCGGCCAGGTCCAGTTGGGGTCTGCCCCTCCCTGTCTCTAAAGTGACGACCCCTCCCTTTCTTGCTTGCACTGGTGTCCGCTGGCGGCCAGGTCCAGCTGGGGTCTGCCCCTCCCTGTCTCTATAGTTACGACCCCTCCCTTCCTTACTTGCACTGGTGTCCGCTGGCGGCCAGGCCCAGTTGGGGTCTGCCCCTCCCTGTCTCTATAGTTACGACCCCTCCCTTCCTTACTTGCACTGGTGTCCGCTGGCGGCCAGGCCCAGTTGGGGTCTGCCCCTCCCTGTCTCTATAGTTACGACCCCTCCCTTCCTTACTTGCACTGGTGTCCGCTGGCGGCCAGGCCCAGTTAGGGTCTGCCCCTCCCTGTCTCTACAGTTACGACCCCTCCCTTCCTTACTTGCACTGGTGTCCGCTGGCGGCCAGGTCCAGTGGGGTCTGCCCCTCCTTGTTGGTGTCAAAGAGCAGACTGAGGCCGCCCTCCTCCATCAGCCGCCAGCACGTCCAGCCGTGACCCGCGTTGGCCGCGATGTGCAGGCTGTTGTTCCCGTGCACCGTGGTGGCGAACAGGTCCGACCGCTGGGGGGGGGGGGGGGGGCGATAAAAACAACGTCATAATTAGAGGTGTTTATTAGCATAGAAAGAAAGCAAGACACGTTATACATACATTAGGGGTTTATTTGATCATAGAAACCTCTCCACTTGTTTATTCCCAAGACAAACGTTGAAAGTCAAGCCCCATTTCTTCGCGAGTAGTCCTCAGCTAGATGCACATTTGTTCGATTCTATCAGAATGTTATAACCAGCAACTCCAGATAACGACTCATCGTCGGTTCGTTGTTGTGATTATTTACTGCATGTCGAGCTTACGTCTTTCCGGAGCATGTAGTTGAGGATTTCGGAGTGACCGTGAGCGGACACCACGTGTAGAGGGGTGCTCATGTTCAGATCCCTCACGTGGGGATTCGAATCACACAGCTCCAGTAGATAGTGCATGCCGTACCTGGCAAGGACACAAGCAAATGTCAGTTTTACACCACTTTAATTAGACAGGATGACAGACCCCACATCACAAGGATAAGAACAGGATTAGATCCTGGATGTGATCTTTCTAGTAGAAAATGTGTTCTACGTCTCTTTTAAATCATATTTGGTTAAATAAATGAATTCAGAATCTTCACGTAATGCAGCTATAGATAATGATATATCATTGTGTATATTCATATCTATAATGATATATCATTATGTATATTCATATCTATAATGATATATCATTAGGTATATTCATATCTATAATGATATATCATTATGCATATTCATATCTATAATGATATATCATTATGTATATTCATATCTATAATGATATATCATTACGTATATTTGCTATGGGTTGTCTTAAGCTGGAGCTCCATGGCTTACACACTGCCCCCGTGGGCGGCATGGTGGACGACCCCTTTGCCGGCCCTGTCGACGGCCGCCAGGTCCGCCCCGTTCTTCACCAGGGTGTGTAGGATAGGGACATTGCCCCGCTTGCAGGCGAAGTGCAGCGGCGTCTCGTCGAAGTTGTTGGTGGCGTTGGGGTCGGCCTTGTAGCGTAGCAGCGCTTCAACAATGTCCGGGTTACAGCTCAGCACAGCCTTGTGCAGCGCAGTCTGACCATTGAACCCTGCATATACATGATGGTAGGAGATAGATCCAGTCATAGATAACTGTTGGTTGGTTTTTAAGTACACATGTATGTCATATCAGGAAGATGGTAATGCGTCTCCGGGAGTGATCCTCTTAGCAAGAAAAGACATTCGAGCTGTATTCTGTTCTGCACAAACCTGTAGACATTTGCACAGGTGGGGTTCGAACCATGCAATGGCCCCTTATGCTGGTTAAAGCAGCGGCAACTCTACAACAGTCGGAGCAGTACCCTTGTCTCAAGTTGGGCCTTGGAAAAGCTAGTTCAAAATATCTCCAGTCATTAGCGACAATAGTAAGATTCACGTAAGCCCTAAAGGATAAGTACATCCGCGACTCTCCTTGCAGGATTTGCTTCAAGTCTAACATTGGTTGATGATAAAATATTGCTACAGTAAAACCTCTCTAAGTCGACCGAGGGCGGGACTGCCGCTCATCGGTCGACTTAGGGAGGTGGTCGTGTTCCACAATATCAACCAATCAACATAGCAAAAACTGTTGATTTTCCGATGCCAAAGATATCAGCAAGCTGTTTCGATTGATCTTGCCCTCGCGTTCCTTCGTATTGACGAGTTTTACCTTCCGTGAAAGTGGAAACTCTTTCGCATAAGACAATATCCATACCATATATAGCCTCTACGTGTATCTCACGTGTGTGTTATAACAAGAGGAAGCTTTGTGAACAAGTTCATCAAAGCTCATGCCGTTCACAGGCGGTATATCGCCCGAACATGCAAACATGCTTTATACATTTCTAGAGTGCTATCCAGTTCACATGCGTTATCGCCTAAATGCAATCAGCTGGTGACACTAATCCTTCCGCCAGCCGACAACCGAGCGACTTAGGGAATATGAAATAGGGCTTTGGGACCAAAATGATCGATCGGCTTACAGAGTAGGGAGGTGGTCGGGTTATAGAATACTGTTGCAATGCTAAGACCTAGGCCGACCTTCGGGACTGGAAAAAAACGATCGAGTTAGGGAGGCGATCAGTTTAGGGAGGTGGTCGGGCAGGGAGGTTTGACTGTACTACCTTTTTCAAACACAGCTTGTGGGTGCTTCTTCAGGATTTTCAAGATGTCTTCAAGAGGTACAACGCCTAGTTCATCTTGCAATGATCCACCTCCAGTAGTACTTCTGTTATCATTCTTTGGGAGTGAGGCACTTGTTTGAACAACACCATTGGTCAGGTTCCCAGTGGTGTTGTAGAATAAGTGAGGCATGGTACCTAAGAGCTCACCTGAAACAGAGGAATTACATAGGATAAAGAGACCATAACATTGCATGTGGACAACATCAATGATTTAATTTTACATGTGGCATTTGTAAAAGTTATAAATAAGGTTTAACCAGTGTAGAAACAAAACATTTTTAACCCCCCTCCCCTCAAATATTAATTGTGGTATCTGTAAAACTTATAAATAAGGTCTAACCAGTGTAGAAACACATTTTTTTTAGCCCCCCTCCCGTCAAATATTATTTAAAGACACCTCCTTAATTAATCCTATAGCTCTGAGATTCATCTACGTAAGTACTTATGGCAACAGGCAAAGGCACATGTGTAAGAGAGCCTGCATGGCTGCATTCATGAAGAATATATTAGCAGGATTTATGTGTATAATCATTAATTTTAAGAGAATACCATAATGGCATGGACAGGACAGCCATATTACCCAAATGGATATATGGGTGGTTGGGTGGGGGAAGGGCGGTCTATGGGGGTGAGGGGTGCGTGACTACACGCCTGCATTGAGCCTGGCAAAACTGCCCCACAGTGGCCCACCGAAGAAAACCATATTTCACATAGTCCTTTTAATCATTACAGAAAAGAACTCATAACACTAACGCATCGCTCGCCAAAAGACTCACTGGATAAATTAAACAAGATGTGTTGTGTGGACGATAAGCCAATTAATCCATCCACCAACTATCCCCCGCACCTAGTACCTCTTAAGTCCCCCCAAACCACCCCCCTCCCCTCCACTTATACTACAGGGTGGGGAGACCATACAGCTGTTCTGGTAGTATAGCCGGTGTATGCCCACTTTGACAACGGTCCATTTTGACTGCTGTTATGATTTGACTGGAAGTGTGAAGTGGGTATAAGCCTCTTATGTGGCTGGGGAATGGTACCCTAGCTGCCCTCGCTACTCCAGACAGGCAGCCAGCTCATCGGAATCTGGGATGCCAAACCCTGTCTGCCGCTGGAGCTGATATCGCTCAGTTGATGTGGCTGAGGCCGCCTCTTAAGTAATGCCCCTCTCGCACTACTCTCCCCAGCCGCCATATTTCAGTTGATTAATGATAACAACCAGTTACTTCAATTCCTATTCACCAGGGCATGAGTCTACTCCCTTAAACCCTAACTACCAAACCCTGCACACCATGCCCAACACAAACTTAACTCTTTGCCTACCATTGACGCATTGATACGCTCCCGAATCCCACCACGCAGCCCGCAAGACGCATATAAGCGCTGCCAGTGAGTGAATGCAAAACCCCGCTGCCGCACATATGTGCGGCCCCGCAACAGCACTGAATACTTACAGACGCATATATGCATTTGCAAACTTCATTGTGATTGGATAAAAGTTGAAGCTCGCCAACTTAGTTATCCAATGGAATTCCATGACACACATGTATACTCTAACTTATGCAGATTTCAGTATGCAAATTGGATGCAAATGAACCAGAACAGATCAGGGTTTTCCCAAGGGGCCCATATGGTTGTGTGGTTTTGTGGTTGCGCCTGTCTGGATCATGGGGTTGGATCCAGGGCTGAGAGGGCTTGGGGCAGGAAATATAGCATCACTTGCTGACTTAGCTGGCAAAATGGCTGCAGTAAATCCTTCGGAGACTGACTCTGGTGAATCTTTTGATGGTTTTGATCAGGACTTAGATCCTGCTTGGATTAAACCACAGTCGCTTAGATCAGTTGATACAAAGCCTGCCTGCATCACATATTTACGTGTGGCAGGCAGGCTTCGTATTAACTGATCTGAGCGCCTGTGGATTAAACTGATGCAGGTTGGATACAAATTTATCGATGTGTATTATACTAGGAGATATTTCAAAGGTGGGTTCCTCTGTTTAAATAATCTTAGTAGCTGCAGTAAGCGTATTGCAGCTCAACCTGTGTATGAAGCCATGTGGCAGAGCTGGGCTGCAACCCCTGGTATTTAAGCCCACAGCTGTGTGTGGTATGTGCGCTGGAGAGCTGTGCTGGCAGCCAGCCTGGAAAGTGATTGGGGTAGGCAAAGAGTTTTACAGTCTTTACCCCTGAACCTTACTGGTGGTCAAAATGTGTCTAAACCGAACAGCCATCCTGTCTACATAAACCTATTCCGATACAGCTCACTTATTAACTATATATATGTTACAGACATATTTATATGCTGCACTGTTTTATAATTTTGTAATGGTGGTTTCCACAAGTGCACTTTAAACTTAGAAATTAAAGTTTGCCAGTTACAACTTACAAACTCAGGTTGGCTTGAGTTACTTACCAGGCCTGGCCCATGTGATTGCTATCACAGATTCTGAGTAAATAACACAGTGACTGGCATTGACGAGAAGGGGCAATCAAAGCGCAGATCAACTCACTGCTTGTGGCACTGGGCACATTTCTTTGTACAAACACGTTGAACCTCAAGATCAGTAGAGTTGTTTTCCTTGACGATCGGGCGTACACCGTGAAATGAATATTCCTGCTTACTACGGAAAGATCGAAATCTAGAATTGCGTTCGTAACAAGATTTTCTCCAGGGAGGCTGCCAGGCACTCTGGCGTGAGCGCGGAGTGAGCTCTTTGCTCACGGGTAAGCGAAACGCCCTATGCCGGGAAATCGGATCGACACTAGCCCCAAGGGACCAGAGGAAAACCTTTCAGTTCTAGGCTGGATACCAAGCCGGGTCCCGCGAATGTAGATCGATACAGGCCTGATATAAGAGAGAGAGAAATTATATACATTATATGATAACGTTTTTTTAAAGGGAAGCTATAGTTGCCATTAGTAGGTGGGGGGGGGGGAGGGAGCCTTAGTAGCTCGAAAAACGACCAGCAGCGCTTACACCCGCCAGGTGAATACACGCACCGCTCACACTGGCAAGCTGAATACACGCACCGCCCAAACCCGCAAGGTGAATACACTCACAGCCCACGTCCCCAAGGTGAATAAAGTCACCGCCCGCTACCACAAGGTAAATACATGCACCACCCACACCAGCAAGGTGAATACACTCACTGCCCACACCAGTAAGGTGAATACATGCACCGCCCACACCCGCAAGGTGAATACACGCACCGCCCACACTGCCAAGGTGAATACACTCACTGCCCACACCCGCCAGGTGAATACACGCACCGCCCACACTGGCAAGGTGAATACACGCACCGCAAACACCTGCAAGGTGTATACACTTATCGCCCACACCTGCAAGGTGTATACACGCACCGCCCATACCCACCAGGTGAATACACGCACCACTCACACAAGCAAGATGAATACACGCACCGCCCACACCCGCCAGGTGAATACACGCACCGCCCACACCCGCAAGGTGAATACATGCACCGCCCACACTCGCAAGGTTAATACACACACCGCCCACACCCGCAAGGTGTATACACTCACCGCCCACACCCGCCAGGTAAAAACACTTACCGCCCACACCCGCAAGGTGAATACATGCACCGCCCAAACCTGCAAGGTGTATACACGCACCGCCCACACCCGCAAGGTGAATACATGCACCGCTCACACCAGCAAGGTGAATACACGCACCGCCCACACTCGCAAGGTCAATACACGCACCGCCCACACCCGCAAGGTGAATACACACACCGCCCACACCCGCCAGGTGTATACACGCACCGCCCACACCCGCAAGGTGAATACACGCACCGCCCACACTCGCAAGGTGAATACACGCACCACCCACACTCGCAAGGTTAATACACGCACCGCCCACACCCGCAAGGTGAATACACTCACCGCCCACACCAGCAAGGAGAATACACTCACCGCCCACACCAGTATGGTGAATACACGCACCGCCAACACCCGCAAGGTGAATACATGCACCGCCCACACCCGCCGGGTGAATACACGCACTGCTCACACCCGCAAGGTGAATACATGCACCACCCAAACCAGTAAGGTGAATACACCCACCACCCAAACCAGTAAGGTGAATACACGCACTGCCCACACCCGCAAGGTGAATACACGCACCGCCCACATCCATCAGGTGAATACACGCAGCGCCCACACTGGCAAGGTGAATACACACACCGCCCACACCTGCAAGGTGAATACGCGCACCGCCCTCACTGGCAAGGTGAATACATGCACCGCCCACACCCGCCACGTGAATACATGCGCCGCCCACACACAAGGTGTATACACTCACCATCCACACCCGCCAGGTGAGAATACTCACCGCCCACACTGGCAATGTGAATACACTCACTGCCCAAACCAGTCAGGTGAATACACTCACTGCCCACACCAGTAAGCTGAATGCATGCAACGCCCACACCAGCAAGGCTAATACATGCACCACACGCTAGCACAAGGTGAATAGATGCACCGCCCATAGCCCCAGTTCTGTGGCTGTAGGACGGGCAAAAATCTGACAGGGCAGACGGGCCCTGTCAGATTTTTGCCCGTCCTACAGCCACAGAACTGGGGCTACACCGCCCACACCCTTGGATTTGACTGGACCTAACCTTTAGCAACTGTGGACTGCATCTTTACTGTAATAACCTTTTATAGCTATTATTTATATAAATATTTTAGAAATAACCTTGATATTTTTATTAGTTCCAAATCGAGTGTGTAATCCAATGAAAAGGTAGAGAAACACACACAAAGTCTTTGCTCCAGTTACTGCATTCATTATATTCACAGTTACACTATCAATAGATATACTTTATTTGAAAGATTTCTTTTAATCTTTCTTGAAATGATTAAAACTAGTGCATACTAGGTCTGAGAGCAAGCTGCTATACGTGTGGGGGATGTTGGTTCCATGGCATTATTATTCACAGAACAAACACAAAATGTCTCTGAACTTTTCTGTAAGTATTATATTATATATATCACTATATTAAGAACAGTTTAACAGTCCTATCTGTTAGCCCTCCCCCCCCCCCCCCCACTGATATTATTTGATAGTGAAGATATTTATCCGTACAAAGTGGGTTTTTGTTTTTTTGTTAACCTATGATAAACTTCTGAAAATTATGCAGTTAAAAATCAGTCCTCGCTTTTTGCAAGTTATGCAGTGCAGTGCGATCTAGAGTTACCAGAAACTTGCGCCTGCCAGAACTATAACAAATATTACATTGCTCACTTGTCAAAAGATACACTTTTGTTATTTTATTCATGTGAAATTTTATCTGAACTTTTACCAGGCAGATGCCTTTATGTATGACAGCAACCTTGACATATATGTTGTAAGATTCCAAGCAATCTGCATATTACCTTTAACCCTCTTTTGCTGCGCATGCAATCACTGGTACCTGCACAATCACTGGTCCTATAACTATATACAATGTGGCAGTGATTTGTGCTGGCAATGGGAGAGGGGGTCACGCTGCCTTATATCAGGCCCATTTCTAAGATCACTGGGTGCCGTTTTACCGGAGCTGCGAGCGTGTGACCGATGAAGTGGCCTATCGTAAGGTAGTCCTGTTGCATGCCCCTCCCTGGCTTATCCGCTCTGAGGAAAACTTTTCAACAACAATTTTTTACAACTTCTCCTCATGGCCCTGTTGCTGTTACGTCACAGTTCTCGTCGATCTCTCGGCAGACGGAGCTCGTATCTCATATCACACTTTTCTCTAGGACTATGGCGTAAGCGTTACACCCTCTGCCGGGAGATAAGGAGAACTATGAGGTAACAGCAACAGGGCCGTGAGGAGAAGTTGTAAAAAATTGTTGTTGAAAAGTTTTGCAAGTACGAAAAGTGATCACATTTGTTTGTATTCAATCACTTTGCCGACGGAACTATAAAGGTATGAAGAACAATTTGACACATCGATAAGGACCGTTTATCTGTCTACTTTTCTGTAGTGGTCGCCCGAAGAGTGCACATTTTTTAATCAACGCTAAATTTGAATATTTACTTCATGGACATGGCCTTCCGGCCCGCTCCTCAGAGCGGATAAGCCAGGGAGGGGCATGCAACGGGCAACAGGGCTAGTCGTAAGGTGCCATTCTAATGGCATATTAGCCTTGACGACCTCAACCCTCACGGGGGTGTGAGGTTACAGCCTGGTAATGCTTACCAGAGCTGGCCTAAAGTGCGAGCCTGTGGCTGTGAGTGTGAGTGATGAAGTGGCCTGTCGTAACCATACACCCAATGAATGTCACTTGATAGAGTAGCCTGAAAGTTCAGACGTTACAGTCCTGACACTTGTTCCTGTGACTGTACTGTACAGTCACAGGAACAAGTGTCAGAACTGTAACGTCTGAACTTTCAGGCTATTGATAGAGTGGCCATGCCCATGTCATGTCACATGTGGCCATGCAAACACACAAGTTAAGCTTTAATCATTATTATAACAATAACCGTACCATGATCAGGAGGTGGCGGATAAGTATAATCAACCACAAAGCGGAAAGAAGTTTCACTGTCGTCGTCATGCCCTGCTGAGACTCCTTCCTTTACCGAACCGAATGGCTTTCGCTTCGCCTTTGCAGCCATATTTCCGTTCTTGATGCCTGATTTCTGACAGCAAATCGAACGTCAGATTCCGTAGCGCACTCTCTGTCTTCGACTCACTCCGCTAGGGCTCCATAAGCTTGCGCAGCGCCACCGTGCGGGGGAGCTTGGCTCAGCATGAGTATGAGCAGCGGTACCAGCTTACTTACTCCAGAGCGTTTGAGCTCCGTCTCTCGTGAGAGTGTTTGTTTCCCTCTCCAACGCTCCAACTCAAAAGATGGCGCTCGCTTCGTTACGAGTGCGAAGTACGTCAGGGAGTCCGACATTTGAGCTGTGCGGACTACAATTTATAAGGGAGCTAGAGGTCTGTAGGGGTGGAGGGGGCGGGGGGGGGGGGGGGAGATGTGCAAGAACATTTTAATAAATTGTTTATCAAAAGCTAGGGAGCGCGCATAGATGTAAACCAATATGCACCACACAGCTGCATGGCCATGGGCACAGCCGGACAATCGACGGACGCAGATCGAAGGGAGGGGGGGTGGGGGCGCTGCTAATAATAGGTACTATTATTAGCGGTGCGCGCCCCTTTCACCTCTGCCTCCCTTCGGCGTCCGTCTGTGGCTGTCAATTCTGACCTGCCTTGTTAATTCGGTGTACATCCGAACCGGCCGCAGACGAAGCCGGGTGGGTGAGGGGGGGGGGGGGGGGTCGTTGTCTCGGCGGTGTCTGGCTGCCGGATTAGTGTAAGAGGGGGGGGGGGGGGGGTGGGGGGTCTGCCAATGGACAATAACACTTAGCTCGGAGGTGCCGGATTAGTGTTCTATGGCTGAGTGCCCCGGGACCAACACTATCGACCACTACCTATCGACATATAAATATATTAACATCATCAAGGGCTGAAATAGGCTTTTGGGTTAGGTTGTTGGGTTTCGCGTATTTTTGCGTTTTACATGTAATAAAGTGATGAGATCGCCATTCCACGGTAATTGGTTGGATTTCGCGTATTTTTGCGTCTTACATCTAATAAAGTGATGAAATCGCCATTCCACGGTAATTAGTTGGATTTCGCGTATTTTTGCGTCTTACATCTAATAAAGTGATGAAATCGCCATTCAACGGTAATTGGTCGGATTTCGCGTATTTTTGCGTCTTACATGTAATAAAGTGATGAGATCGCCATTAATTCTGACTATAGACATAAACATAAGGAAAATTCTTTCTCTGGTCACGCTGTGCCAATTTCTTCCTCATTGACATCTTCACTAGCGTAGTAAAGTATCATTAACTCATAATCCAATGTAGATTATTAGTTTATTAAATATACTAACCTAACTAGATCCGGTATAGACAATGTAAAAAGTGTATGCAAAAATGAACACTCCCCATGCATCCACGCAGAAAATACGACTCAATTAAATTTATAAATGTCATTGTTCTCATTCAAGAATATTGACAGTGATCAATAGATAGCAAATTATTCATGTTACTAATATTGTGAAAGTGTCGTATATCCTTCACCCTTCTAAATTTCAATGCTCCCAACAGTCTCGATAAAAATGGGGCGTAATTATTTTTCCACTGCCTTCGAGTCAGAATTGACAAAGAAGTCCGGATCGATAACAACATCCGTCAAATTCATAATCTAAATTATTGTCAAATTCGAGTGTGATAAGATCTAAAATTATACCTAATTAGTATCTGTCTGTACCAGGCTGTATCTTCTCATCACTGCGCGTTGTGATAGCTGCCCCCAAGCACCCCGCCCTCGATGATCCACCCCATTCCAAAAATCAAGTGTACAGAGCGAAGACAAAAAATGAATTCTGAACTAGTTTATTACTCTCTCTAACTTAATATCACATTGTAGTAATAATATAATACATGTAAGAATATGTACAATATACATAAAGCTTTGATGCAATATCCATATTGATTTTATAAAACTGTAAAGAACAATTTATTAGCCGCAGACGAATGCATCTACTTAAATAGCTAATACAAACAAGCACACATGGTTTCTCTCGGAGCAGCTATATGGTTCATATAAATTTGCTCATATACACAGAAATATATGTATCTAAAATATATTATAATATAGCAACGAAGACAGATAGCCACATAAATGCAGGTCAAAAAATTATGAACAAAATAAAGGATAATGTAACGCTTTGAGATTAGAAGATTGAAAACAGAAAGACTATATGCATACCGGTAGTTCCAAAAAATATTAATGGTAACATATTACGTACAGTAATATATTTATACAAATTCAATAATCTTTCAACAGGCTATTCAGAGAAATTAACCACCCAAACCAGTCGTTTGATGTTCAACACGAAACATCAAGTGACACATTTGATGCTTCGATGAGTATATGAAGCAATACACAATTATATATATATTATATCAGAAGCATTGCGCGACGCTTAATGTATAATCTCAAAATGATGCCTTACGAGAATAGTTACCCATGACAACAGTGTGTAAAGCAAATAAAAGCAGGCGCAAACTGTCATTGTCACTGTCGCTAAAATTACCAACAACACCTGTTGTTGCATGCTTAACTAAGCCTTATATTTTGATGCCGAATATTGCCAAGAAAGTCAAACTCCATTACATTTAAACAAGTAATGAACGCCAACATGCAACTGATTTTAAAAATTCATCTGTGACCATTTTATTACAATAATGTTAGGACACAAGGACGCCGAATTAGACATAACAATTTTCCAGTGGAAAGGGTAGGTATGATCGATTATTCGAGCGCTTTCCCCAATCAGTTCCATTGTGACTTGCAATATGAACTGAAGTTACACGTTTGATACTTGTAATATGGTGAAACTGTAAATGACGAGATGTAAATCTCGTTCAAAAGCACACATTCATTACTTATAACCGTATCTGCTTGTCCAGACACCTGTGCAATCAGTACAGGGGTACCATTTGCTGTCGGAATCAATAGACCGTTCCAGATACCCCAGGCGACATCTATCTTCAAATATTTACACTACATGTTTCGGGTTAGAAACCCGATTCTCGCATGCGTTTACCTAGCTGTGATCTCCCCAGCGTTAGAATTCTAACGCTGGATGGATTCACAGCTAGCGTTTACCATGCATGCCTATGGAGTTAGTTCAGGTGCCCGACTTCCAAGTTTCTTTTGTCCGTGGTAGGTTGGTTCTATGGCATTGTTACACACAGCACAAATAAACAAGATGTCTCTATAAACTTTCCTGTAAGTATTACATTATATATTGGAAGCACAGCTTACATTTCACTAGATTATTAAGAAAAGTTTAACTGTCCTATCTGTTAGGATCGCCGTTCGACATTTATGGTTGCTACGCAACAACGCCCGAGCCAATCGAGATTCGCATTGAAAAGACAGTGACAGCGACCAGAGCACGACGGTCCATATCATCGCTTTACACAGGGGCGGATCCAGACAAATCTGGATAGGGGGGGGGGGCGGTTTCAGGGTCGCATCCAAATATGCTGGATAGGTAAGACCGGTTTCGATTTTCATATGTTAAATGGTATAAATTTCGGCCCCCCGCCCCACCTCTCTGGATCCGCCCGTGTAAAAAGTTATAATCGGTACACATTGGGTACCAAGTAATGTATTGTGTGCAATATATATACCTGAATTATATTTTTTATATATCTAAACAAAATAGACGCCAGATATATATATATATCTTCGTTTGTTGATTTCAACAACCCGACCCGAAAGCCCATTTCAGCACTTGATCATGTTAATATGTTAATCTCGTTGTTCATTCAACAACTGGTAGTAGGGGTGCGGTCCCGGTGCACTCAGCCAACTAGGCCCGAACACTAATCCGGCAACAGCAAACCGCGATTATGGTCACTTTCCTGCCATGCACAGCGTAGTGACAGTCTTTTATATCAGCTGTTTTTTTGGCTTTTGTGCCTCAATCTCGTCCTTAAAATGGTATTATTTGAGAGTCAACATATTTATCCGTACAAAGTAGGCTTTTGTTTTTAGAAAACGTCCTGTTAACCTATGATAAACTGTTAGAATTTATTCAGCAATAAGTCAGTAGTCGCCTTTTACATGCTATGCAGCGCAGAGCGAGCTTGAGTTCACCCGAAATACGCGCCTGCCAGAATTTCCCCCGGAATGGTTTATTCTCACGGATGCGAACTTGAATGCATGCAGTTGTTTGCACAGTTACCAGAGATACTGGGACTAGACCTTGATTATTTTGCCCGCCACGACTTGTCGCACGATGGCCACGAGAGTGAGGATGCTGGCGGCCACGGCCACCGCTATGATGATAATGTCCTTGGCAATCGTGGCTCGGGATAGGTCATTCCCGCGCAGCTTGAGGTGGATCAGACACGGTAGGATATAGGCCAGCAGAGAGCAGCCCACGGCACCTGGTCATGGACAGGAAGAACATAAAAACACATTTAACTTCAAAGTTAAGAGAAATTATTTAAAAAAATGCACCAACAACGTTTTCAGGCATATTGCACGCTGAATAGCATACGGTGCAAAAACCGGCATTTAGCCAGGAATAAGCCAATATTATTACCTACTTAAATAAAATCATCAGAAATGGGTCATAACTAGGCACAATTTTTATTTGCACGCCGACAAATAGAAGGTGGGGAAAATGGACAACCGGCCATTTTGAATCATAGGCGGACAACAAAAGTAGACATGGCTAATTACCTGTAAAAGCTCCTAGGTAGGCGTAATCATCCTTCAACAATATGGCGAGGCCCGCTATACAGGCTGTCAGGACTAATCGCACTAAATTCCGCTTCCACCCCGCCACCTGGGAAGAAATAATGTTACGGCAGCTATTACAGGCGGTTTGTTCCTAGAAACTCAGAAGTGCATCAGAAGCTTGGAATCTTCCAGAAGAGGAGTCAACAAAACAATTTGTTGGCTTGATGTAACAACAGGACCCATTTACATAACAAGACCTGAAGTATTTTATTCACGTACAAACCTAGACATTTGCACACTGACGGGGAGCAACCCGCACACCGACCATCATGGAGAGCTGACCAAAGTAATATATGTCATTATTCACATACATATTTTTATATTGATAGTAACATTATTGTACTTGTATAAGCAGCAATTTGCGGTTCTTACCGTAGACGGTAGGATGACCGAGACCTCTCGGGTGGAGACTTCCACGCTAGATTCCAGCAGACCCTGCCGCTCGTCATCCTCCTCCTGCACAATGCCGATCTCCGTATACCCCTGGCGGCGTGGCCGCGAGCGCCGGCAACAGCGACCTACATATGTACATTTAAGGTGGAGATGGATGGTAGGGGTGGTAGGATGCTAGTTTCTAGGCTGGCAAAATATAGCAATGTAAGCAAACTTTGTTGGTTTAGACCACTGCTAGCTGTGCATGGCAAGGCTGACTTGAGCAAAGGATCCCCTGTGACACAGGTGAGATTTGAACCCGCAATCTGTCTGCCGTCGAAACACAACTAACCTATCTGGCAACAACATATATTTAGTTTAATAGCTTACCTCTTACAGAATATATCATATTGTCTAAAACGAGATAATTCCTCCACGCGGCTTCATTATAAATTAAGGACCACTACAGAGAGCAATATCGCACCTCCCGAGAAGAGGTAGATCTCGAGGATGTCGATAACGGGGTAGCACTGGAGCGGGTAGGTGAAGAGGACACTGATGATGAGAGTGACATCCACCATGACGGCCATGACGCTGTGCTGAGGGATGTCGAGGACGATCATCTGGCTGACGCTGTCGCCGTGACTCAGGTACCCCAGAATGCCGAATGAGCACAGCACGAGGAAAACGATGGAGACGCTGCCGTGAAGGAATCCTGGGAACAGGTGACGGTTACCAGTCATGCTCGACTCTATGGGTATAATCTGTGGACAAAAGAGGGGATGTATGAAGTGATTAATTGGTGTGGCTATAGACCACCGTCTTACTTCTTACTTCAAATTGTGAGATGAAAGTATCAGACATCGGCATCCGACACATGTGAGGTTTGAACCAGTGACTCGATTCAGTTAACCGTCGTGAAACAGGTTTACAGCCATACGTCATACGAGTCACATGGGAGTGTCCAGGTGGTGGGGGGGCACAGGGGGCACATGCCTCCCTTTTAGACGCTAACGTATATCTGTGCTCCCCCCACCCACTCTTTTTCAAATTTTGTTCCCCTTGGCCTCGCCTTATATATCAATGCATCAAGTAGTTTAGGAGTTATTTCTTACCAACGATTATAAAGTTTGCAAATAGTACGTAACGTGCACCACGGTCACCTACGTCTCTGGCTTTACACGCATTTTTTTTAATTTTTTAGTTTTTGTGTCCCTTGTTCAAGAGTTCCTGTACACGCCCCTAAGTCAACTGTGTTTATTTTCTCCATACTTACGCATCCAATGCCTTCATATGCACTAATGAGCTGCCCCATGAACAGCGGAAGCGTGGCGAATTTGTACCACTCAAAGTCAACAACCTCGAAGTCTGCAAACACGAAATACACCATGAGAACAAATGACAAGCACGTGGGCTACATAAGGGGTATTAAGGTAGGAGTAGGAGTATTGAAAACTTAATTACGACCACAAAGCACTTACTTGCTATCATGAATCCAAGTACAGAACATGCTCCGATTGCCAGGGCAACGGTTGCTATGGTGCTGAATGGCGCCAAGTAGCGCACCTTCCGGATCATCGACGTCAGAATGAAGAATGGGAGAGGGAAAAGGACGACGTACATGAGAGCTGGAGCGTCTGGCACCCAGTAATAGGCTGGCGTGGGGGATAACGTCGTCTCGTTTGCCGCCGATGCGGTCGTGTACGGTTCCGCCGATGTGGTCGTGGACGGTCCCGCCGATGTCGCCGTGTACGGTCCCGCCGTTGTTGTTTTCTCTCCTCCCGTTGACGTCGACGTCACGGTTGACGGCAGTAGCGTCGATGACCCGTTAATGGCAGCCGTAGACTGAGCGAGCGTGACCGATCCATTGCTCACGCCCATGTCATATATCGGCCCCTCAGCGACAAACACCGGACTCCGTTGTGACTCTGAACCATCCGGAACATCTCTTACCCCTCCCATCCACTCAGCGTCCCGCGCTAGGTTGAGAATATTCAACATCGGTACCCCTTGGCCTAAAGTAGACCTACCGCCAACGTGATCCCACGCCGGATCTGCCACTGACTGGTTCACAAGGGAGCTGTTTCTCAGCTCATAAGACGCCGGAACCAGCGGAAAGATGGCGTAGATAGTGTTGCCGATGAAGATAAAGTATGAGATGCAGGTGCTGAATTGTGTGATCCAGACGGTGACCTGGATGAGATGGAAGCAGGCGCCGCCCAGGGCCCGCTTGCCCAGGTCACCGTAGCCGATGGTGGAGGCCAGGCGAACGCGCAGCAGCTCCTCTTCGTGTGGCTCAATGTCACGCTGCTCGACCTTCGTCCGACATGTGCTGTCTATGACGTAGTTCTTACACTGAATGAGCAGTTGGCAGCAGTGGTTGGTCAGGCAGGCGATGATAAACACTCCAACTATCCCGAACTGAAACAATTGGTGAGAAAAGGGCTTCAGATATATATATATAGCACTAGATTTTATTATCAGCAAGAACGGTCGCCGATATCTGCTTTAGTTTTTCTCTTATTAATTAACCGCGATTAATAACCACTCTAATTAAATTAAATTGTTATTTTTCTAGTAACAGAGGAAATAGTCACAGACACAGAGTATATCAATATTTATCCCATGCATATAGAATATGACTAGTAGGGTAAGTTACTCATGGTATTAAAATGTGTTGAAAATTCTGTTAATATGGCATAGATATGTAACCTGAAGGGTAAATAGCAACAAATCATATATTTCTGTCTTTACGGATATAAGTCAACCACATTAAAGAAACAGAATAACTAGATAAAGGTAGGTATACTTGAACAATACATACAGCTAATCCACTTTGGTGAAATGCAAATGGCAGAGCTTGATAGTTGGTTCCAATGAAGGCTTTCAATGTATTCAGAAAGTCGCCGGTGCTCCGATACCATGGTACGCTATACCTGTAAATATAATTGTTTAATAAAAGTTCAATGTGCATCACAAATTCACTAGATTACCTACACTCATCTACTGCTTAGCTGTGTCAAGATACGCTAATGAACAGAGAAAACACACTCTCTAACTTAATATTACTTAGGACCAAGTGTGAATGACAAATTTGTGTAGTGGCCAAATGACCCTTGTCTGGGTAATAACCAACTGGACTATAAAAACAGATGGTTTGAAGCGACAAGCATCATGGTTACCACACTTATACAGTAGAAACCATGACACCTGATAATCAAAGTACAAAATGTCTCAAGAATGTTACTCAGGTAATATTTAAGTCACAGACCTAATCATTAAGGCCTATATATACATGTGTGGATGCAGTGGATGATCCACCTGTTGTTACCGGTGTCCCATGGGGAAATGCCCCCCATGAGGAGATATGTCTCCCCAGGATCTATCATAATGTCACTGTTCGAACACATCTTTGCATGGGGGTGTATTTCCACAGAAGACACTGGTACTTATCATTTTTTTGGTCTGTTTAATATTGTATTTTTTGTGCTTTGCGTTCACTTTTAACAGATTCTTATATTTTGGTACCAGTAGCTAGTATAGCAGCAATTGACTAACCAGCATATAATTTGTCAAGGCATATATTGGCAACATTATATGGCTTTCATAATGAAGTGTAGCTTTTGGTCTTTAATTAACAGTCCAAAACAGGAGAGATATTGCATAAAGCAGTACAAACTTAATTAGGCCTCTAGCTTGTAGTTTATAATATAATGTATAAAGATAAACCCTAGCTAGCCTCTACCTTGGCCCAATGTCCCCATGCAGGCAAGCCAAGCGCCAAGCCTCCACCTGGAATCGATCTATTAGTCATTTATTATTGTTATTTTGCTTGTAATAATAGATTCTGATTATTTCTTTCTTTAATATATAACTATTACTATTATATGGATATCACCCAATCACAACTCATTGTGTTAAATGGATGTTTTCGTAACAAATGGATATTTCTTCATTAAGGTAAGCTACCCACAATAGCAAGATAAAAGAATTTGTGACTATTTTGTGAAAGGATAACTAATTACACACCATCCAGTGAATTTTTAGGATACTTTACTGTCATGTTAAAAAAATATTCTCCATTTTCCAAGTATACCCCCATTTCACAAAATGACCAAAACTTGACACCTATGTATGTACCATATGTAATTTTGCTACAATTCAGCTCAATATTAAGTCATTATCATCAGTAATAGCTCTTTGGAAAGCTTAAACCCAGTGCAATACAGGAACGATGTTCAAAAATATACATAGTAGCTACAGAAAATAACAGAATGGTAATAATAAAGTGTAATTGTGCAAAATCAAGACAGATTTTGCAAAAATTTGAAATCACCACCTTCACAAAATTGGCTATAATTCCATCAAAAATGAAAATCATGACACCAAACCACTTTTAAAAACTTCTAAAAACATAGTTCTTGTAATAAAAATAAACAAAAATATAGGTTGCCATGAAATTTCCTGAGAAACATGTCCTGAAACTTGAAAATGTTATTTCACAAATATCTTTTGTCGCAGCTTATTTTATACCAATTATCAATAATTGACACCTTGAGTTCATATTTTAATAAATCTTGGTTATATATAATGGTCTCCGATATAATTAAGATCTACATGAATGTTTTCTGAACTATTTACACATTTTCTCAATTTTTTTTATCAAATTTTCTGAATTTATCAGGAATTTTCTCAGGAATGAATTTTCTCAGGAAAATACCCTGTGGATGAAGTCATGAAATGGGGATTTCCCTATCAATGGCGTAACGAGTTAGGGATTCCCCTTTGGCTGAGACCTGCCAATGTTTATTGATGTTTACTGAGGTCTTCTGTAAATCGCTGAAGCTTATTATACAATGCTTTATTCATTTTACCTATGTCACCACTTCTTTTGCTGTGTTTTATTCATGCTTTGTTTTATTAAGACGGCATAAAATCTCAGGGCTAAAGCCTGCTGATGTTGCCGATGTTTACCAAGGTCTGCTCAAAATTGCTGCATGAGGCTTATGATGGGTTGCTTACCCAGGGTTCATACAGACAATCAAATCTATTCAAATCACATCAAATTCAAGCCTTTTTAAGGCAAGCACTAGAAAAATTCAAGGACTTTTTAAGGATAATTTTTACCTTCTCTGGTCTATTTCAAGCATACAAATTGCAAAACTTGGGACTAAATTTTATGCATAGGCATACAATCTTTGAAAAGCGGACATAAGGAATGACAACAAGAAGGCAGTGTCCACGTTTATTTATGTACCTATATAGTATCACACGTATTGAGTTACCTGCTCTCATTCAGTTTCTTCTCGTCTTCATCTGGGAAGTCATCTATTTCCACCGTAGGTTGGGGTGGATAGATGGATGTTTCAGATACCGGCTCTGGTGGGCTAAAAGGGTCCTTAGGCTGCCGCGAATTGGCAGCCGAGCTCCGTCGGTCAGCCATAACAGCTGATCTGTGGCCCCTGATCTGTGAGTTATATGGGTCTAAGCTTGTGACATACGTTCCAAGTCAAGAGAACGGGACCTGACAGTGTTACAACAGTTCCGTGACCGGACTAACCGCCGGTCTCCAGACTTGTCTGCAGTAAGACCGTAATGAAATTTCACTCTACTTTTCACTTTAGTCTTTTCAAAGATTGTGTCATTTCTGGCGAATGTCCGTGCATGTCACAAATTCTCATACAAGGCCTAGCCAGGGTTTGAAACACTCACGCTCAGTTCGATGTCAGAATCATGTGACATCGAACGCGGAAGTTCGGCCTGAGAGATTTACTTTCGTTTGTTTACTGGGTCCGCGCTGTCGCCAGTGGCGCCATCTCTCTACCCGAGAGTGTCTTAAATTTGTTTGCAAATGCAGCCGTTAGATGGCGACACAATTATATTTTTTTCGAAATGGTTCAAAATGTTTTTTGCTGTATTAAACACAGAAAGCTCGTTATTTGTATATCTTATTCTTGAAAACTATAATGTCGCAAGAAATTACAGCTGATTTGACCGTTTTTCAAGAATCTTGAAATTTGCCCCCGGCCGACAGCAGCGGTAAAAGCGGAGGATGCGTAGCGCCACCGTGCGGGGAGCTTCGAATTGAACTTGGCGGATTGGTCAAAGACGGAAGTTTTGTTTAAACGCAAGATTGGCGCGCAAAATCTAGGATCCGGTTCGCACACTGTGTGTTGTACTGTATCATAGCTTGTGCTTTCAGACTCTGGCCGGGTAGTTACGTAGGCCTAATTCTAATTCTATAGACGTCAATTTGTTACTTTCACTACAAGTTGAGTAGTACTAGTACAAGTAGATCTATACCTGAAAGTTCCACCTTGACCGTTCCAGGGGAAATTCTGCCAGGCGCGTGTTTCGGGTGAACTGTAGCTCGCTCTGCGCTGCATATATAGCATGCAAAAGGTGGGTAGGCCTACTGACTTATAGCTGCATCATTTTCAACAGTTTGCCATAGGTTAACAGGGTGTTTTCTAAAATCAGAAACTCACGTTTCACAGATAAATATCTTGACTATCAAATGATATCATTTTAAGAACGAGACGGATGCATATAAGCAAAGATATTAGTACACTAACGAGACGGATGCATATAAGCAAAGATATTAGTACACTAACGAGACGGATGCATATAAGCAAAGATATTATGTACTAATATCTTTGATATAATTAAGCCTAGAAAACACAGTCACCCAAATCCATAGCCCGGAGCCCGAAGCCAGAGCCCGAAGCCGGAAGCCAGAGCCCGAATCCCGGAGCCCCAATCCATAGCCCGTAGCCCAAAGCCAGAGCCCGGAGCCTGAAGCCAAAGCCCAGTGCCCGGAACCGGAAGCCAGAGCCCGCGCTCGGCATCACCACATTCAAATGAGAAATAGGAAATCGGGTTTGTTTTTCCATTTTTCATTTGCGTTTTGCAATAGGAAATAGGTGAAAGGAAATAGAAAGACATGTGCTTTTCCCATTACCCATTTGAAACAGGTAAAGGTCAATGAGCCAACATTTTGCTTTTTTATGCATTTGCAATGGAAAATGAATGGCAGTTACATACACGGACCCAAAAGCCAACAGAGCGCTGCCTAGCATCTACCAGTTACCCAAAGAAACACACGATAGTTGGATTTTGTAAACGAGTCATTGGAGCTTCCTGATCAAACGTCTGATGCAGCTGCTTTAGGTGAATGCGGCAGGTACCCGCTGGCAAAGATTTATCATGTAAGATGCATTCCATACTGGTTAGAGGTATTAAGAATGAGTGATGACAGATATGCCAATTGCTGTTATGTTTTTATGTTAACGCTACTAGATGAACACAACAGAACAACTTGTGTTACCTCAATAAGAGAATTGTTAAATATAATTTCAATGACACATGGCAAAATCAAACAACAGTCATTGAAGGTAGTTTCTTGACCGATTTCGCTGTAAAACTAGACCAGGACATGAAGGCCGAATGGTCTATGCAGGCACGAAACCAGAGTCGCTTAAGCGTGTACTGTACCTTTAAAGATAGCCTTCGACTGGAATCATATTTGTGTAAAATTAATATTGTTAAGCTACGAAAGGCGCTTTGTCGATTCCGCTGTTCTGCACATTAACTTTGTCGAGTTGGGGGGTCGCGATGGCACTCTACTAGAAGACAGACTTTGCACCCACTGTCTGGGAATCGGTGTTACCGTTATTGAGGATGAATTTCATGTTTTGTTGTGTTGTACTAAGTTCGCGGATATTCGTAAAATATATATTGATTCTATGCTTTAGAACCCCCCAACATTTGATCTTTTTCGAACCCTAATATGTCATAACGTAACGACCCTGAGACATTTGGCGATGTGTATATATCTTATTGAAATCGTCTGTGTTCCACCACCTAAATGTATGTTCTTCACAATACTGCGCACCAGGCAAACTGTTTGTATGATTATATGTTGTGTCATTTGGGCATTAAGACCAAATAAACCACAACCAACAACAACACTGATACGCGAATACTGAAAATATATCGATTTATTGTACAGGTCGCTAAAAGTTCTTTTATATTACACGCTTAATATGTGATGGTAGGTATAAGTGAGAAGTAGGCCTACTCGTCTCTAAAAGATAGCGCTAGCCGGGGCAAAGTAGTAATGATCAAACAGATCACACAGAAAAAGGGCTTCACATTAAAAGTGTTTTTCACACTTGCACATATGAACCGCCAGGCGTCTAGGATCGAATAGATAGACACAAGGCGTGATTTAGATCGATCTTCCGGCAGAGGGCGTTACGCTTACGCCCTAGGGGTGAGTTCGGGTATGTGAGCGGAGTAGTCGGACTCCGGGGCGTGCATAACCGAACGCGGAGATTATGGTCCGATAGCGCGGTAACGTCGTACATTTTACTCTAGGACCTTACTCCCCACACAGAAGAGGACTACGAGGATTTCCAACATGGCGTCCAATACGTTAAATATATATGAAGTAGTATTTCGACCTGCAACCATCAGAATTATCCTTCATGCGCCAAAATTGAAATGAATCTAAACGAACATAGATTCGTAGTTTGCCATCAAATACACCGCTGTTTAGCATTTACTGCGCTGCTGGTAGCGTACGGGACGAATTCATTCGAGTTTGATAAATAAAAAGCCATGTTACTTTCGAACTATATTTTCGAGGTCGATTGAGTTCAAAGGCATGACGCGTTTTGAACTCTGACCCCGTATTATTTTGAATTTTGTTTTCGCTTAACTCATCCATTTTGATCATTCGACAACGGAATGTTCATATTTTTTAAATTCTGCATAGAAAATACAATATGCGATCAATATAACCCTCTAAAACCATTCGTGACCCCAACACCGTTGAGGTCAACCGTGAGGTGGGCGGTTACTAGTCTTGGGGTAGGCGGTTACTTGGGGCAGAGGTGATGTGAGGAACGAGCTCCCGCTGCTGGCAGAATGGATTCACGACGAGTCGCGGGGCCCATGATGAACACCCGCTAGAAGCGCCACTCTTGTGGCGGGGGCAGCAGGATGGGCTACAGGGACCCATATCGGTGGCACGTTGTTCCCCATGTAGATAGGTCGCTCATCGCGCGATGTGCCGTGGGCAGGTGGCCTCCGTTGCCGCTTACTCTTCTGCTCCGGACCTTCAAGAACAAACTGGGATTTAATATTTCGTTCTTGCACAAAAGTAAACTCATATTTGACTTGTACAGCTGATATATCTTGCCTCAATTGTGAGCAAACTACTGGACTTATATAGCGTTGAATATTGTTATCACTGGTATGTACATGTGTTCTACGTCTTGATAGAATAACTTTAATCGCACACGTCATATACGAGTACGTTTGTTTTATGCGTTCTTTGTCTTGATGTGTGGTTGGCCCAGAGCATTTTGCTAACCCAGCTTAAAAAAATGCGTATAAACCCCTCCACTGGATATAGCCGCAAAGTTGGCGTGGTCAGACAAAAAGCAAGTGGTTATAAATTAACGTAGCTTACATCATACCTGGTAACTGTTTTTCAATGTCCGTGTTCCCATTGTTTCTCACGTTCGCGCGCAACCAGACAAAAACGACAATCAAGGTGAAGGCCACCAGCATACCGAGACCGCCGAGGAGGAACGCGGGCCAGACCGCCTCCTCCTCAAGGTCTAGGTCACGCACTGGCAAATGGGTGCTGTTCCCTACGAGCATAGCACCCAGCATCGTGGATCCGTTATATTGTCGCAGAAAATCTGGCGGTAGACAAGGAAAACAAAGCATGGTTAACTAATGTTGTATCATTATCGTTAGTCAGCAAATATGCATTTGTATGTCATCGTTGCCCCGGACGTAGACTGCAGCAATGCGCTTCCATAACTTGAATACAGTTATTCCTTACCATAAAGAACAACCTGAGGCCCATTGGCAATCACAATTGATGGTACAAGGTACAAGTGAGAAGTACTCATCTCTGAAAGTTACAAGAAAGTGACATATGCTGCTTTGCTTGTCCGACATAACACACGTGGAAGACCTTTTTTCACCACATGATTGGATAAAAGCAACAGTGACTTCAATGAATGAGTGACGGTTTGGATCGGAGGAGCAACTGACCGATGCACGAGCAAGCGACCGGCTATATTAGCAAGCGATTCAATTGTCTAGTTCATACATATAAACGTTGGATTAATACAATATGACCTTCATTCCATCGAATGCTTTCACAGCAAGAATAATTTGGTGCCGCTTGTGAGAACTATTTCTCTCAGCGGATATGTCATGCCCGGTGATTATGACGTCGTTAATCGACATAACAGTTAAGTAGTTCGAAAGAGCGCGTAGGAAGCTGCGGAAATTTTACTTGAATTATATATTTAACGTAACCGTAACGCACGGTCACAATATCTGGCAATGCCTATATTATGCCTGCTTGTAATAATAAAATAGTGTATAGATCTACTGCCGGGAGTGCCGGCAGAGAAAAAGCGGGAGTGGATGCGGATAAAGTTGCCAGAGGAGGAAGAGTGTGGGAGTTTCAGGGGAAAAAGTGGCGCGGTTGGGAGAGCTGAGATACGACAGAGGAACACCCAGGCTGAGTGACTTAATTGTTGGCATGAAGAGAGGAAGATAAGCGGCTGACGGTACCAGGTGATGACAAAGACGGCATAAAGGAAGCGGTCGAGTTCCTGAACGAAAGGAGCAATAGATAAGATTCTCGAGAAGATGAGGAAGAGAGGGTGAGTTATAACTGCATTTTTTTCTATTAATCTTCCCGCCTTTAACAGGAAAGTTTTCCTTTGGCGCACCTACGACCCTCGACGTAGGATATAAGACTTGGGTTTACGAGAGTCCCTCTCCTTGAGTAATTCCCAGATAGCAATCGATATATTTACTTCACATCAAGACATCCGGGATCCGTACGCGGAATATCGTCCAATTTGACTCACCTGAACAAAATTCAATGAAGTGTCGAAGGCAGCAAGCTATGGAATATGCTCAACAAGGAAACAAAGTTAGTCTAATCTGCTAAGGAATTCAAAACAATGCTGTCAACCTCGGATGTGTCATGTGTCACTGTAATTCGTGCACATTGTGCACCATAGCTAACGAGTAAGGCTTCATAAATAGATGATAGAATGGTCGTTATATTTTCATTATCATATGTTTATTTATCTCATGAGCTCGTGTCATTTTATCATTGTCGGTCAATAGCACTTGTGCTTATGTTTATTGTTGACTTTTACATACCGACGCTAAATGAAACTTTTATCTTATCTCAAACTTGTTGACACGAGGTTAGGCCTACATATTTTCGGGCAACTGTCGCATGCTCCAGTTTCTGAAATTCAAAAGGTTTTTAATGCGAGTCAAATCATTTTGGCGGTTATTTAAAAAACAACATTGTGTTCAGTTTTTGACTGCATATAATAAAAGAAATGTACCACTTTGTTAATAGCTGACAAGTATACTGACAGCCTTAAAATCACCCTCCCCCACTCCACCCTTAAAACGTCTCAAAGACAGCTGGAAATAAAAAATAGTAACAGATTGTTGAATTACGGTACTAATTGTTAATTTGTCCCCGGCGTGCCTATGGATTAGGAAAAATTCCCATGCGCGCCAAATTACATTTGCAATGACCGCAGCCAAGATGCAGACTGGCACCTAGCTCTGACATCAAAACCACCACCAAGGTGAAGGTTTTGAATAACACACCACTTGTCCATGTAGAAAACAAGCATGGCGGTGTGTACACGCAAACTGAACTCGTAAATGGATTATGTCTCACATGTTAGTGTATATTTTGCCCGCGTTCGACTGCAGAAAATGCGCCGGGAGTAAGAATACAGTTTGTGGTTTGCAAAAACGTAAAGATTTTAAACATTAGTTAAGACGAATTTTACGCCGGGAGCTTTCGAAAGGGACTTTCGAAAAGCATTGTGCTATTCAAAACCTTCACATTGGTGGTGGTTTTGATGTCAGAGGTAACTGGCACCATGTCACTGATGCAATATATGTTACGAGGTTTACCGCAATGGGTAAAGTTAGACAAGAGTCATTCAGTCGCGTCGCCTTTTCTCTGAAATGTACAGAATTGGAAATTATTCAGTGGCCACCCCTCACCCCCTGTACTCTCCCGATCTGCAACGCACAAGACTAAACATGCAAACGAGCTAACGAGTAGCAAGCTCGATCGAGCTCTTTAATAGTACCCACCCAGACCGACCTGTTGCGTGTGTGCCATATGAGTTGAAGTCCGAAGAACTTTATGTCTTATTATAATTACCAAAAAGGTTTCATCGTCATTATAGCGGTGTAAAGTCCGTGGATGGGTACCTTACAAAAACTACTACCCCCCCCCCCCCACCCCATGTTCTCGGTCTACATTTCTAGTTACTAGCATGTTACCTACCATGCGCATTTAATTTAGCCAAATCTGTTTTACAGTGAGCCAGCAACCAAGCCAGTAATTAATCGCCCCCCCCCCCCCCCGGGCCGTGATTGACTGTTACTATGCGATGAATACGATAGATGTAAATCGGCCAGCTGTTTCTAATGGTCTTGATATGGTTAACCAGGTCTTTTTCTTCTGCAACTGTGAACAGTGATTCAGGACCGGAGGTTGACACACTTTCCTGGACCTTGCCAGTCACCCTGTCCCGCAATATCGGTTCTGGGACTCCATATTGTATAGCCGCCTTATATACGCTCCTCCCTTTCTTAACTGCATTATCTCTTCCATATTGCCCGTAGGACACCTTTTTGGATTTTCCGTTCTTTTGAAAAGAAGAAAAAAAAAGAACTACGATTAATACTAAAGGAATAACAATTATATCGCTTTCCGTAACAAAAAAAAAAAAACAAAAAAAAACATTGCCCGTTTTCAGTGCGTTGTCAGTGAGTTTTTTTGGTGAAAACATTGGCAGTAGCATTCCTATTGACTTACTATTTTTCGTATTTAAGACATCTTCCAAAATCTACAGCAGCTTATTTATTAAGCGGGGCGGGCGCGGGCAGCAAAGGGGCTTGAGACGCGGGCGCGGGGCGGGTGCGGGCAAGTTGGTGCGGGCGCGGGGCGGGCGCGGGCAGATAAGTCGCGCCCGCGCAGACCTCTAGTGTGTACGCGCGCTCTGTAGGTTGCAAAACGCAACATTTCGTTCTGTAACTTTACCCATCGATAGGTATCCGACATGGCTCGGTCAAGTTTGTTAGCGGCGTATGTAGGTCAAAGGTCAAGGTCACAGGATGTTTTTGTTTGTTCCTTAACCATTGGTAGATGGGACCAAAAATCGGGAAAGTCGCTATAACGTTCACAGTTCTCTATTAATGACGCTGTACATTATGTCACGTATTGAGCCCGTAGGTAACTTGTATAACGTCTTGAAATTGTGCAAATCGCTTAAGTAGTTTTTTTCTGCAAAAAATTGCTAAACTTTAACATAGGACCCTACGAGAGCTATTACCAAAAGGGACAGCTCGGCTACATCAATTGTCAGGGTCACCACACCACGGCATGTCTTATCATATCATAACAATACGCGGCGGCTCACTTATCTGCTAATGAAGGAAAGAACAACAGCGAGGCATTGGGCGATCGCGAGCGGTGAAGATCGACTGTCGCGGTGCGAGTGTGCGGGTTCAAGCCGGCGTGATGGGATGATGTAGCGCCTGGTGTGGGGCTGGGGGTGGAAGTGGAGTTGAGTAGGTGGTTTACGCAGGGCAAGGACGATGAAATCGTATTCATGTTGACAAACACATGGAGCCCGTGGCTGGCATGCTAATGACCTACCGGGGCGGGGCTTAGCGCGAAGACATATTCTGGATTTTACGTTTTGCGTCATCTCACCCTACGGGTGACGCAATCTCATATCTCGACCTCAATTGGGGTCTGGGGGGATGGGAGGGGGAGGGGGTCAGTGGGGGGGGGGGGGAGGGGGGGCGGCGCTCGCATCACGATAAGAACACCATGCAGCAAGCAGCTGACCGGCAGCGGATCGGCCACCAATACATAGGGTACGGATGTGAGGTAGGGGTGGAGGGGTGAGTTTAGCCGTGTGCGCCAGCGTAGCGGTTCACAGCTTGCATGCGAGTGTGTATTGGCGGGCAGGGAGAAGGCGGTGTTGCGATAGGAGAAGGGAAAAGCCCTATAGTTCACCATTGCAATGATTGTTTAGTCAGTTTACGCAAAAGTGCTAATACGGCGACTTTTGAGCTTATTTTCCCCGGAGCGAGTTAGACCGGAAAATGTGTCTTGGACGTATGAAGTCACCGTGATTTTGACAGGACTGACTCACATGATGGCGATTTTCGCCATAACAAGCGTTAATATAAACCAGTTTAAAATGCTCACCGGGAGTGTCGTGGTCGGGGATATAACGTTAGCGATTCCAGTGTCCAAATATGCGTTCATTCCTATTGGTTTCTCTGGAGCAAGTCGCGCGAAAACCGCACAAAGGCTAATGGGAGTCGACACTTCAAAAAAAATATGCAAGCTCCCCGCAAGGTGGCGCTACGCACGCTAAGCCTTAGCGGCGTCAAGCTCCCCGCACGGAGTGAGTCGAAGGCAGAGAGTGTAGCGGAGTGAGTCGAGTGCTCTGAGAGTGAAAAATATGATCTCCCTAAACACCGAAAACACATTGCCTGCCCGGCAACTCGAATAATAAAAGAATGCATTCTGTGAGGTTTGTTTCAAGCTTGAATTTGCTTACCTGGGTGTCTGAAATCAGTCAGCGAATCACATGGAAGCTGTTTATCGACCAACGTCATCCTCTAATGTGACTTTCTGCAGTTTCGGCGACTCCGGTCAGTGGTTTATGTAATACGCTTTCCTTATCCCTACCACATTTCCTCTGCAGCTGAAGCCTTGTGTAGGCCTATGGGTGGTTTTATGACTCACTCTCGCATAGCGGGGTGCACGGTGGTTAATGAAAGTGGTTTTTCCCTCAGCAGCTTGAGTGCAGTTGATTTCAATACGAAAGAGGAAACAGTGAAAAAAAAACGAGGAAACTGATGAAGTTGCGATGGTGTTAGTGGGGGCGGGGTTACAGGAGGATCATTATTGACCATTGCCAGAGTGCATGTTGCTGCTGGCCGTAACGTGGGGGTGGTTTGATTGAGTTACAGATGTATCGAGGCCTAAGTTTATCATAGAGATCGCCGGTTACTGTTCGTATAATATACTTTGAACGGTCAATGACCCGCGCTTTTAAACCCGAAAATATCGCCGCGAAGAAAACTTCTTTGACTTCGTATAAGTGATACCATTCGACAAAGAAGTGATTTGTTACGCTTCAGCGTGATGTTTTAGAGCAGTCCGCCTATTTATTGTTTATTTCGTACCAAAGAATACAATATGCCACGCGTTAAGACAACAGCTTATGGCCATAATTCAGCGAAGTATCAGGGTAGCAAGCTATGGAACATGCTCAACAAGGAAACGAAGTTAGCTAAATCTGCCAAGGAATTTAAAACAACGCTGTCAACCTCGGATGTGTTCTTGTGTCACGGTAATTCGTGCACATTATGCAACATAGCTAAGGTTTTAAGAGATGCAAAGGTTGTTATATTTTCATTGTCATATGTACATATATCTCGTCAGCTCATGTCATTTTATCATTGTCGGTCAATATCACGTGTGCTAATGTTTATTGTTGAATTTACATACCGACGTTAAATAAAACTTTATCTTATCTTATATGTACAGATCATATAATGCAAAGGTGGGTTAGAATATCGCCTTTAAGGTAGCACCCCAATAATAAAAAACGCTTCAAATGACACTGGCCTCATAGACCTGCTGCCCCACATCGTAATAGTGTCGGAGAGCCACGCTAAAGAAGTCCCCCCCCCCACCGTTAAGTCTCCCTTGGGAGTCCCCCTCGTCCTTGGCTTATCCCCCACCAACGTCTTAAGATTAGTTTCGGAAGATTGCGAAACCGGAAGCGCGACTTTAAAAACAATTAAAGTCATATATGCGGCAAATAATAAAACAATAGACAAGACGAGTAACACCTTCTCTGTTTTTTTATTATCGTCAGCTCCTTTGACAGACATCGAGCGCTTAGGACAAATTTTGATTGGTAATGTCATTACAATGTAGGCGTCACCGAGACAATCTCAGCAGGTGCCCCACACCTTGGCGCAAAACTGTCAATCAATTAATCTCGGCACGGGAGTTGACACCACATGGACATAAATCAGTTGGATCAGGTAAACATCCAGCAAAAACAAAATGGCGTTAACACGGGAGTGATATAATTAAGGCCGATATATATGCATATCATGTACAATATGGCATGTAAGCGTTGTCATAGCAACAACATCGGAAAATTGTCTGCCACTTCTTCCATTATTTGTTATTTGTCCGTAACATAAAATAAGATATATATATATTTATATCATCCGTGTAGTATATTTAACTTGTACTGCTACGTTAGAAGATTAACTGAAGGAAAACATTCACCCTTATCCCACTATCGCTCACATGTTTCACACAGTTGAATTGCATTTAAGACGCATCAGAGAACATGGCTGACACAAACGCTAGTATCATCAACAAGGCCGGGTAAGGGATTGGGGAGAGGGAGGGGGTGGGGGGCGAACAAGAATCAAGCCCCGAGCCGCTGGAGAGATCCGCGATAGACAACCAATCATGGGATGAAGCATCCTCTTTTTAGTATCACGGAACACGTGTTGTTAGACAGCGAGCCACATCAAGGCCAACAAGGTGAAGGTGGCTAGCGACAATGACATTGAGCGTCGGAGTCTACCAGACTCCCCAGGGTTATCCTTTCAACACCCCTAGGGTCAGCCTTCCAACACCCCCCATGGCCATCCTTTCAACACCCCCCAGGGTTGAGTCTAGTGACCCAGGGGTGCGGGGCGGGGGGACCTTCTTGCCGCCCAAGAGCCATTCATTCACCGGCTCAGGGAATGCATTCCACCGTCCCAGGGAAGGTCACTTCTTGCCAACTCCGAGCCACCCGTTTACCAACCCCGGGGATGTATTCTAGAGTCCCATGGGTGGGGGAGGGTCATTTCTTGCCGCCTCAGAGCCACCCGTTTATCTTCCCCGGGTATGTATTTCAGAGTCCCATGGGTAGGGGAGGGTCACTTCTTGCCGCCCCAGAGCCACCCGTTTACCCTCCCCGGATGTGATGTATTCCAGCGTCCCATGGGTGAGGGTCACTTCTTGCCGCCCCAGAGCCACCCGTTTACCCTCCCCGGGTGTGATGTATTCCAGCGTCCCATGGGTGGGGGTCACTTCTTGCCGCCCCAGAGCCACCCGTTTACCCTCCCCGGGTGTGATGTATTCCAGCGTCCCATGGGTGGGGGTCACTTCTTGCCGCCCCAGAGCCACCCCTTGACGAGGCCCGTCAGCCCGCCTTGCTGCTTGCGCTGCTCCAGCTTGTCCTCCAGAGACGGGAAGTCCACCTTGCTCAGCGCCACATCGAAGAAGAGCGGCTTGCACGGCACAGGGCGGAAGTCAGGCGGGAACTGGGTCAGGTTAGGTCGCTTGCCGTGCAGCCCTGGGTCCTCGTAATACTGGTCCAGCCGGTCCTCCAACCGCTGCCAAGGACGGAATACCAGTTTAACTTTTAGGATATAATGCTTTCGCTTTGTCGCTGTTTTCGATATATATAACTGTATATTGACTTTATATATTTTCAAATGGTCGCCTGTATGTCGGGATTCAGTGGTACATGTTGATTTAAATTCAAGCATGTATAGCGCAAACAATTTACATATTGAAAATCGTCAGTTACAACGTGATAAATGATTTACGTCTACTGTAGTGCTGCTATGGCATATTGATAATCCTCAAGTCACAGAGAGACGAATGATCCGGATTTTACTTGCGACCAATTATCTGTTTTGGCTTTAGTATTTGCAATTATTTGCAATATCAACAGTATACTGATGGAGACTACACAAACATTTTTCTCGCGTTTGAATCAGCAGACCCACAATGTCGTTCGCACACTACGATTGGCTACACGCAGAGATTTGCACGCGACACGCACCTTCTTCCTGTCGGCCAGCGAGAGGGTGGCCACCTGTTCCACCAAGTCCTCCTGTCCCATAATGCTCGAGGCCTGGCAGGAGTACTTCTGTCCGTCCACTTCCTGCACCAACGCATTCAGCGCGGCGACCTCCTGAAGACACCGCAGCCACGTCATGATTGGTTGTAAATGGTTGGACGCTTTAACCACTTTCCGTTCGCTTTGATTAATTTCGACCTCAAACTTACCAAAAGCTTCACTCCCAGAAACCGTTATATCCAGTCGAACTTGATGTTGATGCAACCCGACATATACAGAGCATATAAAGAAAATAGCATACGCACAGATATCAATACCCCTGAGAGAGCAAAACAAGTATTCTGCCACACACCATATTCGCCCGGACATTCCATTGTGATTTACGTGATTATTTTTAATAGTAGACGCCAGGAATACTGATTGGAGGTTAACCAACTGATGTGAACATTGACTGTTGTTACCTGCTTTGCCTTGTCGCCCGTGAGGCCCCCGAAGCCCTTCAAGGCCTTGCCGGCGTACTCCACCACGCGGTCATACAGGGCGATGGCTTCCCGCCACTTCTTGGCCGACGCACACGTCTGGGCTATATAGAAACACCTGTAACCAAGGCAACAGCGTGTATACAACAGGCAGACGGTTTAGGATGTTGGACCACGAATGAAATAAATGAAAAAGAAAAGAGATAATGAATATATTATATACAACTCGTGCATGGTAATACAATAGTGACATAGCAGATGAACACGGGTTTGGGAGCAAGTAAATGGGAGACGCGATGTTACCGTTTTGGAAAACTTGACACCGACATTAGCAGCCATATTGCGACACCGAATATGTCAAAGTTCGACACACAAATTTATGACTTTCACCGTTAGTCCAAAATTAGACAGTGGACACTGCACGCGTTGGAGACTGGTACTTCCATACCCCTATAATTAAGCTCTCAAGATTTCTATATCGCGGCATCATGTTGTGTCATGTTTTAACTCGTAGTTCAGTTACCGGTATATATAACAGCGACTTCACTGAATATTGACTTCTATAAGTCAGCAAAAGATTTACAGGTTTAGTAAATATGTCTCGGCTGTTAAAGCTACTTTGAAAGCTAAATATATACATATATATATACCTACTTTACGGTGTCCTAAACCAACTGTCATTTTTTAACGTTCAGACAAGGAGTTGGATGTACATGTATAGAAGAAAGCAACACACCTAAAAGCTTTATATCCTAGAACTTGAACTCCTATTTCTTCTGCTAGGACTGAGTCATCCTCTAAGCCTGGAAGATTGCTGATTTCCGATAAGTTCTGCAAAGCAATGTCAATAATTACAATACACGTATAAAATGAAGATGAATTATCATAAGTGCGATGCGGCGGGAAGATTCATAGTCAATGCAGTTCTTGCACTTTGACAAATACATAATGTTAAATTTCTTTCTCCAACTGTCCATTTTACTTCAGTAACACTATTTCATCCTACATTAAGGAGTCCACTTTCGTTAATCGTGAGTATGAAATTGACAATCATAGCTGATGGTAAGTAAAGGTGAAAAGCATTCATGTCTGAAACTGACAAGAAAGTGACATGCTGCTTTGTTTGTCTGACTTATTAGTCCGACATAACGCACGTGGATGACCTTTTTTCGCCACATGATTGGATAAAAGCAACAATGACGTCAACGAATGATTGACAGCCTGGGTCGGTCTACTGGGACTCCCCGACAGGCGAGCACGCTGATACAGGCACAGCGGGAACGGTAGACTCTCCCAACGTACCTGGATGATGATATCGAACAGCCGGGCTATGTCCTGCGGCCTGGCCTGCTTCTTGTTGGAGTCCTGCCTGTAGCCCGGCAGGTTGGCCTTCATGGACTCCACCATGAGGAGGTTCCGCTCCGTGGTGTTGGACAGCCGCAGGTAGGTCAGGTACGAGTGCAGGTACACCGAGTTGGCCACTCGCCCGTCGCCTGGCTGCCCGCGAATCGCCGCCTTGAAGTTCTGTGGGTCCAGACACATTAGGTAAGACGATACATAGCTTCAGAAGCCTTGAAGTTCTATGCGTCCACACATATTAGGTAAGACGCTACAAGGCTTCAGAAGCCTTGAAGTTCTGTGCGTCCACACATATTAGGTAAGACGCTACAAGGCTTCAGAAGCCTTGAAGTTCTGTGGGTCCACACACATTAGGTAAGATGTTACATAGCTTCAGAAGCCTTGAAGTTCTGTGGGTCCACATACATTCTGTAAGACGCTACATAGCTTCAGAAGGCATGCGTACTCATACGCTTGAGTTCACTGTGCTCCAGGAGAAGTGCAGGCTGAAATGCACCTCCGTCATTTGTAACGGAACAACGTGTAGGTGATAAAGTAGAAATTCTTTTTATTTGTAGGTTACTGAACAAATTTTACAAATGGAATATAGCGTGATGACCTTGAAGTAATTCTGCAAGACATCTATCACGGGTTTGATTGCGTCGACAGATCAGTTACTATATATACATAGCAGAATCTCAGGTGTTTAATCAGGGGGCACTGTCATCAGAACAGTAGTTGGGTTGCCGTATTATGACCCGGTAACCGGAATATGTCGTATCAAAAACTTTGGTGTGGAACATTTACATGATTTTTTTCCAATCTGATAACGCATCGATCCGTAGAGCTGAAGCGAACTGATATGGTCTTTTAGGCCGCATTTGCACACACAAGAGCTGAACGTGCCTAGTGCTATCAAAGCCCTACATCAGGGCGTCAGGCGGGGACACTGAGAGTGCTATCAAAGCACTACACCAGGGAGTCAGGCGGGGACACTGAGAGTGCTATCAAAGCCCTACACCAGGGAGTCAGGCGAGGACACTGAGTGCTATCAATGCCCTACACCAGGGAGTCAGGCGGGGACACTGAGAGTGCCACCAAAGTCCTACACCAGGGAGTCAGGCGAGGACACAGAGTGTTATCAAAGCACTACACCAGGGAGTCAGGCGGGGACACTGAGAGTGCTGTCAAAGCCCTACACCAGGGAGTCAGGCGGGGACACTGAGAGTGCTATCAAAGCCATACACCAGGGAGTCAGGCGAGGACACTGAGAGTGCTATCAAAGCCATACACCAGGGAATCAGGCGAGGACACTGAGTGCTATCAAAGCCCTACACCAGGGAGTCAGCCGAGGACACTGAGAGTGCTATCAAAGCCCTACACCAGGGAGTCAGGCGGGGACACTGAGAGTGCCATTAAAGCCCTACACCAGGGAGTCAGGCGAGGACACAGAGTGCTATCAATGCCCTACACCAGGGAGTCAGGCGGGGACACTGGGAGTGCTATCAAAGCCCTACACCAGGGAGTCAGGCGGGGACACTGAGAGTGCTATCAAAGCCCTACACCAGGGAGTCAGGCGGGGACACTGAGAGTGCTATCAAAGCCCTACACCAGGGAGTCAGGCGAGGACACAGAGTGCTATCAATGCCCTACACCAGGGAGTCAGGCGGGGACACTGGGAGTGCTATCAAATCACTACATCAGGGAGTCAGGCGGGGACACTGAGAGTGCTATCAAAGCCCTACACCAGGGAGTCAGGCGGGGACACTGAGAGTGCTATCAAAGCCCTACACCAGGGAGTCAGGCGGGGACACTGAGAGTGCTATCAAAGCCCTACACCAGGGAGTCAGGCGAGGACACTGGGTGCTATCAAAGCCCTACACCAGAGAGTCAGGCGAGGACACTGAGTGCTATCAAAGCCCTACACCAGGGAGTCAGGCGTGGACACTGTGAGTGCTATCAAAGCCCTACACCAGGGAGTCAGGCGAGGACACAGAGTGCTATCAATGCCATACACCAGGGAGTCAGGCGGGGACACTGAGAGTGCTATCAAAGCCCTACACCAGAGAGTCAGGCGAGGACACTGAGTGCTATCAAAGCACTACACCAGGGAGTCAGGCGAGGACACAGAGTGCTATCAAAGCCCTACACCAGAGAGTCAGGCGAGGACACTGAGTGCTATCAAAGCCCTACACCAGGGAGTCAGGCGAGGACACAGAGTGCTATCAATGCCCTACACCAGGGAGTCAGGCGGGGACACTGGGAGTGCTATCAAAGCCCTACACCAGGGAGTCAGGCGGGGACACTGAGAGTGCTATCAAAGCCCTACACCAGGGAGTCAGGCGGGGACACTGAGAGTGCTATCAAAGCCCTACACCAGGGAGTCAGGCGAGGACACAGAGTGCTATCAATGCCCTACACCAGGGTGTCAGGCGGGGACACTGGGAGTGCTATCAAATCACTACATCAGGGAGTCAGGCGGGGACACTGAGAGTGCTATCAAAGCCCTACACCAGGGAGTCAGGCGGGGACACTGAGAGTGCTATCAAAGCCCTACACCAGGGAGTCAGGCGGGGACACTGAGAGTGCTATCAAAGCCCTACACCAGGGAGTCAGGCGAGGACACTGGGTGCTATCAAAGCCCTACACCAGAGAGTCAGGCGAGGACACTGAGTGCTATCAAAGCCCTACACCAGGGAGTCAGGCGTGGACACTGTGAGTGCTATCAAAGCCCTACACCAGGGAGTCAGGCGAGGACACAGAGTGCTATCAATGCCATACACCAGGGAGTCAGGCGGGGACACTGAGAGTGCTATCAAAGCCCTACACCAGAGAGTCAGGCGAGGACACTGAGTGCTATCAAAGCACTACACCAGGGAGTCAGGCGAGGACACAGAGTGCTATCAAAGCCCTACACCAGAGAGTCAGGCGAGGACACTGAGTGCTATCAAAGCCCTACACCAGGGAGTCAGGCGGGGACACTGAGAGTGCTATCAAAGCCCTACACCAGGGAGTCAGGCGGGGACACTGAGACTGCCACCAAAGCCCTACACCAGGGAGTCAGGCGGGGACACTGAGAGTGCTATCAAAGCCCTACACCAGGGAGTCAGGCGGGGACACTGAGAGTGCTATCAAAGCCCTACACCAGGGAGTCAGGCGAGGACACAGAGTGCTATCAATGCCCTACACCAGGGAGTCAGGCGGGGACACTGGGAGTGCTATCAAATCACTACATCAGGGAGTCAGGCGGGGACACTGAGAGTGCTATCAAAGCCCTACACCAGGGAGTCAGGCGGGGACACTGAGAGTGCTATCAAAGCCCTACAACAGGGAGTCAGGCGGGGACACTGAGAGTGCTATCAAAGCCCTACACCAGGGAGTCAGGCGGGGACACTGGGAGTGCTATCAAATCACTACATCAGGGAGTCAGGCGGGGACACTGAGAGTGCTATCAAAGCCCTACACCAGGGAGTCAGGCGGGGACACTGAGACTGCCACCAAAGCCCTACACCAGGGAGTCAGGCGGGGACACTGAGAGTGCTATCAAAGCCCTACACCAGGGAGTCAGGCGAGGACAGAGTGCTATCAATGCCCTACACCAGGGAGTCAGGCGGGGACACTGGGAGTGCTATCAATGCCCTACACCAGGGAGTCAGGCGGGGACACTGAGTGCTATCAAAGCCCTACACCAGGGAGTCAGGCGGGGACACTGAGAGTGCTATCAAAGCCCTACACCAGGGAGTCAGGCGGGGACACTGAGAGTGCTATCAAATCACTACATCAGGGAGTCAGGCGGGGACACTGAGAGTGCTATCAAAGCCCTACACCAGGGAGTCAGGCGGGGACACTGGGAGTGCTATCAAATCACTACATCAGGGAGTCAGGCGGGGACACTGAGAGTGCTATCAAAGCCCTACACCAGGGAGTCAGGCGGGGACACTGAGAGTGCTATCAAAGCCCTACACCAGGGAGTCAGGCGGGGACACTGAGAGTGCTATCAAATCACTACATCAGGGAGTCAGGCGGGGACACTGGGAGTGCTATCAAATCACTACATCAGGGAGTCAGGCGGGGACACTGGGAGTGCTATCAAATCACTACATCAGGGAGTCAGGCGGGGACACTGAGAGTGCCACCAAAGCCCTACACCAGGGAGTCAGGCGGGGACACTGAGAGTGCTATCAAAGCCCTACACCAGGGAGTCAGGCGGGGACACTGAGAGTGCTATCAAAGCCCTACACCAGGGAGTCAGGCGAGGACACTGAGTGCTATCAAAGCCCTACACCAGGGAGTCAGGCGGGGACACTGAGAGTGCTATCAAAGCCCTACACCAGGGAGTCAGGCGGGGACACTGAGAGAGCTATCAAAGCCCTACACCAGGGAGTCAGGCGAGGACACTGAGTGCTATCAAAGCCTACACCAGGGAGTCAGGCGGGGACACTGAGAGTGCTATCAAAGCCCTACACCTGGGAGTCAGGCGGGGACACTGAGAGTGCTATCAAAGCCCTACACCAGAGAGTCAGGCGAGGACACTGAGTGCTATCAAAGCCCTACACCAGGGAGTCAGGCGGGGACACTGAGAGTGCTATCAAAGCCCTACACCAGGGAGTCAGGCGGGGACACTGAGAGTGCTATCAAAGCCCTACACCAGGGAGTCAGGCGGGGACACTGAGAGTGCTATCAAAGCCCTACACCAGGGAGTCAGGCGAGGACACAGAGTGCTATCAATGCCCTACACCAGGGAGTCAGGCGAGGACACAGAGTGCTATCAATGCCCTACACCAGGGAGTCAGGCGGGGACACTGAGAGTGCTATCAAAGCCTACACCAGGGAGTCAGGCGGGGACACTGAGAGTGTTATCAAAGCCCTACACCAGGGAGTCAGGCGAGGACACTGAGAGTGCTATCAAAGCCCTACACCAGGGAGTCAGGCGAGGACACAGAGTGCTATCAATGCCCTACACCAGGGAGTCAGGCGGGGACACTGAGAGTGCTATCAAAGCCCTACACCAGGGAGTCAGGCGGGGACACTGAGAGTGCTATCAAAGCCCTACACCATGGAGTCAGGCGGGGACACTGAGAGTGCTATCAACGCCCTACACCAGGGAGTCAGGCGAGGACACTGAGAGTGCTATCAAAGCCCTACACCATGGAGTCAGGCGGGGACACTGAGAGTGCTATCAAAGCCCTACACCAGGGAGTCAGGCGGGGACACTGAGAGTGCTATCAAAGCCCTACACCAGGGAGTCAGGCGGGGACACTGAGAGTGCTATCAAAGCCCTACACCAGGGAGTTAGGCGAGGACACTGAGAGTGCTATCAATGCCCTACACCACGGAGTCAGGCGGGGACACTGAGAGTGCTATCAAAGCCCTACACCAGGGAGTCAGGCGGGGACACTGAGAGTGCTATCAAAGCCCTACACCAGGGAGTCAGGCGAGGACACTGAGAGTGCTATCAAAGCCCTACACCAGGGAGTCAGGCGAGGACACAGAGTGCTATCAAAGCCCTACATCAGGGAGTCAGGCGGGGACACTGAGAGTGCTATCAAAGCCCTACACCAGGGAGTCAGGCGGGGACACTGAGAGTGCCATTAAAGCCCTACACCAGGGTGTCAGGCGAGGACACTGAGAATGCTATCAAAGCACTACATCAGGGAGTCAGGCGAGGACACTGAGAGTGCTATCAAAGCCATACACCAGGGAGTCAGGCGGGGACACTGAGAGTGCTATCAAAGCCATACACCAGGGAGTCAGGCGGGGACACTGAGAGTGCTATCAAAGCCCTACACCAGGGAGTCAGGCGAGGACACTGAGTGCTATCAATGCCCTACACCACGGAGTCAGGCGAGGACACAGAGTGCTATCAAAGCCATACACCAGGGAGTCAGGCGAGGACACTGAGAGTGCTATCAAAGCACTACATCAGGGAGTCAGGCGAGGACACTGAGAGTGCTATCAAAGCCATACACCAGGGAGTCAGGCGGGGACACTGAGAGTGCTATCAAAGCCATACACCAGGGAGTCAGGCGAGGACACTGAGAGTGCTATCAAAGCCCTACACCAGGGAGTCAGGCGAGGACACTGATAGTGCTATCAAAGCCATACACCAGGGAGTCAGGCGAGGACACTGAGAGTGCTATCAAAGCCCTACACCAGGGAGTCAGGCGGGGACACTGAGAGTGCTATCAAAGCCATACACCAGGGAGTCAGGCGAGGACACTGAGAGTGCTATCAAAGCCCTACACCAGGGAGTCAGGCGGGGACACAGAGTGCTATCAAAGCCCTACACCAGGGAGTCAGGCGAGGACACTGAGAGTGCTATCAAAGCCCTACACCAGGGAGTCAGGCGGGGACACTGAGAGTGCTATCAAAGCCCTACACCAGGGAGTCAGGCGAGGACACTGAGAGTGCTATCAAAGCCCTACACCAGGGAGTCAGGCGAGGACACAGAGTGCTATCAAAGCCCTACACCAGAGAGTCAGGCGAGGACACAGAGTGCTATCAAAGCCCTACACCAGGGAGTCAGGCGGGGACACTGAGAGTGCTATCAAAGCCCTACACCAGGGAGTCAGGCGAGGACACTGAGTGCTATCAAAGCCCTACACCAGGGAGTCAGGCGAGGACACTGATAGTGCTATCAAAGCCATACACCAGGGAGTCAGGCGAGAACACTGAGAGTGCTATCAAAGCCATACACCAGGGAGTCAGGCGGGGACACTGAGAGTGCTATCAAAGCCATACACCAGGGAGTCAGGCGAGGACACTGAGAGTGCTATCAAAGCCCTACACCAGGGCGTCAGGCGAGGACGCTGAGTGCTATCAAAGCCCTACACCAGGGAGTCAGGCGGGGACACTGAGAGTGCTATCAAAGCCCTACACCAGGCAGGCAGGCGGGGAGGCTGAGTGAGGAGACGGGCGCACTCACCGGATCGTCCTTGAGCTCTTCCCGCAGCGCTTGCTGGGCGTCGATGAGCTCCTTGAGCAGACTCTCGTAGATGGAGAGCTTGTTGTCGGCCGAGTCGGTCTGGGCGAGCTGCGTGGTGGACTCCTGCACGCTGAGCAGCAGGACGCGCACCTGCTCGCTCTTCACGGGCACCGTGCGGCCCCGCCACGTCACCTCCGACAGCGTGGCCGACTGCCGCTCCCGGGTCTTCTCGATCAGCTCCTGCAGAGAGGAAGTCCAGTGATTGGTGTCAGTAGGACGCTTTAACCTCTGTATTGGTGACGTTGGGAAGCGACAAGGTAGAGAGGAGAAACTCCTACACTTCTAGCCCACTGAGCTACCGGGCCTGCCCCTTCACTCACGTCAAGCCTGCTGGTCAGTGCGTCGGCGTGGCCGCTCTTCAGCCTCATCTGCATGAGGTCGTCGATGGCCGTGGCGTCGCCGATATTGTAGGCGCAGTAGCGGATGTTGGGCGACACCTCCTCGCAGCGCTGCACGTAGATGTCCTTCACCTCGTCGACGAAGGCTCCGGCCAACTTCTCGTAGATCGTCCTGCCGGGCGAGACCACGTTATCTTAGTCCACATGTTAAAAGTCTATGGGACATGCTGCATGGAGCATATTTGGGGGTGGGGTGGGGGAGGGGTAGTTGTCTAAGAGTGTCATAATATGACGCATGGAGGATAGGGGGATAGTTGTCTAAGGGTGTGATAATATGACGCATGGATAGGGGGGATAATTGTCTAAGGGTGTGATAATATGACGCATGGATAGGGGGGGATACTTGTCTAAGGTGTGATAATATGACGCATGGAGGATAGGGGGGGATACTTGTCTAAGGTGTGATAATATGACGCATGGAGGATTAGAGGGGGTAGTTGTGTAAGGGTGTGATAATATGACGCATGGAGGATTAGAGGGGGTAGTTGTGTAAGGGGGTGATAATATGACGCATGGAGGATTAGAGGGGGTAGTTGTGTAAGGGGGTGATAATATGACGCATGGAGGATTAGAGGGGGTAGTTGTGTAAGGGGGTGATAATAAGACGCATGGAGGATAGGGGGGGTAGTTGTGTAAGGGTGTGATAATATGACGCATGGAGGATTAGAGGGGGTAGTTGTGTAAGGGTGTGATAATATGACGCATGGAGGATTAGAGGGGGTAGTTGTGTAAGGGGGTGATAATATGACACATGGAGGATTAGAGGGGGTAGTTGTGTAAGGGGGTGATAATATGACGCATGGAGGATTAGAGGGGGTAGTTGTGTAAGGGGGTGATAATATGACGCATGGAGGATTAGAGGGGGTAGTTGTGTAAGGGTGTGATAATATGACGCATGGAGGATTAGAGGGGGTAGTTGTGTAAGGGGGTGATAATATGACGCATAGAGGATTAGAGGGGGTAGTTGTCTAAGGGTGTGATAATATGACGCATGGATAGGGGGGATAATTGTCTAAGGGTGTGATAATATGACGCATGGATAGGGGGGGATACTTGTCTAAGGTGTGATAATATGACGCATGGATAGGGGGGGATACTTGTCTAAGGTGTGATAATATGACGCATGGAGGATAGGGGGGGATACTTGTCTAAGGTGTGATAATATGACGCATGGAGGATTAGAGGGGGTAGTTGTGTAAGGGGGTGATAATATGACGCATGGAGGATTAGAGGGGGTAGTTGTGTAAGGGGGTGATAATATGACGCATGGAGGATTAGAGGGGGTAGTTGTGTAAGGGGGTGATAATATGACGCATGGATAGGGGGGATAATTGTCTAAGGGTGTGATAATATGACGCATGGATAGGGGGGGATACTTGTCTAAGGTGTGATAATACGACGCATGGAGGATAGGGGGGGGATACTTGTCTAAGGTGTGATAATATGACGCATGGAGGATTAGAGGGGGTAGTTGTGTAAGGGGGTGATAATATGACGCATGGAGGATTAGAGGGGGTAGTTGTGTAAGGGGGTGATAATATGACGCATGGAGGATTAGAGGGGGTAGTTGTGTAAGGGTGTGATAATATGACGCATGGAGGATTAGAGGGGGTAGTTGTGTAAGGGGGTGATAATATGACGCATGGAGGATTAGAGGGGGTAGTTGTGTAAGGGGGTGATAATATGACGCATGGAGGATTAGAGGGGGTAGTTGTGTAAGGGGGTGATAATATGACGCATGGAGGATTAGAGGGGGTAGTTGTGTAAGGGGGTGATAATATGACGCATGGAGGATTAGAGGGGGTAGTTGTGTAAGGGGGTGATAATATGACGCATGGAGGATTAGAGGGGGTAGTTGTGTAAGGGGGTGATAATATGACGCATGGAGGATTAGAGGGGGTAGTTGTGTAAGGGTGTGATAATATGACGCATGGAGGATTAGAGGGGGTAGTTGTGTAAGGGGGTGATAATATGACGCATGGAGGATTAGAGGGGGTAGTTGTGTAAGGGGGTGATAATATGACGCATGGAGGATTAGAGGGGGTAGTTGTGTAAGGGTGTGATAATATGACGCATGGAGGATTAGAGGGGGTAGTTGTCTAAGGGGGTGATAATATGACGCATGGAGGATAGGGGGGAGGGTAGTAGTCTAAGGGGGTGATAATATGACGCATGGAGGATTAGAGGGGGTAGTTGTGTAAGGGTGTGATAATATGACGCATGGAGGATTAGAGGGGGTAGTTGTGTAAGGGGGTGATAATATGACGCATGGAGGATTAGAGGGGGTAGTTGTGTAAGGGTGTGATAATATGACGCATGGAGGATTAGAGGGGGTAGTTGTGTAAGGGTGTGATAATATGACGCATGGATAGGGGGGATAATTGTATAAGGGTGTGATAATATGACGCATGGATAGGGGGGGATACTTGTCTAAGGTGTGATAATATGACGCATGGAGGATAGGGGGGGCTACTTGTCTAAGGTGTGATAATATGACGCATGGAGGATTAGAGGGGGTAGTTGTGTAAGGGGGTGATAATATGACACATGGAGGATTAGAGGGGGTAGTTGTGTAAGGGTGTGATAATATGACGCATGGAGGATTAGAGGGGGTAGTTGTGTAAGGGTGTGATAATATGACGCATGGAGGATTAGAGGGGGTAGTTGTGTAAGGGGGTGATAATGTGACGCATGGAGGATTAGAGGGGGTAGTTGTGTAAGGGGGTGATAATATGACGCATGGAGGATTAGAGGGGGTAGTTGTGTAAGGGGGTGATAATATGACGCATGGAGGATTAGAGGGGGTAGTTGTGTAAGGGTGTGATAATATGACGCATGGATAGGGGGGATAATTGTCTTAGGGTGTGATAATATGACGCATGGATAGGGGGGGATACTTGTCTAAGGTGTGATAATATGACGCATGGAGGATTAGAGGGGGTAGTTGTGTAAGGGTGTGATAATATGACGCATGGAGGATTAGAGGGGGTAGTTGTGTAAGGGGGTGATAATATGACGCATGGAGGATTAGAGGGGGTAGTTGTGTAAGGGGGTGATAATATGACGCATGGGGGATTAGAGGGGGTAGTTGTCTAAGGGTGTGATAATATGACGCATGGATAGGGGGGATAATTGTCTAAGGGTGTGATAATATGACGCATGGATAGGGGGGGATACTTGTCTAAGGTGTGATAATATGACGCATGGAGGATAGGGGGGGATACTTGTCTAAGGTGTGATAATATGACGCATGGAGGATTAGAGGGGGTAGTTGTGTAAGGGGGTGATAATATGACGCATGCAGGATTAGAGGGGGTAGTTGTGTAAGGGTGTGATAATATGACGCATGGAGGATTAGAGGGGGTAGTTGTGTAAGGGGGTGATAATATGACGCATGGAGGATTAGAGGGGGTAGTTGTGTAAGGGTGTGATAATATGACGCATGGAGGATTAGAGGGGGTAGTTTTGTAAGGGGGTGATAATATGACGCATGGAGGATTAGAGGGGGTAGTTGTGTAAGGGTGTGATAATATGACGCATGGAGGATTAGAGGGGGTAGTTGTGTAAGGGGGTGATAATATGACGCATGGAGGATAGGCGGGTAGTTGTCTAAGGGTGTGATAATATGACGCATGGAGGATAGGGGGGGATACTTGTCTAAGGTGTGATAATATGACGCATGGAGGATTAGAGGGGGTAGTTGTGTAAGGGGGTGATAATATGACGCATGGAGGATTAGAGGGGGTAGTTGTGTAAGGGGGTGATAATATGACGCATGGAGGATTAGAGGGGGTAGTTGTGTAAGGGGGTGATAATATGACGCATGGAGGATTAGAGGGGGTAGTTGTGTAAGGGGGTGATAATATGACGCATGGAGGATTAGAGGGGGTAGTTGTGTAAGGGGGTGATAACATTGAGCAAACTCATGACAGATTTCTTTCATTCTGGCCAATAGCCCCCTCATGTTTCATGGTGGCAATGTAACCTTGGCCAATGATAACGACATTGTTACATTCATTTGAATAGCGCTGGTGTGGCTCATGTCTGTTCTAGCGTTATACATGTACAATAATGTATAAAAGCTAACGCTTCGACTTACTTAGCGCTGGTGAAAAACTCCATGGCGTTCGTCCAGTGATCTAATTCAAACTCCAGAGTCCCGCGCATCCAGGAACGATACGCCTGAAAATACAAACAAATGTACACACCATGTCAACCATCAATTAACGTAAGATTAATTTCCGCTAAATATGTTTATAGGACATTACCAAAACGGAAATAACATAAATCGTTGATAGAGATGCAACAGATGCATCGTTCTAAACGCGCAAACCAGTTACTGGCTTTAAATAAATGGTTTCAACGCGCAAACCAGTTATCGTTATATTACTAGTGGCGCAAGTATCGTTTTCACGGAATATGGTCACGTGACATTCCCAAAACAGAAAACAAAACCTGGAAATCGTGGATAAACTGAGGTGTAGGTATTTTATGGCCTCATTTCCCACTATTAGAAGGTGAAACCTGAATGATAAGGCTGCTGGGTTGGGTGTATATTTAGGACGCTTCAACCAATTCTGGCCAATGGGAGAAGGAAGGGACGAGCGGAGCCATGTGACCGCGTCCACGAAGGAAGAGATGAGCGGATCCATGTCCCCGGGTCCACGAAGGAAGGGAAGAGCGGAGCCATGTCCCCGGGTGTAACCCCCTACTCTTTGCGAAGAAGGATATTTCTCCTGCGGGCACACAGAGATGAGCCGTGGCGCTGCTGGGGGACTGAGATGAGAGCCATGGCGATGAGGGGGTGCGTGGCGCTGCTGGGGGCCTGAGATGAGGGGCATGGCGATGAGGGGGTGCGTGGCGCTGCTGGGGTACGGAGATGAGGGGCATGGCGATGAGGGGGTGCGTGGCGCTGCTGGGGTACGGAGATGAGGGCCATGGCGATGAGGGGGTGCGTGGCGCTGCTGGGGGCCTGAGATGAGGGCCATGGCGATGAGGGGGTGCGTGGCGCTGCTGGGGGCCTGAGATGAGGGGCATGGCGATGAGGGGGTGCGTGGCGCTGCTGGGGGACTGAGATGAGGGCCATGGCGATAAGGGGGTGCGTGGCGCTGCTGGGGGACTTGAGATGAGGGCCATGGCGATGAGGGGGTGCGTGGCGCTGCTGGGAGACTGAGATGAGAGGCATGGCGATGAGGGGGTGCGTGGCGCTGCTGGGGGCCTGAGATGAGGGGCATGGCGATGAGGGGGTGCGTGGCGCTGCTGGGGGCCTGAGATGAGGGGCATGGCGATGAGGGGGTGCGTGTCGCTGCTGGGGGCCTGAGATGAGGGGCATGGCGATGAGGAGGTGCGTGGCGCTGCTGGGGGCCTGAGATGAGGAGCATGGCGATGAGGGGGTGCGTGGCGCTGCTGGGGGACTGAGATGAGGGGCATGGCGATGAGGGGGTGCGTGGCGCTGCTGGGGGCCTGAGATGAGGGGCATGGCGATGAGGGGGTGCGTGGCGCTGCTGGGGGACTGAGATGAGGGCCATGGCGATGAGGGGGTGCGTGGCGCTGCTGGGGGACTTGAGATGAGGGCCATGGCGATGAGGGGGTGCGTGGCGCTGCTGGGAGACTGAGATGAGAGGCATGGCGATGAGGGGGTGCGTGGCGCTGCTGGGGGCCTGAGATGAGGGGCATGGCGATGAGGGGGTGCGTGGCGCTGCTGGGGGACTGAGATGAGGGCCATGGCGATGAGGGGGTGCGTGACGCTGCTGGGGGACTGAGATGAGGGCCATGGCGATGAGGGGGTGCGTGGCGCTGCTGGGGGACTGAGATGAGGGCCATGGCGATGAGAGGGTGCGTGGCGCTGCTGGGGGACTGAGATGAGGGGCATGGCGATGAGGGGGTGCGTGGCGCTGCTGGGGGACTGAGATTAGGGGCATGGCGATGAGGGGGTGCGTGGCGCTGCTGGGGGCCTGAGATGAGGGCCATGGCGATGAGGGGGTGCGTGGCGCTGCTGGGGGCCTGAGATGAGGGCCATGGCGATGAGGGGGTGCGTGGCGCTGCTGGGGGACTGAGATGAGGGGCATGGCGATGAGGGGGTGCGTGGCGCTGCTGGGAGACTGAGATGAAGGGCATGGCGATGAGGGGGTGCGTGGCGCTGCTGGGGGCCTGAGATGAGGGCCATGGCGATGAGGGGGTGCGTGGCGCTGCTGGGGGACTGAGATGAGGGGCATGGCGATGAGGGGGTGCGTGGCGCTGCTGGGGGACTGAGATGAGGGGCATGGCGATGAGGGGGTGCGTGGTGCTGCAGTACCTGGGCCTCCAGCTTGGTGCGCGCGTCACACCGGTCGCTGTCGCACAGCGTGGCCAGGTGCTCGGCGTGGTACACCGCCCGGCGCAGCTTGTTCAGCAGGTGGAACTTCTTGCGAGTCTCCGTGTTGGCCTCGGCCTTAAGCTGCATGGCATAGGCCCAGGCTCTCTCGGCGTCAAACAGGGGCAGCCACAGGAATCTGGTCCAAGCAAACAGCGACGGCTCATTAGACTAAAGCTGAGTTATGCTAAGCAACGAGGATGACAGTAGAATTGGCTTAACATCTTCTCCCAGACACACGATCTTTGTCATCTTTAGATGTAATAATTAAAAATATACTCAGCCAAACAGGAAGGCAAATATAAGCGTGCACAAGCGGATTTGGGTGAGGCGCAAAGCAGCATAACTAACCGAGCATCCTTCAAGTTGGCTTCTGTGATCTTCTTTGGCTGGACCTTGTTCCTAGTGCCCTGAGGGAAGTGTAAGGACTTCCGTATTCTGCGCAAGCGACGTGCACAGTACTGCCTGCAAAGGAAATCATTATAGCCATTAGATTAAATCTCCTAATGTTCTTGAACGATTAATATCATCATCTTAAAGTTGCTTATACAGCAAATTTCTTCCTACATTATCAAAATATTGTGCAGAGACCTTTTGGATACATTGTATGAATGTTCCGAATACATTGTCAGACTGTATGAATGTTCTGAATACAGTCAGACTGTGAATGTTCTGAATACATTGTCAGACTGAATGTTCTGAATACACTGTCAGACTGCATGAGTGTTCTAAATACACTGTCAGACTGTGAATTTTCTGAATACATTGTCACACTGTGAATGTTCTGAATACATTGTCAGACTGATTTTTCTGAATACACTGTCAGACTGTGTGAATGTTCTGAATACACTGTCAGACTGTGTGAATGTTCTGAATACATTGTCAGACTGTGTGAATGTTCTAGATAGCTTGTCTGACCATGAATGTTTTTGTCTGTCTGACTGTACCATATGAAATGCACTACTTTCGCCAAAAAAGTTGCTTAACAACACGCCTTGTTATTATAACATATATTTGTGTACCTTTAGACTCAAAACCTGAATATCAGTATACATCATTTCCACTCAAAGCATTTCAAATTTAAATAATAACAAATACTCCAAAAAAATCAGTGCCATTTATAATAACCAGGTGCCATTTATAGGCTAAAAATGTACATGTATACATGTATAGCTTCAATAAGGAACATGGTGGACCTTACTCTTTATCAGTAACATGCAGATTGTGTGTCAGGTAAATCATTACACGTATAGTCATACAGAAGTTGTGAGCTCACTGACCTGTAGCGCTGGTGATCTCCATGGCGCAACCCATGCTGCTGCTGAGCATCCTTTATGATTTGTAAAACTGCAAACAAACAAATATGTCATCAACACAGAAAAAAAGAAGATTAAAAGCTCAGACCATGCAGACATGCATTATTCAATATTCCCAATATTACTGGTTCAACAGGAATGCTATTACCTTTTTTGAAGCTGCAGCTTCTATTAGGAAATACAGCATTTTGCCGATTTCAAGTGAGCATAGCAAGGAGGAAGGTGGGAGGTGAAATATATGGAATGCCAATGTTGCCATCTTGAAATAAATTAAATTAGGTTAATCAGGCTCTAGACAGAAACTTGACACTGATAGACACAACAATAATTTATAAATATGCAGTAAGTAACAGGAGAGCCAGCTACTGGTTTATATTTAAGACGCTTTAACCACTTTTAGTCATATCACATCAACAAGAGAAGGAAGGAAGAGTGGAGCCATATCCCCAGAGGCAACCCCTTACTCTTTGTGAAGAAGGCCATAGAAGTTTTATCTTGCTACTACACAGACATAGCCACAGCAAGGCTTGAACCATCGATCCACATGCTGGCGCTAGGTACTCAGGTGGCCAGAGAACTTAAAGCTAGTGCTTTAATCCACTTAGTCCCATATGATACAGTGGCTCCGCAACATGCACCACATTGCATCTACGCAGTTTTAAGGTGACCTTTTCTCTGGTCATAAACATCGAACCATTTCCATCATCCTACATTTGTTTTGAATCAGCCAGGCAGGTTGAAGGTGTTGATTGGTGGCAAGAATATAGACTAAATCGGTACATATGCAAGCGAAAATTAGATTAGTCATTTAATTAAACTTTATCAAGATATAAAGCTAAAAAGGCTAGATACTGTGAAACGAATGAGCGCTTTGCCCTGAACTGCCGAATTTGGCATTTTCTAATGGCGTGTGTATGGTTGCATCTACGACCCAGAGGGGAGTCTGCGGCGGTACCTCTGCGGCTACCACTGCCACTGGCCACTGGCACTGCGCTGCCTGCACTGCTGCAGCATATGTCAGGATAAATAATATACACCCCAACCCAAGTGTGGCCGTGGACCACATATGGTCGTGGTCAGCATGTTTCCTGGATAATAACTTACTCTCGAGAGTATAGGAGTTTGCACTTTCCGATTTTACGTCAGTATTGTCATCGTTTTCTTTATCTTCCACGCCGGGCCCTCTATCGCCAGCCGCCATGTTAACCACGACACGGCAAAGACAGTGCTGCCCTCTACCGAATGACAAACAAGGACTTCTCCGAGAGAGGGCGCTCGCATTTCTATCATTGTGGTGTGCGACGCCGTTGGCAATTTGTCACTCTAGAGTTGATGCCGCACAAACAAATTGTATCCTTAGTGTTTTTTTGCTAACAGCGCAAGACTTGAAGACTAACAGCTGACCGTTTCAGCAGTGGATTTGCAATACGTGCATGATGTTATAAATCAAGATCGATGACGTGTCACCCCTTAATGAAGTTATATATATATTGCGTCCCAGCCACTTTTAGTTATAGTGTTTTATCTTCGACAACCACGGCCGGTCGACAGCCTTTAGACCGTCCATGAACGCCAATCGGCGCCGTTTTGAAAAACAGGTGTGCGCGTGTTAGGGCCCAAAACGTCAGAGTGACCAAAACGTCAGATCACACGGTCTGAGCCATCTAGGAGCAAATGTACAGTTTCACTCTGTGCCTCGATCGCAGTGTCTGTTGACGGGGGCTATGAATATATGAGGCAGTAACTCTTCAGTTTCAGATATATTAAGGTGCTTTCATAAACGATGGAATATGGGTATCGCCCCCCCCCCCCCCCACACCCCCCGCCCACCTCCCTCCGGGTCCATCCCTTGGAACCTTCTATTCCAAGAAACCTTAGATTTCCTTATTTTCCTGCGCCTTAATTCGCAAATTTCGGCCTCCAAGAGGTCTCTAATTGTCAATCAATCAATCCTTTAGCCCCGAGTGGCCCCGCCCAGTTTCCTTCAGAAACGCTACGCAGGGTTGTGTGGGCGATAACCGGGATGGTTGAAATTAAACTTTAAACTGTAGATTACATTCTACCAAGGTATGACGTTTTGGTCACTATGACGTTTTGGGTTCTAACATGCGCGTGTGTCTCGGGCATGGGGCTGCGGGGGCGGGGGCCTATTGGTTTATTCCATTTTAACCAGAGGGAGGGGGGGGGGGGGCGAATTATGCTTGTATGTCAAACAATGCTATACGTAGCCCCACACTCAGGCTGCTCAATCCGACGATCGAAAGCCGCTATTGGTGCCACCCCTCTGGAGTGTCACACGACGGACTGACATGCGTATGAAAGCACATGTGTTTATTTATGCCGACTCGTCGATCTTCAGTTAGGAAACTATGACATTTTCTCAGAATAACGTATTACGAGGGGGGGTGGGGGGGGGGGGGGCTATCATATCACCGTGAACTGGAAATGAGGCAAATAACTTTTCGTAAACTACAGGAATGGGGTATTAGCCGACCGTCGCGATCAAGGATTTTCATTAATCGTGAACTGGGAAATAATCTTAATATTAAATAACCGTGAATCGAGAAATCGCCAATTTGTATCATGTATACATGTATCCGCCCTTTCTATGTATACTGGGAGTTTCAATTCATAGTGACCTGGGAATAAAAAAAATTATGCTTCGTGATCTGGAAACACGACCCCCTCTTGATCCCCCCCCCCCCCTTACTATTAAGCACGGTAGAGTAACATAAGCTTGCTTTGGTGTGTCACCAATTGTTTAAATTAAAAGACAATGTATAAACAAGTAATAGTTTTGTAATTAAGAATTACATGAACCGTGTTAGATCGAGCTCTCGAAGAACTTTTTGATCATGCGTGAATCCGTGAAGACAACGTACATTTATATTGGGACGTCAGCCGTATATGAATCCGCAAAATTAAAGCCAAGGCACCAGCTTCGATCAGGGAGCCAGCCGACACCAATGACGTCACGATAGTAAACATAGCTTTCTCATCGCTGGTGCGCTGTGGAGGTGTGGTCCTGACTCACTTTTTGCTGAACAAGCAAACTAGCCTGGATTGGGAATGTAATGGCTCCCGCGACCAATCAGTGACAACATTTGGAACTTCTACGTCTGGAAAACAGAAGTGACAGCAAGTGTCAAGGTGACAGAGAGCTGTCTAGGTCAATGTACACTATTTCTTATACAAAACCCTTGGCTTGATACAAGATCTAAATGTCAAAGTCATAAATGTCGTAGTGTGACGTTTCGGCCCACATAATCCATTTCAGGTTACCCGCAAGCTGGTCTGGTCATACACAGGTACACTGTATGTCTTCTAAAAAGTGATAAGTCTAGCCACACGATATTCAAACTCTGTATAACCACAGTCTGCCTAGTTCCATAGAATGTAACTTAGTCCACTCCGATATGGCTCTAGTCGCGGGTCGGTAGCCACAGCGGCTTGCTTGCCTGACTAAAGTCAACGTCATAAATGCCATAGCATGTCATTTCGGCCCATATCTTTCGTAAATCTGCCGCGATTGTTTTCAAAATGCCTGACGTGAGAAAGCAACGCCGTGCAATTTTAATGATACCAAACTTACGTTTGTACTGCAATGTTATCCCTTTTTATGACATAAACAATATTTCTCCATGCTGACACTCCATTGGCAGCAGACACCCTTTCGCAAATAGACTAAATCACAGACAATGAAAGGCTCTATAGTTGCCATGGCATCCTCGTGGCTGGTATAAATATAGCGCATGTATTGTTCAAAGCACATTCGGCGCCATGGCAACCATTATTTTATGATGAGTGTTTTAGCATTTTGGCGACAGAGCGTTTTCTGCCAATGGCGTGTCAGCATGGAGAAATATTCTTTGTGTCATAAAAAGGGATAACATTGCAGTACAAACGTAAGTTTGGTATCATTAAAATTGCACGGCGTTGCTTTCTCACGGAAAATATGGGCCGAAACGACACGCTACAGCATTTATGACTTTGACTTTGACTTTAGTGACGGCCATGCACATATCCAATTTGGGAGTATTTATTTTGTTGAACTAGGAAGTGATAATGATATATATAAGGATGAAAGTATCCCTCAACAGTCTTCTGTGACCCAAAAATATATAAATCAAACATGATGCATTAACATGGCTTATAATCTGATATTTTTCTATTTACGATAATGTGTCAGTACACTTTAGCCCCAAACTTGTGGCGCTGTACAAGACTATGTGATAGAGCTAAGGACACATGTACTGTAATGCAATTTTTAGCCTGGAAATTACAGAAATAGCTGATTGGAAGACAGCTATTTCAGGGTATTTTTTTTTGCCAGCTGAAATCTTTGCTGTTTAAATTCAAAATCTGCCTGCCCTAATTGAAAGGTGCATCTCCGGCTAATACCCTGATATATATGGAATGTCAATGACATATACATGCGAAATCCTTATCGTTTACAGAAAATGGACTTCTTTGCTGGTTGCATATTTGCTGTGGAACTGTCTTCAAGTTTGCCTTTTAAACGGAAAATAGACCTTCGAAAGAAAATTACAGAAAATGGAGGTGTTGTTTCATTTATAATTACTAAGAAGGTGAGCTACTTCCTTGTTACACCAACTATGAACACCACTATTGGGCCCTTATGACATTGTGTTTTAACCTGGACCTGGACCTTGGATCAACTTGCTATGTATTAGGTATCTTGATAGGCCTTATGCGTTGGGCTGTACTGCCGGTACAGTGAGCTAGGTAAGCTACTTCCTTGTTACACCAACTATAAACACCACTATTGGTTTGCTGCGTGGCGGCATGGCATGGCATTCCAGTCATACCAGATTGGCTCCGAACAAGCAACACATTGTGCTAATCTGACTGGTCGTGTATAGTGCGCGGTCGTGTATAGTGCGCGGTTGTGTATTGTACGCGGTCGTGTATTGTGCGCGGTCGTGTATAGTGTGCGGTCGTGTAAAGTGCGCGGTCGTGTATTGTGCGCGGTCGTGTATTGTGCGCGGTCGTGTATAGTGTGCGGTCGTGTATTGTGCGCGATCGTGTATAGTGCGCGGTCGTGTATTGTGCGCGATCGTGTATTGTGCGCGATCGTGTATTGTGCGCGGTCGTGTATTGTGCGCGGTCGTGTATAGTGCGCGGTCGTGTATTGTGCGCGGTCGTGTATAGTGCGTGGTCGTGTATAGTGCGCGGTCGTGTATAGTGTGCGGTCGTGTATTGTGCGCGATCGTGTATAGTGCGCGGTCGTGTATTGTGCGCGATCGTGTATTGTGCGCGATCGTGTATTGTGCGCGGTCGTGTATTGTGCGCGGTCGTGTATAGTGCGCGGTCGTGTATAGTGCGCGGTCGTGTATTGTGCGCGGTCGTGTATAGTGTGCGGTCGTGTATTGTGCGCGATCGTGTATTGTGCGCGATCGTGTATTGTGCGCGGTCGTGTATTGTGCGCGGTCGTGTACTGTGCGCGGTCATGTATAGTGCGCGGTCGTGTATTGTGCGCGGTCGTGTATTGTGCGCGATCGTGTATTGTGCGCGGTCGTGTATTGTGCGCGGTCGTGTACTGTGCGCGGTCATGTATAGTGCGCGGTCGTGTATTGTGCGCGGTCGTGTATTGTGCGCGGTCGTGTACTGTGCGCGGTCATGTATAGTGCGCGGTCGTGTATTGTGCGCGGTCGTGTACTGTGCGCGGTCGTGTACTGTGCGCGGTCATGTATAGTGCGCGGTCGTGTATAGTGCGCGGTCGTGTATTGTGCGCGGTCGTGTACTGTGCGCGGTCGTGTACTGTGCGCGGTCATGTATAGTGCGCGGTCGTGTATAGTGCGCGGTCGTGTATTGTGCGCGGTCGTGTACTGTGCGCGGTCATGTATAGTGCGCGGTCGTGTATAGTGCGCGGTCGTGTATTGTGCGCGGTCATGTATAGTGCGCGGTCGTGTATTGTGCGCGGTCGTGTACTGTGCGCGGTCATGTATAGTGCGCGGTCGTGTATTGTGCGCGGTCGTGTACTGTGCGCGGTCGTGTATAGTGCGCGGTCTTGTCTTGTATAGTGCGCGGTCGTGTAAAGTGCTCGGTCATGTATAGTGCGCGGTCGTGTATTGTGTGCGGCCTTGTACTATGCGCGGTCGTGTATAGAGCGCGGTTTTGTCTTGTATAGTGCGCGGTCGTGTAAAGTGCTCGGTCATGTATAGTGCGCGGTCGTGTATTGTGCGCGGTCGTGTATTGTGCGCGGTCATGTACTGTGCGCGGTCGTGTATTGTGCGCGGTCGTGTATTGTGCGCGGTCGTGTATAGTGCGCGGTCGTGTATTGTGGGCGGTCGTGTATTGTGCGCGGTCGTGTATTGTGGGCGGTCGTGTATTGTGCGCGGTCGTGTATTGTGCGCGGTCGTGTATAGTGCGCGGTCGTGTATAGTGCGCGGTCGTGTAAAGTGCGCGGTCGTGTAAAGTGTTCGGTCATGTACTGTGCGCGGTCGTGTATTGTGCGCGGTCGTGTATTGTGCGCGGTCGTGTATAGTGCGCGGTCGTGTATAGTGCGCGGTCGTGTATTGTGGGCGGTCGTGTATTGTGCACGGTCGTGTATTGTGGGCGGTCGTGTATTGTGCGCGGTCATGTATTGTGCGCGGCCGTGTATAGTGCGCGGTCGTGTATTGTGCGCGGTCGTTTATTGTGGGCGGTCGTGTATTGTGTGCGGTCGTGTATTGTGTGCGGTCGTGTATTGTGGGCGGTCGTGTATTGTGTGCGGTCGTGTATTGTGTGCGGTCGTGTATTGTGGGCGGTCGTGTATTGTGCGCGGTCGTGTATTGTGTGCGGTCGTGTATTGTGCGCGGTCATGTATTGTGCGCGGTCATGTACTGTGCGCGGTCGTGTATTGTGCGCGGTCGTGTACTGTGCGCGGTCGTGTATTGTGCGCGGTCGTGTACTGTGCGCGGTCGTGTATTGTGTGCGGTCTTGTATTGTGCGCGGTCGTGTATTGTGCGCAATCGTGTATTGTGCGCGGTCGTGTATTGTGGGCGGTCGTGTATTGTGCGCGGTCGTGTATTGTGCGCGGTCGTGTACAGTGCGCGGTCGTGTATTGTGGGCGGTCGTGTATTTTGGGCGGTCGTGTATTGTGGGCGGTCGTGTATTGTGCGCGGGCGGTCGTGTATTGTGGGCGGTCGTGTATTGTGCGCGGTCGTGTATTGTGCGCGGTCGTGTATTGTGGGCGGTCGTGTATTGTGTGCGGTCGTGTACTGTGCGCGGTCGTGTATTGTGTGCGGTCTTGTATTGTGCGCGGTCGTGTATTGTGCGCGGTCGTGTATTGTGCGCGGTCGTGTATTGTGGGCGGTCGTGTATTGTGCGCGGTCGTGTATAGTGCGCGGTCGTGTACAGTGCGCGGTCGTGTATTGTGGGCGGTCGTGTATTGTGCGCGGTCGTGTATTGTGCGCGGTCGTGTATTGTGCGCGGTCGTGTATTGTGCGCGGTCGTGTATTGTGGGCGGTCGTGTATTGTGTGCGGTCGTGTATTATGGGCGGTTGTGTATTGTGGGCGGTCGTGTATTGTGTGCGGTCGTGTATTGTGTGCGGTTGTGTATTGTGGGCGGTCGTGTATTGTGCGCGGTCGTGTACAGTGCGCGGTCGTGTATAGTGCGCGGTCGTGTATTGTGCGCGGTCGTGTATTGTGCGCGGTCGTGTATTGTGCGCGGTCGTGTATAGTGCGCGGTCGTGTATTGTGCGCGGTCGTGTATTGTGTGCGGTCGTGTATTGTGGGCGGTCGTGTATTGTGTGCGGTCGTGTATTGTGGGCGTTCGTGTATAGTGCGCGGTCGTGTATAGTGCGCGGTCGTGTATAGTGCGCGGTCGTGTATTGTGCGCGGTCGTGTATAGTGCGCGGTCGTGTATTGTGCGCGGGCGTGTATAGTGCGCGGTCGTGTACTGTGCGCGGTCGTGTATAGTGCGCGGTCGTGTATAGTGCGCGGTCGTGCATTCAGCCCTCGTGTATTGTGATAATACAGAATGATACAATGAAAGTATATCATAGCGATGTTGACGCATACTGGTAATGTGAATATTCGGGCAGCAAACCAATGAGATGAATGCTCTTGCAATAAGATTCTTAAGGTCTGGATCAACATTTCAGGTCCCCTCCTCCACCTTAGATTTTTTTTCAGCATCTTATACTGAGGCAAATCTAAAACATGTCTGCTGTTATATAATGCCAATTTACGACAGCTGAACGGATTGCGTGGTTATATGCTCGTATCAATGTGCTACGGTAACCGTCAATGTGTTTCGTTTCCTTAACGTTGAGGTCTCCTAATGTTCTGCAGTGCACCCATTTGATAACAAGCCACCTTGACGCGGAGCGAGCACAGGATTCCTACAAGTGCAGGACCGCTCTGAAGCTGGGCATCCCTGTGCTGAGCACCCACTTCATTGATGATGCAGTCAACGAACAGAAACTTCTGGAAACTGATAAATATATCATCCTTGGCAAGTCGAAGGCGGAAGAGTTCAGTACGGGAAAAATCAGCGGTAGGAATGTTCATTGGGTCTTTATCCGCGTGTAAAAAATGTAACAATTTAACAGTTTAGTGTATATTTTACTGAATATAATTTGTAAACAATTGTCTTATAGCTAAACAATTCCGGTCCATTTATGCTAGTATAGTATGCCGGTTGCAGTTGGGAGATCTGACATAGCGTCCAGCCGGGTCAAACGGAGGTCACCGGTCGTTAGTCTCGGCAGTGTGAAAGCATGGCAGCCCGGGCAGAATGACGCTCCCTCCTTCCCGGAGGACAACTATGAAGTGGCCAAGTATACTACTCTCAAGGTTCGTGTGACTCACATCTCAACTATTCCGCATTCCGGGGTCTTTACCTGGCCTAGTAGGCACCGCGTTAGGCTGCAGTGGAGTGTGCTCGGCTAGGCCAGCCCACGCGGCCAGTGCGAAGTTTGAACCCTGCTTGTGGAAATAAGCCATCCAGAATCCAGAATTCGTGCCTCAATTATATGTTGGGGAAGATAATTAGATAAATATAAACAACATAAAAATTAAAATAAAAAGGTTTCTCGGGTTTCCGTTCTAATGTGGGAGAGCATGCTATCTGTAGAGATTGTGAGAAAGTAGTCTGAATGAGGCTGTCAGATTTTGGGCATCGTATATATATATATCACATTAACGATTAGGAAGATGCTCAAACATGTCTTACTCCCAACAAATTATATTTCTGTTAGTGAGTCAGACTCGTAAAGTCAATATGTTGTGTCCTCCTGAGAATACTCGGATTTCTCTTTATGTAGATAAGTACTATTTACTGAATTCATTGGCGATTGCATTTCCTACTCGTATGCTTTAGTTTATATAAATAACGTTAGTAACTCATTATTTTAATTTCTTTCACACAGAAGGATGACAGGCGTCTGGGAACCACACATTTCTGCGTCCTTGAGGTCCACGCCGTGACGTCACATCCGGCTGTGAAGGGCTGCAACTTCAGATTGCGTGCGCAGTTCGGTGACTTACAGAAAATCAAGGTAGGTAATTTCTCGAGTTAAATAGTTAACAGTGATTGTGTAGAATTAGCATTGGCATGCCCTAAATATATATATATAAAGTGTTCTTTGTAAGCTTTGTGAGATAACGTTGTTCAGGCTATAGTCTGGTGTAAATCGAACCTCACTTATGTACATATTCATATATTTTGTTTCTACCGATCCATCCACCTCGACTTGGAAATGGCTCTTAGGATTACTGTATATCTCTCATTGTATGACCTTTATGTTCATCGATTAGAATAAACAAGCATGCTGCACGATTATATTTTCTCGGTTCATTGTAAGTTTCTACCCGTTTGAATCACAGGGTGACCAGACTGGGACGGTGGAGCATCGATTTGCGGATACCAGTGAAGAGGCGTTAGCCATGTACAATACCCTATACCTCCAATATGTGCGACCGCCGCACAATATGGAGAAGACAAAATATTCTTTGGGCCCAAGGGTTGGCTCGCTCAAGCTGCAGCAGGTATGCAAGTTACTTTTTGTATGAACAATTTCCCTCTCCAGCACCCGATACGTTTTGTATAGAACTTTTCCCTCGTTTGAATTCGTTAGTTAATATCTCGATCAATGACATTTTATGTTCAGTGTTTGCGATCGCCGTGTTAATAAATAAGTGTGCTTAAATATAAAGTGCTCAGCTGGTTGAGATTAATAAGTTAATCACTACTAGCTTGGGCAACAGCTGCGCTTCATGTTATGGCGGCTGATCACCTACTTGAGGCCTTACACTGTGTATAAGTATTGTGATAGGGCAGCTGTAAGCGTACAAGCGGGATATGCGTGTGTATACATGTTGTGATAGAGCAGCTGTAGGCGTACAAGTGGGATATACGTATGTATACATATTGTGATAGAGCAGCTGTAAGCGTACAAGCGGGATATGCGTGTGTATACATATTGTGATAGAGCAGCTGTAAGCGTACAAACGGGATATACGTGTGTATACATATTGTGATAGAGCAGCTGTAAGCGTACAACCGGGATATGCGTATGTACACATATTGTGATAGAGCAGCTGTAAACGTACAAACGGGATATACGTATGTATACATATTGTGATAGTGCAGCTGCAAGCGTACAAACGGGATATACGTGTGTATACATATTGTGATAGTGCAGCTGCAAGCGTACAAACGGGATATACGTATGTATACATTCTGAGATAGAGCAGCTGTAAGCGTACAAGCGGGATATATGTATGTATACATATTGTGATAGTGCAGCTCCAAGCGTACAAACGGGATGTACGTATGTATACATCTTGTGATAGAGCAGCTGTAAGCGTACAAGCGGGATGTACGTATGTATACATATTGTGATAGAGCCGCTGTAAGCGTACAAGCGGGATATACGTATGTGTACATATTGTAATAGAGCAGCTGTAAGAGTACAAGCGGGATATACGTATGTATACATATTGTGATAGAGCAGCTGTAAGAGTACAAGCGGGATATATATGTGTGTACATATTGTGATAGAGCAGCTGTAAGCGTACAAGCGGGATATACGTATGTGTACATATTGTAATAGAGCAGCTGTAAGAGTACAAGCGGGATATACGTATGTATACATATTGTGATAGAGCAGCTGTAAGAGTACAAGCGGGATATATATATGTGTACATATTGTGATAGAGCAGCTGTAAGCATACAAGCGGGATATATATGTGTGTACATATTGTGATAGAGCAGCTGTAAGCGTACAAGCGGGATATACGTATGTGTACATATTGTAATAGAGCAGCTGTAAGCGTACCAGCGGGATATACGTATGTATACATATTGTGATAGAGCAGTTGTAAGCGTACAAGCGGGATATACGTATGTATACATATTGTGATAGAGCAGCTGTAAGAGTACAAGCGGGATATATATATGTGTACATATTGTGATAGAGCAGTTGTAAGCGTACAAGCGGGATATATATGTGTGTACATATTGTGATAGAGCAGCTGTAAGCGTACAAGCGGGATATACGTATGTATACATATTGTGATAGAGCAGCTGTAAGAGTACAAGCGGGATATATATGTGTGTACATATTGTGATAGAGCAGTTGTAAGCATACAAGCGGGATATATATGTGTGTACATATTGTGATAGAGCAGCTGTAAGCGTACAAGCGGGATATATATATGTGTACATATTGTGATAGAGCAGCTGTAAGCGTACAAGCGGGATATACGTATGTGTACATATTGTGATAGAGCAGCTGTAAGCGTACAAGCGGGATATATATATGTGTACATATTGTGATAGAGCAGTTGTAAGCATACAAGCGGGATATATATGTGTGTACATATTGTGATAGAGCAGTTGTAAGCATACAAGCGGGATATATATGTGTGTACATATTGTGATAGAGCAGCTGTAAGCGTACAAGCGGGATATATATATGTGTACATATTGTAATAGAGCAGCTGTAAGCGTACAAGCGGGATATATATATGTGTACATATTGTGATAGAGCAGCTGTAAGCGTACAAGCGGGATATATATATGTGTACATATTGTAATAGAGCAGCTGTAAGCGTACAAGCGGGATATATATATGTGTACATATTGTGATAGAGCAGCTGTAAGCGTACAAGCGGGATATATATATGTGTACATATTGTAATAGAGCAGCTGTAAGCGTACAAGCGGGATATATATATGTGTACATATTGTGATAGAGCAGCTGTAAGCGTACAAGCGGGATATATATATGTGTACATATTGTGATAGAGCAGTTGTAAGCATACAAGCGGGATATATATGTGTGTACATATTGTGATAGAGCAGTTGTAAGCATACAAGCGGGATATATATGTGTGTACATATTGTGATAGAGCAGCTGTAAGCGTACAAGCGGGATATATATATGTGTACATATTGTAATAGAGCAGCTGTAAGCGTACAAGCGGGATATATATATGTGTACATATTGTGATAGAGCAGCTGTAAGCGTACAAGCGGGATATACGTATGTGTACATATTGTGATAGAGCAGCTGTAAGCGTACAAGCGGGATATATATATGTGTACATATTGTGATAGAGCAGTTGTAAGCATACAAGCGGGATATATATGTGTGTACATATTGTGATAGAGCAGTTGTAAGCATACAAGCGGGATGTATATATGTGTACATATTGTGATAGAGCAGCTGTAAGCATACAAGCGGGATGTATATATGTGTACATATTGTGATAGAGCAGCTGTAAGCATACAAGCGGGATGTGCGTTTCTTGTTTTGTCATGAGTACGTGTTTGGTCGGTAGATACAAGAAGAATACCAGCGGGAAGACATGAGCTTGTCTCAGGAAGTGAAAGGGTTGGTGAGCGACATCTGGCAGGAGGCGGTGGGAAGTTTGGAGCAGCTGATCAGCGTACCCCTCCACTCCATCACCCTAGAACAGGTCCGTGGATCCACTTGAGACGAAATGTGTCGAACATTTTAGGTTCTTTATAAATTTACAGTTACAAATTTAAAAATAAATATAAAGTTAACCACACCAAGAAAGAAACCATGGTTTGTCTCATGTTTGGTACAGTTGATGAACGTAATGATTCGACATATAGTTATAGAAACCGACAAATGTGTACTTGAACTGTAAAAGTAGTTGGAGTTATTCAGTGGCAGTCTGGCCGCCTATGCCAAAGACAGGGGTGAACATTGTTAGGTTGGCCATTTGGTTTCACAATATCGATAGCGTGAGCGACGCGTCGTTGCCATAGCTGTACGATCTGTGGGACACATTGCGCGTGTTAACGGTGTGTGATGTCATCGCCATGGTAACAGGTGGAGAAGGCGGAGGCGTGTCTGATAGAAGTGAAGAACCTCGCAGGAACGGATCCAGAAGTCCGACGGCTAACCCAGGAGTTCGCCTCCCACCTCCCACTCACCACCTCTCCCTCTGTGCTTAACAAGAGTGCCATCGCCAAATTGTTGGATCTGTGCCAGGTGAGTGACACATTATCCGTTGTGATATAGGAACAGTTCTGTTACATTGATCCCTGCATTATACAGCCCCTGCATTATACGAGTCCGTCTGAAGAAGTATTTATACTGCAGAGACCCCTGTACACGTATTGCCACATGTATATCCAAGCACAATAAACTACTTCAAATTAAGAAATAAAACATTATTCACAATAATTAACATTTTATTAGAATTAGATTATTAATGACTTACTTATCAATCTTTATGCGGATGAAAACAGCATGGTTGTCTTTGTGGACCTTGTAGCTCATTAAGGACATGGTGTCAGTGAGTGAAGCGACCAACTGGTCGGTTCGAACTGGTGTCGAGTCTAAATACCGAGCACTGCGTTGCCATGTGAAACACGTGACCCCTGGAAGCGCTGCCTACCAGACAATAAAGGACGTGGTCACGAAGGATACGTAAGTTCGCACTTGAACTAAAACTTTTAATTGGCTTGCTGTTTTAAGGTTTATTAATATTCAGTTTTCATATATGTTGAAACTGGATGCTGTACTCCCGATGTGATTAACGCACTGTGGTTATTTGCTATTTACATTCACGACACTCAAAGCTGGACAAAACATCATGACAATAACAGTAATTTCCGTTATTTCTTTGTTATCTTGTTGCCTTGGTACCACAGGTGTGACATCAACATCCGGAACGTGTTCTCTGTGCACCGAGGTGTGGAGCATGCGCTCTTCCGACACGACCTGCCCGACCAGCGACTGCTGCTGCACGCGTCCAGAGCGGAGAACTTCGTCGGTCTGCTCTCGAGGTGCGTCCTGGCACGGCAAATGCCGCATAAACACAGAGATTGTATCGCTGTCCTGGCACGGCAACTGCCGCATAAACACAGGGATTGTATCACTGTCCTGGCACGGCAACTGCCGCATAAACACAGGGATTGTAACACTGTCCTGGCACGGCAACTGCCGCATAAACACAGAGATTGTATCGCTGCCCCTGGCACGGCAACTGCCGCATAAACACAGAGATTGTATCACTGTCCTGGCACGGCAACTGCCGCATAAACACAGGGATTGTATCACTGTCCTGGCACGGCAACTGCCGCATAAACACAGAGATTGTATCTCTGTCCTGGCACGGCAGCTGCCGCATAAACACAGAGATTGTATCACTGTCCTGGCACGGCAACTGCCTCCTAAACACTGCGATTATATCGCTGTCCTGGCACGGCAACTGCCGCATAAACACAGAGATTGTATCACTGTCCTGGCACGACAACTGCTGCATAAACACAGAGATTGTATTGCTGAATCCCGCCCTTTGTTGAGAACCGGATTCCGACTATATTTATGATCATTCGACATTTTGTATTAGCCTTAAGCTAGACAATACAAGTTTGAAAATTTTCGAGCCAAGTTGGATTTGTCTATATACATATTAAAGTCATTTCTTGTCGTTGCTTTTCAGAGGACTCTTACCACCGAAGATTGTCGTTGACGATTATGGTGTCACGAGGACGGACCACGGAAAACTGGGCAGCGGTTTGTACTTTGCTGACTCTTCCAGGTAACCGATTTATTACCTTGATTAAAATATGCTGCGATTACAATGTCATCTTGAATTATCGTCGTAATGCAATTAATAATGTGATATTTACAATTATTACGAGTTGGTGGGCATGTTAACTAGTACAATAGCGTTACATCTGAAGGCCTCTAAAATGCCGTATTCTGACCCAAACCGCCCTGCTGCCAATGCAATCGACAATCGTTGCCATGGCGACGCTGCATAGAACAATGAAGCATGACGTCACGCACAAAAGAATTGTAGTTATAGCTTTAAATAGCCCGCTTCCATGACTAGTTGCCTAGTTGCACATGCTATGTTTCTTGGCAACATATATATGGTATAAAAAGGCGACTGGCCAACTATATGTGGAAAGGCTTGCGATTTGCGGACAGTCAGTCCCAAAATGCTTTACTTTTGTCATTGCATGCGGAAATTAAACCAAAAAAGCAGAGACAAGTCAACGCCTTTAATTTAAATTCAACTCGTAATAATAGTAATAGCGCGAGTTTTGCTTGGCGTTAGGCATTTTATTGGCCCTTCATCAAGCTGTAGCAGCCCTTCATTTTCATTATCCGCCCTCGGCCTTGCGGCCTCGGGCCGATAATGAAAATTGGCGGGCTGCTACAGCTTGATGTCGGGCCAATAAAATTGCCTAACGCCCCGCAAACTCGCGCTATTGTCATATTATCGTTATTATGACTAGATGTTTTATGACTTTATATATGAGTATGATTATTATTTTATTTACCAGGATGATTAGTATAATTAGTACGATTATTATTTATAATGAACTCATTCTTCGACGAATGCTTTTCAGCAGTTAAGAAACGGTCACATCTGAGTGCAATATTCATTCTAAACCAACTGATTCATTCTTGAAATAGATGATACTACAATATATTATTGTCTATTGCTGGTCTGTTTCATCATTGGGATCGCAGTACAGGCGCCAAGTACTCACGTCCGTCCAGTACACGAGGCTCGAGGTTCATGCTCGTTTGTGAGGTGGCGCTCGGGTCGTGCAAGGAGTTCAGCCATTGTGACGCTGACCTTACAGCGCCACCTGACGGATTCCACAGCACTCATGGCGTGAAAAAAACGACTTCTCTCAACTCCGAGTTTACGGTGAGTTTTGGCAATGAACCAGAGAATTGCATTGTTTTTGCTTCCATGTTCTGTTGGGAGTACTTATGTCATAATTCCCCGGCCAAATATACATACATTTAAATATATATTTGCCATCGGTTGAACTTTCTGCGGAGTCCTCTTGAATATATATTTATGCAATAAGAGGTATAGTATTGTAGCATACAATGTTTTTTAAGTTAATTAAGATGGCCCCTACGCCACGCCGTCAACACTAACATATAACACTGAGAAAAAACGATAAACTGGAATTATTACCAGATATTGGATTTTTGCGTTGGCTCAGTGCGACTTGTTGCCTGTGTACTATCATGCATTACTTGTTTACATTTTATGCAAATCATGCAACGCATTTAAAGGCTTCTATGAATTTTAACTTTGTAAATGACTGCATGATCACGTGCGACTTGTTACGATTCCAGGACGACGAGTACGTGGTGTATGACGTCAGCCAACAGAAGATGTGTTACTTGGTGGAGTTCACGCTGCCTGGGGATGACGTCATCGAGGCGGCGCCTCCTGGCGGTGACGGCGAAAACAACGAAGTGGTGGAGAGTGAAGAGCAAGGAAAAGGTTCGTGTTGATCATATCAATGGCGTTACAAGTCAGCGTTGTGTTGGACGCATTACAAGCCATGTCCCTACTAACGTTGGAACTGTTTAACATACAAACAGTTTTCTTTGGTTAATCCTTCATGAAGTGGGTTTGTTTATTGTATTATGATCGCTCGCCTCAGCATTGTCCTTCAGTCGATTGGTATACTTATTATCGAGGCCCACAGCGCTGCCGCCACATTACACTACCCTAACAGATGCCATAATGCTGGCAAGCAGTACATAGTTGTGGTAATGGTGCCTCGGTTCCAGTTTCTCGTCCTTGTGTAAACATGGTTTCCAACTTTCCCACGGTGCAGTCTCGCTGGATGACGTCATAAACGTACAGGATCCGATAGCGGAGGTCAAGGCCGGACTTGTGTCGTCCAGTGACTCACCCGTCCCTCTCAAGTCGGTGCACGTCCGGGCAAGGCTCATGGATCTGGCTGCCCAGGTAAGACGTGACTCATGGACCTGACTGGCCAGGTAAGACGTGACTCATGGACCTGGCTGCCCAGGTAAGACGTGACTTATGGACCTGACTGCCCAGGTAAGACGTGACTCATGGACCTGACTGCCCAGGTAAGACGTGACTCAAAGACCTGGCTGCCCAGGTAAGACGTGACTCATGGACCTGACCGCCCAGGTAAGACTTGACTCATGGACCTGACTGCCCAGGTAAGACGTGGCTCATGGACCTGGCCGCCCAGGTAAGACGTGACTCAAAGACCTGGCTGCCCAGGTAAAACGTGACTCAAAGACCTGGCTGCCCAGGTAAGACTTGACTCATGGACCTGGCTGCCCAGGTAAGACGTGACTCAAAGACCTGGCTGCCCAGGTAAGACGTGACTCATGGACCTGACCGCCCAGGTAAGACGTGACTCATGGACCTGACCGCCCAGGTAAGACGAGACTCAAAGACCTGGCTGCCCAGGTCAGACGTGACTTATGAACCTGACCGCCCAGGTAAGACGTGACTCAAAGACCTGGCTGCCCAGGTAAGACGTGACTCAAGGACCTGGCTGTCCAGGTAAGACGTGACTCATTGACCTGACCGCCCAGTTAAAACGTGACTCATCTTACGAATCGTTCAATATGCTTAGTTTATGCTAATATGCTATGCTAATATTAATTCCTGGTTTCAAGGAATAGAGCCACCTGAATAAGTGATGAATCGATGTATGTAACCTGCCTGTTTAACCTGTATACAAGTAGAATCATACTTCAAGCCTAAAAAATGGCCGCCCATACAAAGCTAAAATACCGGTATAACACATAGTTTTATTTTGTGTTGGCGAATTTTGTGCTATTTCCACCTATTTAGTTTTTTCGTCCCCTGTAGGTGGTGGTGCTGCAGGCTTACACCAACGAGAACAATGCCGCCATTGAGGCCAAGTACGTGTTCCCGCTCACAGAGGCCGCTGTCGTCTGCGGCTTCGAGGCCTTCATCAACGGCAAACACGTGGTCGGCGAGGTGAAGGAGCGGGAGGAGGCCCGGCGCGAGTACCGGCAGGCCATCAGCGAGGGTCACGGGGCCTACCTGATGGACCAGGACAAGGAGAAGGCGGTGAGGGTGTGGGGCGAGGTGGGGGACATCAGCGAGGGTCACGGGGCCTACCTGATGGACCAGGACAAGGAGAAGGCGGTGAGGGTGTGAGGCGGGGTGGGGGCCATCAGCGAGGGTCACGGGGCCTACCTGATGGACCAGGACAAGGAGAAGGCGGTGAGGGTGTGGGGCGAGGTGGGGGACATCAGCGAGGGTCACGGGGCCTACCTGATGAACCAGGACAAGGAGAAGGCGGTGAGGGTGTGGGGCGGGGTGGGGTCCATCAGCGAGGGTCACGGGGCCTACCTGATGGACCAGGACAAGGAGAAGGCGGTGAGGGTGTGGGGTGGGGTGGGGGCCATCAGCGAGGGTCACGGGGCCTACCTGATGGACCAGGACAAGGAGAAGGCGGTGAGGGTGTGGGGTGGGGTGGGGGCCATCAGCGAGGGTCACGGGGCCTACCTGATGGACCAGGACAAGAAGAAGGCGGTGAGGGTGTGGGGCGGGGTGGGGGCCATCAGCGAGGGTCACGGGACCTACCTGGTGAACCAGGACAAGGAGAAGGCGATGAGGGTGTGGGGCGGGGTGGGGGCCATCAGCGAGGGTCACGGGGCCTACCTGATGGACCAGGACAAGGAGAAGGCGGTGAGGGTGTGGGGCGGGGTGGGGGCCATCGGCGAGGGTCACGGGGCCTACCTGATGGACCAGGACAAGGAGAAGGCGGTGAGGGTGTGGGGCGGGGTGGGGGCCATCAGCGAGGGTCACGGGGCCTACCTGATGGACCAGGACAAGGAGAAGGCGGTGAGGGTGTGGGGCGGGGTGGGGGCCATCAGCGAGGGTCACGGGGCCTACCTGATGGACCAGGACAAGGAGAAGGCGGTGAGGGTGTGGGGCGGGGTGGGGGCCATCAGCGAGGGTCACAGGGCCTACCTGATGGACCAGGACAAGGAGAAGGCGGTGAGGGTGTGGGGCGAGGTGGGGGCCATCAGCGAGGGTCACGGGGCCTACCTGATGGACCAGGACAAGGAGAAGGCGGTGAGGGTGTGGGGCGGGGTGGGGGCCATCAGCGAGGGTCACGGGGCCTACCTGATGGACCAGGACAAGGAGAAGGCGGTGAGGGTGTGGGGCGGGGTGGGGGCCATCAGCGAGGGTCACGGGGCCTACCTGATGGACCAGGACAAGGAGAAGGCGGTGAGGGTGTGGGGCGAGGTGGGGGCCATCAGCGAGGGTCACGGGGCCTACCTGATGGACCAGGACAAGGAGAAGGCGGTGAGGGTGTGGGGCGGGGTGGGGGCCATCAGCGAGGGTCACGGGGCCTACCTGATGGACCAGGACAAGGAGAAGGCGGTGAGGGTGTGGGGCGAGGTGGGGGACATCAGCGAGGGTCACGGGGCCTACCTGATGGACCAGGACAAGGAGAAGGCGGTGAGGGTGTGGGGCGGAGTGGGGGCCATCAGCGAGGGTCACGGGGCCTACCCGATGGACCAGGACAAGGAGAAGGCGGTGAGGGTGTGGGGCGGGGTGGGGGCCATCAGCGAGGGTCACGGGGCCTACCTGATGGACCAGGACAAGGAGAAGGCGGTGAGGGTGTGGGGCGGGGTGGGGGCCATCAGCGAGGGTCACGGGGCCTACCTGATGGACCAGGACAAGGAGAAGGCGGTGAGGGTGGGGGCCATCAGCGAGGGTCACGGGGCCCACCTGATGGACCAGGACAAGGAGAAGGCGGTGAGGGTGTGGGGCGGGGTGGGGGCCATCAGCGAGGGTCACGGGGCCTACCTGATGGACCAGGACAAGGAGAAGGCGGTGAGGGTGTGGGGCGAGGTGGGGGCCATCAGCGAGGGTCACGGGGCCTACCTGATGGACCAGGACAAGGAGAAGGCGGTGAGGGTGTGGGGCGGGGTGGGGGCCATCAGCGAGGGTCACGGGGCCTACCTGATGGACCAGGACAAGGAGAAGGCGGTGAGGGTGTGGGGCGGGGTGGGGGCCATCAGCGAGGGTCACGGGGCCTACCTGATGGACCAGGACAAGGAGAAGGCGGTGAGGGTGTGGGGCGAGGTGGGGGCCATCAGCGAGGGTCACGGGGCCTACCTGATGGACCAGGACAAGGAGAAGGCGGTGAGGGTGTGGGGCGGGGTGGGGGCCATCAGCGAGGGTCACGGGGCCTACCTGATGGACCAGGACAAGGAGAAGGCGGTGAGGGTGTGGGGCGGAGTGGGGACCATCAGCGAGGGTCACGGGGCCTACCTGATGGACCAGGACAAGGAGAAGGCGGTGAGGGTGTGGGGCGGAGTGGGGGCCATCAGCGAGGGTCACGGGGCCTACCTGATGGACCAGGACAAGGAGAAGGCGGTGAGGGTGTGGGGCGGGGTGGGGGCCATCAGCGAGGGTCACGGGGCCTACCTGATGGACAAGGACAAAGAGAAGGCGGTGAGGGTGTGGGGCGGGGTGGGGGCCATCAGCGAGGGTCACGGGGCCTACCTGATGGACCAGGACAAGGAGAAGGCGGTGAGGGTGTGGGGCGGGGTGGGGGCCATCAGCGAGGGTCACGGGGCCTACCTGATGGACCAGGACAAGGAGAAGGCGGTGAGGGTGTGGGGTGGGGTGGGGGCCATCAGCGAGGGTCACGGGGCCTACCTGATGGACCAGGACAAGGAGAAGGCGGTGAGGGTGTGGGGTGGGGTGGGGGCCATCAGCGAGGGTCACGGGGCCTACCTGATGGACCAGGACAAGGAGAGTGCGGTGAGGGTGTGGGGCGGGGTGGGGGCCATCAGCGAGGGTCACGGGGTCTACCTGATGGACCAGGACAAGGAGAAGGCGGTGAGTGTGTGGGGCGGGGTGGGGGCCATCAGCGAGGGTCACGGGGCCTACCTGATGGACCAGGACAAGGAGAAGGCGGTGAGGGTGTGGGGCGGGGTGGGGGCCATCAGCGAGGGTCACGGGGCCTACCTGATGGACCAGGACAAGGAGAAGGCGGTGAGGGTGTGGGGCGGGGTGGGGGCCATCAGCGAGGGTCACGGGGCCTACCTGATGGACCAGGACAAGGAGAAGGCGGTGAGGGTGTGGGGCGGAGTGGGGGCCATCAGCGAGGGTCACGGGGCCTACCTGATGGACCAGGACAAGGAGAAGGCGGTGAGGGTGTGGGGCGGGGTGGGGGCCATCAGCGAGGGTCACGGGGCCTACCTGATGGACCAGGACAAGGAGAAGGCGGTGAGGGTGTGGGGCGGGGTGGGGGCCATCAGCGAGGGTCACGGGGCTTACCTGATGGACCAGGACAAGGAGAAGGTAACCTGTGTGTGGGTAACCTGTGTGACTGGTGTTTACAGGACGTGTTCACGGTCAGTGGGGGTAACCTGTGTGACTGGTGTTTACAGGACGTGTTCACGGTCAGTGTGGGTAACCTGTGTGACTGGTGTTTACAGGACGTGTTCACGGTCAGTGTGGGTAACCTGTGTGACTGGTGTTTACAGGACGTGTTCACGGTCAGTGTGGGTAACCTGTGTGACTGGTGTTTACAGGACGTTTTCACGGTCAGTGTGGGTAACCTGTGTGACTGGTGTTTACAGGACGGGTTCACGGTCAGTGTGGGTAACCTGTGTGACTGGTGTTTAAAGGACGTCTTCACAGTCAGTGTGGGTAACCTGTGTGGCTTGTGTTTACAGAACGTGTTCACGGTCAGTGTGGGTAACCTGTGTGACTGGTGTTTACAGGACGTCTTCACAGTCAGTGTGGGTAACCTGTGTGGCTTGTGTTTACAGGACGTGTTCGCGGTCAGTGTGGGTAACCTGTGTGACTGGTGTTTAAAGGACGTCTTCACAGTCAGTGTGGGTAACCTGTGTGGCTTGTGTTTACAGAACGTGTTCACGGTCAGTGTGGGTAACCTGTGTGACTGGTGTTTACAGGACGTGTTCACGGTCAGTGTGGGTAACCTGTGTGACTGGTGTTTACAGGACGTGTTCACGGTCAGTGTGGGTAACCTGCCGCCCCGGGCCACCGTCCTCATCAAGGTGACCTACGTGGCAGAGCTTCAGGTGGAAGATGAGCAGATCGTCTTCTGCATCCCTGGACACGTGGCACCATGGAAACAACATGCGGCTCTGGATGAACTCACTCAGGTAAATATACTCGCCATGGGAAATGTGTTACCGTATTTATTACAATGATAGCCAGGGGATAATATTTTATTCGACTACAGATTTGTCCTGGCTCTTATTTTATGAAAGAAAACGTGAAAGTTATAGGTTGTATTTTAGTCAGTAAAGGCCTACTATTCCTATAACATTGGTCATTATAATTTTAAAGATAAGGTTGTCGTAGAGTGGATTATACGTTGTGAAAATCTCGTTTGTTGGTATAATTCTAAATAACAGGATAGCGTCGACACGGTCAAGGTCAAGGACGAGCAGAGTAACGACGTCAGCATTCAAGTTGCCGTGGAGATGCCCTTTGACATCAGGAAGATTGAGTGTCCATCCCATCAGATCAAGCTGAAGGTTGGTCAGGTTTTATCTGATACACGAACTGCATTAAAGTTTCCAAACTTGTCTGTGCTAAAGGGGTTACCTCCCCTCGAACCCTGCGAGGGCACTAGACCCACGAATGACCCATGACCCCTGGCATATAGGCATATGTCTAGAGCGGTCTCACAAGGGGCCAGAGCCCAGAATTACTACAGATTCTCATTCGTTAAGTAGGTAGGGAAATAATAGATGAAGAAAATGTATGTTTCCAGGGCATTCATAATTATAGATCTGCTTTACGCCGCAAGTAACATCATGCGTGGATAAACCGCACTAAATATACTTTCCTCGACGACGTTTTATCGTGTCTTTTGCAGACAACTGCTACCAAGGCGGTGGTAGAACTGGCTAAGAACCAAGCCCTGGACTCTGGCTTTACGCTGTTGATCAGCCTGGCGGAGATCCATGTGCCGAGGATGTGGGTGGAGAAACACCCGACGAAAGAGGACAGCCAGGTGGGTCAGGGAGGAAAGAGAGTGCATTGACGAATATCGGGTAGTAACCCATTATCAGTAAGCGATAACATGATAAAGGACTATATTATTTGTTAGGATTATTTTTACGAGTTTACTACTGAGTTGTTCGAGTTTCACAGGAATCCTATATAATACTTCAGGAGTCCTATCTTGGGACTAGACTTTACTACGGTCTCGGTCGGCCTGTGTGTTGATGTGACTACGGTCTCTGAAGGCCTGTATGCTGACGTGACTACGGTCTCTGTAAGCCTATATACTGACGTGACTACGGTCTCTGTAGGCCTGTATACTGATGTAACTACGGTCTCTGTAGGCCTATATACTGATATGACTACGGTCTCTCTAGGCCTGTATACTGACGTGACTACGGTCTGTGTAGGCCTGTATACTGACGTGACTACGGTCTCTGTCGGCCTGTATACTGACGTGACTACGGTCTCTGTCGGCCTGTATACTGACGTGACTACTGTCTCTGTAGGCCTATATACTGACGTGACTACGGTCCCTGTAGGCCTGTATACTGACGTAACTACGGTCTCTGTAGGCCTATATACTGACGTGACTACGGTCTTGGTAGGCCTGTATACTGACGTGACTATGGTCTCTGTCGGCCTGTATACTGACGTGACTACGGTCTCTGTCGGCCTGTATACTGACGTGACTACGGTCTCTGTCGGCCTGTATACTGACGTGACTACGGTCTCTGTAGGCCTGTATACTGACGTGACTACGGTCTCTGTCGGCCTGTATACTGACGTAACTACGGTCTCTGTAGGCCTGTATACTGACGTGACTACGGTCTCTGTAGGCCTGTATACTGACGTAACTACTGTCTCTGTAGGCCTGTATACTGACGTGACTACGGTCTCTGTCGGCCTGTATACTGACGTGACTACGGTCTCTGTAGGCCTGTATACTGACGTGACTACGGTCTCTGTAGGTATGTATACTGACGTGACTACGGTCTCTGTAGGCCTGTATACTGACGTGACTACGGTCTCTGTAGGCCTGTATACTGACGTGAGTACGGTCTCTGTAGGCCTGTATGCTGACGTGACTACGGTCTGTGTAGGCCTGTATACTGACGTGACTACGGTCTCTGTAGGCCTGTATACTGACGTGACTACGGTCTGTGTAGGCCTGTATACTGACGTGACTACGGTCTCTGTAGCCCTGTATACTGACGTGACTACGGTCTCTGTAGGCCTGTATACTGACGTGACTACGGTCTCTGTAGGCCTGTATACTGACGTGACTACGGTTTGGGTAGCCTTGTATACTGACGTGACTACGGTCTCTGTAGGCCTGTATACTGACGTGACTACGGTTTGGGTAGCCTTGTATACTGACGTGACTACGGTCTCTGTAGGCCTGTATGCTGACATTCTACCCGGAGTTTGAGGCGAGCAGCCGGGATGACTTCGAGGTGGTCTTCCTTCTGGACCTGTCCAACTCGATGCGAGGGACTTCCCTGGTGGAGGCCAAGAAACTGCTGCTACTGGCCCTCCACCACCTCCCACCCCAGGCATACTTCAACGTCGTCACCTTCGGCACAGGTAAAACCCGTAGGATGTTGGTTGGCGTCCGTCCGTCTATCTGCGAAAGACGATGGATTGGCAGCTTTTGTTTTGGTTTAAGTAGTAAGAATTGTTTGCGCTTATGACTAAATAAGCCTATCTGTGACCGACACAGCTTACCGCAGTCATCGCATCGATGACCTGTCGTTTGGTCTAGGTTGATGCTCACTGGATGCCTAGATTGGCGTTTCTAATCTAGTTTCTCAAACCAGAGCCCCGTCGTGGTGGGCTATTCCCTCATGCACGACACGTGCCTAACCCCTCTTTTTATCTTTGATCTTTAGTTCATATATGCAGGCTATCCGATCTGCGTACGGGGCTCTGTGGGTTTGAGCGCTCGCAGGATAAAGATCCCATGTTTTTGTTCGTAAAAGGGTAGGGGGTTACCCCCTGTGACATGGCTCCACTCTCCCTTCCTTCTCCCATTGACGCGATATGACCAAAAGTGGTTAAAGCGTCCTGAATATACAACCAACCAATCAGACATGCGTACACATACAGAAATGCAAAGATTTACATCGGACGCGCCGTTACAACGCCTATGAAGGAAACCAACGTCACCCGTTAGACGGGATGTCAGTCTATGTTTATTTTCAATAAACATTTTGTTCTCACAAATATAGTTTAATGACCTATATCGTGTCATTACTATTACCATTTTTTCCTGAACGATATTTAATATATTATTATTTCCCTACCTCGTGCCTAGTGTTTGACGAACTCTTCCCGGTGAGCCTCAAGAAAACCAAGTCGAACTGCACCCAGGCCCAGAACTTTATGCAGGTAAATATTGCTCACAGTATATTGGCTTGGTTTCCAATGTTATTAATCAATTCCCTATGTAACCCCCCCCCCCCCACACCCCCTTCCCCTTACGCCCCAGTTTGGCGTTGTAGTATTTCATGTGATCTGGTAATGCGATATGTAAACATTGAAGGATCTGTTTTAGGCTTCGTCAGTTTTAAGGCAGAATTATATGGAACAAAAACATGAAACAGATTGTAGCAATGGGTGTTTTACGTCATGTAATCGGTATAAACAGTACGTAAAGGGCCTTTTCTCAGGTTTTCCCCTCCGCTTTAACACCGTAACTGTTAATTAATGCCAGTGTCCGTCAGTTTCTGATGATGATTTAGGCATCTCACCTTTACTACTTCTGAAATACCCGTGTTAAGTTTGTTTGTTTTTTTAAAGAAGATATCCCGAATTTGTGTAATGTGATATCTATAGCCTTTGTCATATGTATCCCAGGGTATGTTAAGTTGACGTCAAACTGGTATGTTTGTGTTATTGTTCTATTTGTTTTAATTGCATGATAAGGTAAGTGATAGTCTAGGATTGCTACACGCATGCAGCAGTGGCCCCAACGGTCTTAACCCGGGCCGACCTGTTTTCAATGTGCCACCATAATGTCCGCTGTGTTGCGATAAACGACTACATGTACATAAACACAATGTTTGACTTGACTTGACCTAACAGTCTGTGTGTTACTTCTGAAGGAGGCGCAGGCAGTGTGCGGGGGTACCGAAGTGTGTAGACCTCTCCACTCATGCTTCCTGCTAAGTCCGACAGAGGGCGTCAGGAATGTCTTCCTCATCTCTGACGGCCATATTCAGAACGAGGCTGCCACGCTTGCCACGCTGAAGAGGACTGCTCCCAAAACGAGGCTTTTCACCCTGGGCGTCAGGTAATATTTCTCCATTGTTTAGACAATAGTAAATAAACAAAATCGGCTGCATGTGTAGATCTATCAGTTTTGTTCAAATGCAGTGTCATTCTGCATCTTTACTACTGTTGGTACTTATAGTTTTCTTACTTAACGCCATGCAGCACTACTGCCAACCGACACACTCTCCGCAAGCTGGCCCAAGTAGGGGCAGGAGACTTCCATTTCTTTGACGCCAAGACCAAATCTAAGTGGCAGCCCAGCATTCTCCGTCTCGTGGCCAAGGCCGGGCAGCCGGTCCTGACATCAGTATCCGTTGCCTGGCAACAGTTCGATGATGACGTGGCGTGTCCGATGCAGGCGCCCAATCAGATCACGTCTCTCTTCAGCGGCTCTCGCCAGGTCATCTATGGCTTCGTACCCAACTGCTTACAGGTAGGTCATCACCTTAATTACGGCTTCATAGTAAACTAAAGCTGTAACACATAGTCACGTCAATGCAACAAATCAAGTGTGTGACTCGCATAACATAACGTTTTACTGCACATGTCATCGTGTGTAAGTCATCATCGTCACCGTTAATCTGTGAAATGTAGTAAGAAATTAGGACCCATGTCAGTAGCTCTGACATTTGACTCATTCTCTCCCAATAGGCGTCGCTGCATGCTGTCGTGGAAAATCGAGAGGTGTCCACTATGGTTTCCACATCCGACCTCAGGGTCACCACCGGCAAAGTACGCAGCTAAAGTCTTGAGAGCCTTACCAACAGTTATCTACTATCTCCTGAGGCAACGACGCTGGTTAAAGCTTAAGCCGCCTGCCCTGATACATAATAAACTAATGCCAGATGATCTTACGCATCATGACGCTGGCGTGATCGTGAAAACAAGGTCACGCACGGTATAATCCCTTGGACTGACACTCAAGGTCGTCATCGGCTAAAGTGACCTTAACCACCATATACCACCAGGTGCTAGAGCGCTCACATTGCGCGCTCTGGCCGTCTGAGAGCCTAACGGCACGTGGATCGATGGTTCGAGCCCCGTTGTGGCCATGTCTGTGTGGTCGCAGGATAAAGATCCTATGTCCTTCTTTGCAAAGAGTAGGGGGTTACCCCCCTTGGACATGGCTTCACTCTTCCCTTCCTTCTCCCACTGGCGCGATATGACCGAAGTGGTTATAAAGCGTCTTGAATATACAACCAACCTGGCTGATTATCATCATACCATGTACATGTATATTGATGCGTAATGAGTTTTCCGCATGTTTGACAGTCGTCTGCGACCTTCCCATGGATGAGGGGTTTATGGAGCCAGCAGCCAGAGGAAAAAAGAAGAAACGGGAGCCTCGGGATGCGTCATCGGGCGCTGGCGAATATATGAATATATGAATATACAACCAACCATCATTCGTCCAGCTCAGTGCTCGTTTGATGAAGCCATTATTTAGTAAAGTGACCCTAACCACCTTATGCCACCAGGTGCTGCACCAGTTGACTGCCCGGGCTGTGATCCGGGACTGGGAGGACGGAAGTCTGGATCAGGACCGGACTAAACACGAGGTCAGCGCCACCTATCGCCAGCGCCAAGTGTAACAAGCGAGATTGTCTCGATTCACGGTTCTTAACAATCTCCGTACAGAGTAGCGCGTTGAGCATCAGCGATTATCTACTTCAGAACCAAATCTCGATCGAGATTGTGTTCTTATAAGTAGAAATTAGCTGAAGCTTTAACTATTTCTTGGTGTCATCGCCACCTCGCAAGCGCTTTACATTTATTTAAATAGTTACATAGGATATCGTTACAGTTCTATCAAACATTTTTTGTTCACTAATTATTCATTTGTCAAAATACATAGATCAGGGTTTTTTTCGTATGCTTGTTACAGTTTCTCTGCAAATGTAGAAGGGAATATCTTATTTTGTGATTACCTAATCTCTTTGGCTTGGCGAGATTGTGTCACATTCAACCAGATTTTATACATACAATAATGTAAGGTAATTCGTTCATAATGTGACAAATTATTTATCTATTTATCCCAATTATGAGACTTAATGTGGAATGCCTTGTAACCCCCGTGTAGCATTGAGGCTATCTGGTGAAGGCTTCACCCTTGCGTAACTATCGTAAGGAATCTGAATAGCGCGGCCAGTATAGGGCAGAATTGTACAACGCGGTTTACGGAATTCGGTTATGAGATGGAAATAAGCGAAAATGCGTCGTTACCATATCTCCGGTCGTTACTCTTATCTCCTTGTTCCGTACGTTGCAGATCCTGAAAAAGAACCGAAAGAACTACATTATCAAGCTGAGCACAGAGTTCTCCATCGTCACTCAGTTCACCAGCTTTGTGGCCGTAGAGCGGAGGGAAAAGGTTGGCTATTACCTTGTGGTATCTTGGATAATGTGAAATCATAAGCTGGAATTCATACAAACACCTCACGCGCAAAATGTCAGACAAGGTTGTCATTTTAAGATGGCAGTAAGCAACCTTCAACTTCTTGTTGTATGCCGGGATCGAGACCCCCCCCCCTCCCACTCCACATTCACACACAATTCTTGCTGCAGCGTAAGAGTCACGTCATTGGTGTTCAGTCTGTGTGATAGTGACAGTGCACGGTCTCCGGCTGTCATTGGATGTTCAGTCTGTGTGATAGTGACAGAGTCATGTTGTTAATAACCTCCATTCCCACATCATCATGTGTTTCGGTGTTTTGATTCAGGACGAGAACCTGAGCCAGGGCTGGGGGCCGTCCATCGACGAGTTGGTGAGCGGCGAGACTGTGGATATCCTGGGCTATATCGGCTGGGACGACGAGGAGGAGGAGGACGGCTGGGACGAGGAGGATGATGACTATGACTGTGAGGAGTATGAGATGCTCACATGCGCTGAAATGGAACCGACGGCAATGGTCAGTAACCATGGGTTATGTCGCGACAATCTAGACTATATAGGATATGAGCGCTTGCGCTTGCAGCGCCACCTGCGTATCCTCAATCGTCTCCCATTGCACGTGGTTACGAACTGTATAGTAGCTTGGCCTGTTTCTGGAACATTTGCCTGGTGTGTCCCGCAATGTTCCGCAAACATAGTTTCTGGAATTTTGTTTGCCGCATGACATCCTGCCCCCCACCCTGACAGTAGTAGTAACCCAGCGTCAAACTATTAGAAACACATATAAAGAAAATTTGATAAAAATGCAATATATGAACTTGTGATGGATTTATTACATTGTTAATAATGATAAATTAAGGTGCCGAATGGGCCGGGTTGTAAGAAGATTTTACTGCATAATGCCAGGGCTCGGTAATGTAATAGTCTGTCTCGATATTTTATATGTAAATTGACGTTACTGATACGTTATTATTTGTTTTATGAGTGGGTTGTTTTATTATTGCAGGATGACTGCTGTAAGTGGGCGCCCGTAGTGGCCCAGCGGGTAGCGCGTTCGGCGTTTCCTGCCATTGTACTTGGATTGGGTATTCCCTGCTGCCTGACCATGGATTCTATCTAACCCCACCCTCAGCCGTCATCATATGTCCACAGCGGTGACTTTAAGCTTGCATTTATTCATTTACTGCTTGACTGTCATTGTAGCAACCAATAACGTTTTCCCTATCTTTCATGTGTGACTCGTTATGTACTTCTTGTACGAGCGTATATTTATTAATTCAGATATTCCGAGGGGATACATCAAGATTAATATTCAAAATTAATCTCAATTCGGCTTGCCATAAAGCATATCTTTGGCGGGATGACGTATACCATGCACGTGCTTGTGGCATATCATTCGGTTGCTTAGGGACTCCCATTGTGACATCATGTTTATAACATTTTGACATGACTTCACAGCTACTCCGTATGACAGCAGCCGCTAGGCGGTCACCAAGAGCGCTCTGCTTGGAGATTGGCAACAGACATTTAGCGCGTTGATTATAAATTAACTTTAAGTTTATATCCAGTGTTAACATTGAATAATTTATTCGTTAATTTTGTGGGGCAGCTGATTTCATTATTAAAGACATGACATAATAGGCTTTGACCTCTCTTTGCTTGAATATATTTATGTACAGCTGATATTTACTCCAAACTCGAAAACATCTCATGGGGGCTGTTACGCGAAATGAAAGTCCTAAGCCTATGCTTGAAATGGACTTATGAAATATGTATGCATGTTACCTTAAGCGCTCGCTTGCGCTCGCTATTAGTAAGAAGGATTGGCAGTAAGCTAGGTATATGATTGGCATGTAGGCCTGTAGCAAAATCCATGATTAGTAGGAAGAGGATTGGTAGTAAGCGAGGTATATGATTGGCATGTGGGTCTGTAGCCTGTAACACAATCCATTATCAGTCAGAAGGATTGGTAGTAAGCTAGTTGTATGATTGGTCTGTATGCCTGTAGCCTGTAGCACAGTCCATTATTAGTCAGAAGGATTGGTAGTAAGCTAGGTATATGATTGGCCTGTAGGCCTGTAGCACAATCCATTATTAGTAAGAAGGATTGATAGTAAGCTAGGTATATGGTTGGCTTGTATGCCTGAAGCCTGTAGCACAATCCATTATTAGTAAGGATTGGTAGTAAGATAGGTATATGATTGGCCTGTAGCACAGTCCATTATTAGTAAGAAGGATTGATAGTAAGCGAGGTATATGATTGGCCTGTATGCCTGGAGCCTGTAGCAAAATCCATTATTAGTAAGAAGGATTTGTAGTAAGCTAGGTATATGATTGGCCTGTATGTCTGTAGCCTGTAGCACAATCCATTATTAGTAAGAAGGATTGGTAGTAAGCTAGGTATATGATTGGCTTGTGAGCCTGTAGTCTGTAGCACAATCCATTATTAGTAAGAAGGATTGGTAGTAAGCGAGGTATATGATTGGCCTGTATGTCTGTAGCCTGTAGCACAATCCATTATTAGTAAGAAGGATTGGTAGTAAGCGAGGTATATGATTGGCCTGTATGCCTGTAGCCTGTAGCACAATCCATTATTAGTAAGAAGGATTGATAGTAAGCGAGGTATATGATTGGCCTGTATGCCTGTAGCCTGTAGCACAATCCATTATTAGTAAGAAGGATTGATAGTAAGCGAGGTATATGATTGGCCTGTATGCCTGTAGCCTGTAGCACAATCCATTATTAGTAAGAAGGATTGATAGTAAGCGAGGTATATGATTGGCCTGTATGTCTGTAGCCTGTAGCACAATCCATTATTAGTAAGAAGGATTGGTAGTAAGCTAGGTATATGATTGGCTTGTATGCCTGTAGCCTGTAGCACAATCCATTATTAGTAAGAAGGATTGGTAGTAAGCTAGGTATATGATTGGCTTGTATGCCTGTAGCCTGTAGCACAATCCATTATTAGTAAGAAGGATTGGTAGTAAGCGAGGTATATGATTGGCCTGTATGTTTGTAGCCTGTAGCACAATCCATTATTAGTAAGAAGGATTGATAGTAAGCGAGGTATATGATTGGCCTGTATGTCTGTAGCCTGTAGCACAATCCATTATTAGTAAGAAGCATTGGTATTAAGCTAAGTATATGATTGGCCTGTAGTGAGCACTATATAAAATATGCCCATTAGACCTCTGATTACTGTTCTATGTGTTTTTTTCATCAGTATAGGTGATTCATAAGTCCCACTAAATAATACATTATAAGAGATGCCTTTTGGATATTTTCTGAATGGTGCATGGTGAACTCTCGATGCAGATCACGCTACAAGAAGCGACGTGGAACTGACTAGGAGTAGGTCGATGCTGAAGCGTGATGGGTAGGTGTCCTTTCTACACTAACACTCTCCTCTTGTTGAAGGCTTATAAGCACCGTCCCTGTTTACCCTCTCTGCAGCACATGCATCGATAATCTTCCAACCTTCCAACAGCTAAACTACCCACCCACCCGAAAACAAGAGAGAAAGTGATGCCCGCTGAACATGTGCGGTCCGTAGCTGCAGATGAATCTAGCTCGTCTGGAACCTATTAGAGCCTTCGCCGATCTCTACTATAACCGTTGATCGCTTACACTATATTATTTACTACGGTAGCTAAACTCAAGCTAAATACTGGAATCTCTACAACATCGGTTCATAACTAGTACGAACATTGTAATTATAGCAATAACGGGTATATTGTTCACCCAAAAACATATTTGCTTGTTGAAACTTTGTGGACTTACTCCTTCGTATGCGGTGTTTAGCGTTAACCATGTTTGTGCATACGTCGGTGCGTGGGTACTGGAGGGTCTGTATCGTGCGCATCCACCATTTCCCGTATTGCTGACTGTATTTACAGGCGGGCTTCCCGCCCAGACATGGCAGTCCTGGAAAAGAAAAGCCCATTTGCAATGGACGTAAGCTTTGCTGTTGACCAAATGGACGAACTTTGTTCGGTGGAGATTGATGATGACGAGGACAGCAGTAAGTGAACGTCACTAGATAAATATAAGTCCCCATGGTTTATGTAATATTGTACAGACCGAGCCAGTGAGAGAATATATAATTAGGCCTTCGTTTATTTATCCTCATGCGTTGTACGGTGCTATTTCAGACCCGTCGCTAGGAGAGAGGTGGGCGGTGGGGGTTTGTGTAGGAGGGTGCATTGCCATTTAGTGGAGCGTTCCTTTCTCATCTTTTTCTTTATACTGGCGAAGTATCTTATGTTACTTAACATTTTTTTTAATACACCATTTACTGTTCTGCCATTTTTTCGCGCTAGATTTGAATAGTAATCAATTTATTCCCCATATTTTCAATTGATTGGGTTCAATTGATTGGGTACGATTTCTGAGAAGTTCAAGGCCACCTGGGGACACTACAGCGCAGAAATTACCCCTGTGCGACCGGTTGTCCATTCATTCTCTTGACAATGGGCGAAAACCTCAACAGTGTAACGCCATACGTAACTATGTACGTCTACGTTACTGTAACTCTCAGTTGGCGATTGATCAGGATGACGTTACGAGAAGGGCCTATGCAAGGAAATATGGGTGCGATTTAACTCTAATCTATTCAATTGCTTTCGTGCCTTGCTTACTATTTCCATTGTGAGCCCGGCCTTACCGGACAGTCGTCAAACGCGCAGGAAGCGTCTCTAGCAGGCAACTCCTGTCTGATTTGGGGCCGGCCCGGTAGCTCAGTGGGCTAGAACGCTCGCCTTGATCGCTCTGGCTGTCTGAGAGCCTAACGGCACGTGGCTCGATAGTTTGAGCCCCGCCGTTACCATGTCTGTGTGGTCGCAGGATAAAGATCCCATGTCTTTCTTCGCGAAGAGTAGGGGGTTACCCCCGGGGACATGGCTCCACTCTCCCTTCCTTCTCCCACTGGCGCGATATGACCGAAGTGGTTATAAAGCGTCTTGAATATACAACCAACCTGGCTGATTATCATCATACCATGTACATGTATATTGATGCGTAATGAGTTTTCCGCATGTTTGACAGTCGTCTGCGACCTTCCCATGGATGAGGGGTTTATGGAGCCAGCAGCAAGAGGGAAAAAGAAGAAACGGGAGCCTCGGGATGCGTCATCGGGCGCTGGCGCAAGCATCTGCTCGGGTCAATCTCCCATAGCACCGATCCAGGTGGCGCTGTCATCAGAGACGCATTTCCAGCGTCAGGCGGATCGAATCCGCGCGCACTCCAGCGGACGCATCCTGCCAGCCCCCCAATGGCCACCCCGAGGGGCGCGACCCAGTCCACCACGGACTCCACTCCCACTATCTGCAAATGCGCTACCAACGGCACGAAAACCGACATATCTCCCCCAACCCCCACCACCGCCAGGAGGGGCGCCACCCCGACCCCCACCACGGCCAAAAGGGGCGCCTTTCCCACCCCCACCACCGTCAGTAGGGGGGGCACCCCAAACCCCACCACCGCCAGGAGGGGCGCCACCCCCACCCCCATCACCGCCAGGAGGGATGCCACCCCTATCCCCACCACCGCCAGGAGGGGCGCCACCCCCACCCCCACCACCGTCTGGAGAGGGGCCACCCCAACCCCCATTACCACCAGGAAGAGCGAGACGAATTCAACGAGGCTTCATAGAGCCTGACAGCACAACTAAATATTCCCTCCCGCTCTCCCCGGACGCCTCCCCCCAGGCTGTGGAAGCGGCGCCATTGCAGATGGAGGCTGGTTTCGTCAAGCCCGGGGGTCCGCCACCCCGTCCATTCCACCACTTCCACCTCTCGAGTCAAGCCTCACAAGCTGCCACCTCAGGCTACGGAGGCATAGGGTTTGGGTCCTCGGCTCGCGACTTAAAGCAAGACCGCAGTTTGTTTGGTGCGCAAGCTGACGCCCCCGGCTCCGGTGGCGGTTTGTTTGGTGCGCAAGCAGGCGCCCCCGGCTCCGGTGGCGGTTTGTTTGGTGCGCAAGCTGACGCCCCCGGCTCCGGTGGCGGTTTGTTTGGTGCGCAAGCAGGCGCCCCCGGCTCCGGTGGCGGTTTGTTTGGTGCGCAAGCTGGCGCCCCCGGCTCCGGTGGCGGTTTGTTTGGTGCGCAAGCTGACGCCCCCGGCTCCGGTGGCGGTTTGTTTGGTGCGCAAGCTGGCGCCCCCGGCTCCGGTGGCGGTTTGTTTGGTGCGCAAGCAGGCGCCCCCGGCTCCGGTGGCGGTTTGTTTGGTGCGCAAGCTGACGCCCCCGGCTCCGGTGGCGGTTTGTTTGGTGCGCAAGCTGACGCTCCCGGCTCCGGTGGCGGTTTGTTTGGTGCGCAAGCTGGCGCCCCCGGCTCCGGTGGCGGTTTGTTTGGTGCGCAAGCTGGCGCCCCCGGCTCCGGTGGCGGTTTGTTTGGTGCGCAAGCTGGCGCCCCCGGCTCCGGTGGCGGTTTGTTTGGTGCGCAAGCTGGCGCCCCCGGCTCTGGTGGCGGTTTGTTTGGTGCGCAAGCTGACGCCCCCGGTCCCGGTAACGATTTGTTTGGTGCGCAAGCGGGCGTCCCTAAGCCCCCGGATGCTGCCCCACTATGGCATCCATTGGGTGCATCATTTGGGGCTCCACCACAAGCTGGTCGACCGTCTGAGGCATTTGGGGCTCCACCACAAGCTGGTCGACCGTCTGAGGCATTTGGGGCTCCACCACAAGTTGGTACGGCGTTTGCGGCATTTGGGGCTCCACCACAACCTGGTCGGCCGTCTGAGGCATTTGGGGCTCCACCACAAGTTGGTCGGCCGTCTGCGGCATTTGGGGCTCCACCACAAGTTGGTACGCCATTTGCGGCATTTGGGGCTCCACCACAACCTGGTCGGCCGTCTGAGGCATTTGGGGCTCCACCACAACCCGGTCGACCGTCTGAGGCAGTTGGGGCTCCACCACAAGTTGACTCGGCGACATTACTCGGCGCTCCTTCACTATTTGGACGTCGGAAGTTTACATCGGCCCTGTCACAATCACCGGCTAATGAAGGACGAGTTGAAGTTATGGAATCTAGGAGGCCTACGGGTCTTATTAAAGAAGAGACGACAGTACCTGTCCGTGCTGCATCCATGACGATCACCGGGGATAGGATTGGTGCTATGGATGAGATGTCTGATGTCATGATGATGTCATGTCTGATGTCATGTTCTGCAAAAGTACATGGATCCGTTGATTCTGTGACCTCCACCATAGAGTCTTGGGCCGCGGACAAGGCCCAGGAGTCTCGGGCCCCGGACAAGGCCCAGGAGTCTCGGGTCCTGGATAAAGCCCCGAAGAAACTGAGGAAGGATGAGGTAGCGCCACAAATCCTTGGGCGGAATATGAAGGAGACATTCCTTCGTCATGGGTCACTGCCTCCTCCACAACTAAAACAAGGCATACCTCCGCCACCACTACCCCAACAACAACAACAACAACAACCACAAGGGCCACGGGTATTGTTCGAATGCCAGAAAATGCTCCCCATGGGGGTACAGGGCGAGCAGGCCCGCGCGATGCCGCCGACGACCCCAGCCGCCGTGTCTTGGAGAAAAGTGGATGACCCCACCCCCGTGCCCTGTGCGTCGCCAAGGTATATGACAACGTCCGCCAGGATGACCGACAGGAGCGAAGCGACCGAAGTGAATCAGAGGATGGCGAAACTTGAGCAGGACGGGTCACCGCGGCCGGATGCCAAGAAGGGGTATTCCGCAAAGGTCGGGTCCCACAAGGTGCATGGCGGATTGGACACTCTGCCACGTTCGCTGATGTCGCTCAACGTGACCCGCACGGCGGCTGGCCCCAGCAGAGGAGGTGGGGGAGGAGGGGGAGGAGGTGGTGAACGCGGGGCCCGCATGCCTGGCCCCACCGGGAGAGGTGGAGGAAGAGGGGGCGGTGCTGAAAGCACACGTCGACGGTGAGTATATACCACGCATGCCTTCTTCTAGTGTGTCGTTTATTTATACCAACGATAGCGTTATACCGAACATTTTCTCATCACTTTCGTTCCCATACTTTGAATTATCTGCAATATATCTGAAAATATTGTCTCACTCTAATTTATCCTTCGAGACCCCCCCCACTCCTCTCTCGAATTTAATCCAGCGTTTCCCACTTCGCCAAGTCCATAATTTGCTTTCTCTAAGTTACGGCATTCAGGGCCATGTGAAATGTTGTCGTGCATTGATTACATTGGAGGTTTTCTTGCTGACTAAATATGGGATGCTGTAATGAAATGTTTGTATTTCTATAGTTCTTACAGAGTGCGGAGTGCTGCAGAGGAAGTCGGATTCGTACTTGCCGACAATGAATTCGTGAGCGAGCCTCTCCTGGACTACTGTGTCGAGTTGGAGAGAGAGCGTAGCTTGGGTAAGTGGTCCACATTCTGCCCTGATAGGCTTCCCAGTTAGATACCTAGTCTATTGGCCTCTCTGCTCTTCAGTCTGTTTGCTATTCTTTTCTTAAGTGTGTTCCCCACTCTGTTCTCCAGTCCGTTTCTCACTATGCGTGTGATCCCAGAGTGCTGTTCAGTCTGTTCCCCAGTCTGTTCCCTACTCTGTTCCTTATTCTGTTCCCCACTCTGTTTTCCCACTCCGTTTCCCATTCTGTTGTCCAGTCCGCTTTTCACTCTGCGGGTGATCCCACCCAGTTCACTCTGTTCCCCACTCGGTTCCCCACTCGGTGACCCACATTGTTCCCCACTCTGTTCCCATTTTGCTGTCCTCACGGTTCCCCAGTCTCTTCCCCTATCCGTTGCCCAATATACTCCCCAATCTGTTGCCAGTCGCCCCGACCCCCTCCCCCTGTCACGATTGTGCAGTCAAGAAAGATCTCAAGAAGATAAACAGCTTAGATCTCTTCATTTATTCGTCTCCTCTCATAAACACTCTCACGGATTAACGTTCATTGGACGAGACACTTCTAGGACGTCCCACGACGGGCTAAAATATAAAAGTATATACATAATGACCTTCCGATACAATACATACATCGACAAAACCAAAATTAGGAACACATGTATGAATGTACTTATAACGATACCGAATACCAGCCTAACGGCACACAACAGCCAAGTAACACACAGCCTAACGGCCCACAGCCCAGTGGCACACAGCCCAATGGCACAACGCCCAATGACACACAGCCCAGTGGCACACAGCCCAGTAGCACACAGCGTAACGGCACACAACCCAGTAGCACACAGCCTAACGGCACACAGCCCAGTAGCACACAGCCTAACGGCACACAACCCAGTAGCACACAGCCTAACGGCCCACAACCCAGTGGCACACAGCCCAATGGCACAACGCCCAAGGGCACACAGCCCAGTGGCACACAGCCCAGTAGCACACAGCGTAACGGCACACAGCCCAGTAGCACACAGCGTAACGGCACACAGCCCAGTAGCACACAGCGTAACGGCACACAGCCCAGTAGCACACAGCGTAACGGCACACAGCCTAGTAACACACAGCCTAACGGCACACGGCGTAACGGCACACAGCCTAGTAGCACACAGCGTAACGGCACACAGCCCAACGGCACACAGCCCAGTAGCACACAGCGTAACGGCACACAGCCTAACGGCTCACAGCCCAGTAGCACACAGCCTAACGGCACACAGCCCAGTAGCACGCAGCCTAACGGCACACAGCCTAACGGCAAACAGCCTAACGGCACACAGCCCAGTAGCACACAGCGTAACGACACACAGCCTAACGGCTCACAGCCCAGTAGCACACAGCGTAACGGCACACAGCCTAACGGCACACAGCCCAGTAGCACGCAGCGTAACGGCACACAGCCTAACGGCACACAGCCCAGTAGCACGCAGCGTAACGGCACACAGCCTAACGGCACACAGCCCAGTAGCACGCAGCGTAACGGCACACAGCATAGCCTAACGGCGAACAGCCTAACGGCACACAGCCCAGTGGCACACAGCGTAACGGCACACAGCCCAGTGGCACACAGCGTAACGGCACACAGCCCAGTGGCACACAGCGTAACGGCACACAGCACAGCCTAACGGCAAACAGCCTAACGGCACACAGCCCAGTAGCACGCAGCGTAACGGCACACAGCACAGCCTAACGGCAAACAGCCCAGTAGCAAACAGCCTAACGGCACACAGCCCAGTAGCAAACAGCCTAACGGCACACAGCCCAGTAGCACACAGCCTCGAAATTGTCCAACTGTCACCTAGCCACCGGTATTTATACCTTACCACACTCCTTAACATCACGTACTCCCTACACTTCGACACGTACTCCAATCACCACACCTTCGGCTCAAATCATTCACTCTGAAATTTAACAGCTTAAACGACTCCTTCCTTGCTACTTCTTCCTATTATGTCATACACGCTCTACCTCTCACATAAATAAACTCGTACCCAAAATATTCAAGTGCCGATACCATTTAACTCTGAAACCAATAATAACTCGGAAACATACAACACGTTACACTCCCTACTCCTTGTCAATGATATGTTGACTACTTTAACACTATGACCTGAAAATGAAAGGCAGTGAGTGTGTCCGCAGAGCCCTCAGATGGGTCCAGCTCGTTCAGTGGGTCCAGCTCGTCCACAGAGTCCGGTGACGTCACAGCGCCCGATGACGTCACAGCGTCCGATGACATCACGACCGGCAGCTTTCATATGACGTCGCACGCGCTGGGCAAAGTGTTTCAACTCCAAAACACGGTACGCTCATTAGTGAAAACTTATATTCGGTAAATCCTGATTAGTTTTTGCACATTTATTTATGATGTTCATCCAGATTAGCTTTAATGTACAACGGAAATGCACATAACATACTGCCGTGCAAGATAGAACATCCCATGTCATTCGGCGTGGTATGAAGTGGGGGTGGGGGGAGGGGGTACCCCTGGAGATACCTTGACCCGTCTCGTCCCATTGTCACGACCTACAGAGATTAAAGCTTCCTACTGAAAGCAAACAACCGAACCCCATAACATAACTGGTTTATCGTGTGCCTATATATGCAGGTTTTATTTTTAAGCTTAATTGGAGGGTGTTGCCTTTCAGGTGGTATTCTGGAGCACCACAAACCAATATCTGACCCTATAGTCGCTGTTTAATTTCCTCATCTAAAGAACTCTTGTCTATTTTTTGCTTATCTGTTTAGGATGGTTTCTGGGATTTCTCCACGGACCTGGATTCCCTGTTGTCTACGTCACACGAGCGATGTCAGGAGATCCTGCGCCAGGCGGGGCTGCGATCGCTGGGTGAGTTCCTTGCAGTTGCTTTGTTCGAGTGTATGATTTTGTGTAGTTTCTCTTAGTTATTCTCTGGTCTGTGTTTACTCCATATGCTACAATATGCTACAAGGTTGCGTTGCGGCGTGTATTGCAGGGGAGATACGAGGGGGGTGCTATGAACGTTACACTTGAACCCTTTGGCTTACAATGTGTCCCTTAGTGGTAATAACACCTTAAGTAAAGCTAGTCTTATGTGATGTACTTATCGCAAGACAACATGGCAGGATTAGAAGCTGTTGTTACTACGAAACTCGACATAAAAAAAAACTGTTCGAGATTCTGAATGAATGATTTATTTTAATTCAACCATAGGCTCGAAGCCCTCGTGTTGACAGATAACATGGCACACAACACAATCTTATTCAGTTAAATCTCTTGAATCTCTCTCGTCGTCATAAGGGCTATACATTTTGCATAGCCAGGTCTTTGCCAATAATATGATGTTGACGTACCTGTGCTGTAGGAGAGCGGGCGGCCACACAGATACAGCGTCTGGTAGCCACGCTCGTCGTGCTGCTGCGACTGTTGCAGTACCTCAGCATGGCCGCCACGCTGCTCAACAACCACTATGACCTCGACCTGACCTTGCAGTCGTTGCTAGGCGGGCAGAAGGCGGCGTCTGTGGCGGCGTTCGAGGCGGGGCTGCAGCGGGCCCTGGCGTTCGCCCGGCAGGTGAAGACCACCCACCCGCTGGTCTACAGCACCTTGGAACTGGGGCGCAGCTGGGAGCACGCGCTCTGTCGTCTGCTGCGACTGGAGACAGAGTCAGGTGTCGTGACCTGGCTGTGAAGGGACAGCGGCAACAAGTATGGAGGCAGAGGACTATAAAGCGGACGTGGGGAACCACAACATAGAAGCCATGATATTGGCTTGGTTTACTACTTAATTACTCCATTGATATCAATAGATACAATGTTCTGATGTATCCAAGGCCAACAACGATTATTTTAGTTATTAAACGTAAACATTAATGGCGAAAACAAATCGTCGGCAAAAAATAGGATGATATCTGATTAAGGCGTTGATAATGTTCGAATTCCGCGATTTGTTGTTTTGACAAATGAACTGCTTTGACTCGCGATAGGTATAAATATGGAACACCTTACCTGCGTAATGCGTGACGATATCAGAATGTTCGGGTGTTACGTAATAAGGTGCGGCTAGTACTGCGCGGACTATGTTTGTTTAATATTAAGATTAGATATTCCAGAATGAATGTTTTTCCTCACTTCATTTTGAATTGAAGTTTTCTAGGCTGTTCATTTAACACACAAGTAAAAGAAAAGGTGCTATTCTGATTGTTTTGCGGTATAAATCTCAGTGCACAGGACAGCACAGGTTACAGGGGCTTGAGTTGAATTAACAATAATATATTTGTATCAATCTCTTATTGATGATGGTTTACTTCATGTTACATTTCCAATGTGGTTGTCGCATTCCTGTTGATGGGTTTAACTATAGATGAGTATCACTGGTTATTTTACGAGATGGATTGCTGCTTATAACATGTTTTGTGCCCACAAGGACCAGCCCGTGAAGAAAGGTCCAGAGTTAACTACCCTAGATACAATACAATCTCCATATCCAGATATGACGTGTGCTTGATTCATGTGATTATAACTTGTGTTATAACCACAAATGTTTACTGCAGATTTTTAATTATGCTGAAGATTTCATTACAATCAATTTATAATATCTTATGTGATATTTTTATTTTATTTTGTTGCTTGCCTGCTTTGTTCTTTCATTTAAATGTGTTTATATTATAATTATCTTTATAATTTGCTTAGAATTATATTCAGATTTCTCCTGTTTTAATTAGTTTAGTTTAAACTCCCTGTAATGGGTCACGGGTCTCACTTTTAAAGACCATGTGTATGACCCATAAAGTCCTCTTTTCATGCAAGCCACTTTATTTCTCTGTGGTGCCATATCGTGTTTGCAAACGCTTCGCCGCCTCGATTTCTGTGGTTATTAAAGAAAGTACCTGTTGGAACAACAGAGCAACACCATTTGGACTGTGTGGACCGGGAACCGCAATCAAAGGGTAGTTATAATTACTGGTCACCGTGAAGAGAACTATCGGTATATATATATTACCTCCTTCATGGTTCAATAAGTTTGTCGAAGAGTTTCATATCCCAGGCAACCAAGGTGGTTTTATCTTTGCAATTGCGCAATGCCCCAGGCAAATCCTCTTATATATGGGCACAACGGTGTCAATGATGAGTTCCTTAGACGTTAATAGGGAATCGACGGTAGAAGCAGGCTTAATTGTCTGGGAGCACTGGCGCCAATTCTGTGTGTAGTTCTCGCTTTTGGGATATGCGTAAGACAAACCGGCACTGGTATTTTATTCCAGATGGTGATTGGTAAATTCATGAAATAAGCAGAACTCACGCTTTATTTTTGTAGTTTTTGTTTTTGTAGTACCTTGTTTATTCACTCAATTTCATAACTAATAATCAATCAGAAGATTTGCATATGGCATTGCTTGGAGAGAATTTCTCAGCACGATAAAAAAACGGCACTCCTATGATGCGATACATTTTAATATGCAGAGAGATTTCATAATCGTTTTTTGTTAATCTATCTTTTTTACAATTGGTGTTATACAATTGTAAATAATAAACATCGATATTGTTTTGCAATGTACATGTGTCACGTGAGTTGGTTTAGCATAACCCTCTCCATCAGTCCGAAAATCTCCGTCGTGCGGCGCTCGACAGCAAATCGATCAGTGTCATGGCTTAAATTATTGGCGGACACGAGTGATGACCTTGTTTCACATACTAAAGAGTATATTCCGCATATTTCTCCTCTATTTTCCGCAATGGAGTTATTTTGGTACGGCTAAAGCGTAATGCCAATCGGCGGTTTCTATAATTGTTGGTGCCACGTATAGGCTTAATATTTAGTTTAGATCGAGTTAGCTTTGTTGAAAATAAACAAATAAGAAAGTGTTACACTAACAGGTTATATACTGCCTTAAAATCATTCCGACATGAAATAGCAAAAAAACGCATTCAGTAAAGTACCAAAACTTGGCACCGTCCTGTGAATTTCTGGGAGAATTACATTGAGCGCTCTTTAATTGGAAATTACTCTGGGGTGTCACACGACTGACATGCGTGTAAAAGCGCATGAGTTCTTGTGTTTATTTATGCCGACTCGTATTCAGTTAGGAAGCTATGACATTTTCTCAGAATAACGTATTACGAGGGGGAGTGGGGGGGGGGGGGGGAGGGCGGGGGTATTTCTGTTCCTCGGTAAAAGGGGTTTTCATTTCAGCGTGAACTGGAAATGAGGCAAATAATTCTTGGGAACTGGGAATGGAGTATTAGCCGACCGTCGTGATCAAGGATTTTCATTAATCGTGAACTGAGAATTTGAATATTAAATAACCGTGAGAAATCGCCAATTTGTATCATGTATCCGCCCTTTCTATGTATACTGGGAATTATCCATCTTAGTTCATCGTGACCTGGGAATAACAAAAAAATATTCTTCGTGATCTGGGAACACGACCCCCTCTTGTAATTCTTGGGAACTGGGAATGGGGTATTAGCCGACCGTCGTGATCAAGGATTTTCATTAATCGATCCCCTCTAGCTTGCCCCTCCCCCCCAACATGAGCTTGCTTTGGTTTGTCCCCAATTGTTTTAATTAAAAGGCAATGTATATACAAGTAATAGTTTTGTAATTAAGAATGACATGGACCGTGTTAAATCGAGCTCTCGAAAAACTTTTTGATCGTGCGTGAATCCGTGAAGACAACGTACATTCATATTGGGACGTCAGCCGTATGAATCCGCAAAATTAAAGCCAAGGCACCAGCTTCAATCAGGGAACCAGCTATCACGGATGACGTCACGATAGTAAACAGCACTTCCTCATCGCTGGCGCGCTCTGAAGGTGTGGTTCTGACTCACATTTGGCTGAACAAGCAAACTACCCTGGATTGTGAATGTGATGGCTCCCGCGACTAAGCAGTGACAACATTTGGAACGTCTACGGCTGGAAAACTGAAGTGACAGCAAGTGTCAAGGTGACAGAGAGCTGTGAGCTGCATGGGTACTTGGTTCATGGGATGGAAGTCCTAGCCTTAGCCTTAGGCCTTACGCCTTTTACGGCCTGTGTCACAGGCGCCGCAGATCGACTGACACAGGCCGGGGGGGGGGGGGGGGGGGTATACACAGGCCGTAGGACTTCCATCCCATGAACCGAGTTCCCCTGGGGGAGCTAGGTCATTGTACAATATTTTTTATACGAAACCCTTGATACACGATCAGTATAGACTATAATTCATTTCAGCTTACAGGTTAGCTGTGATCTCCCCAGTGTTAACGCTAACGCTGGATTAGCCTGAAAATCAGACGTTAATGTCGTGACAGTCTGAAGGATTTAGTGTCGATCCTTCAGACTGTCACGACATTAACGTCTGATTTTCAGGCTAACGCTGGATGGATTCACAGCTACTTACAGGTACGAAAAAGTTGGTCTGGTCATATACTGTATGTCTTCTAAATTGTGTTGGAAGTGATTAGTCTAACCACTAGATATTTAGACTCTCTGTAACCACAGAGTAGACTGTGTATAGCCACACACAGTCTGACTGTAGTGACTGCCACATAGGTCTACATATCCAATTTGGGAGTATTTAGTTTGTTGAACTAGGAAGTGATAGCTAGGTGAGTAAGCTTACATACGCAGATTGGAAGCTGATTGGAAGACAGCTATTTTAGGATATTATATATAGTCTAGCCAGAATTTTTTTTTGCCAGCCAAAATTTTTGCTGGCCATATTAAAAATCTGCCCACCCAAATTGAAAGCTGGGTGTCTGGCTAATACCTTGGCGCAAGTGCCCCCAGGCAAGCCCGCTTCTCTAGAGACACAACGGTAACAATGTTAAAATCCTTCGACGTTAGTAGGGAATCGACTGTAGCTTTTATTATAATGTGTGCTCGAACAATCATAGTGTTTACGTATTCTATATACCTTGTTCTATCTTCTGACATCAATAAAGTGTGTCGACATTAGGTTGTTTCGGTTATATTTTCGCGAAGAAATGTTGGAGCACACAACTGTTACCGACCAGCCGTCCGCCATATTTGTTTTTGGCGGATGCCGGTACCTGTGAATGCGGCTTGGTTCCTCCTCTCCGTTAGCATATGACTCTCCGCTAGAGGGCCTTGTCAGTTGCTCACTTTGAACTTACGGACAATAGCAGCGCCCTCTTTCACTGGTCATTGACTGTTACAAAGTTTGGGACCCAAGCTACAGATGGTTCAAATAGTGGCGGGATTCGCCAGGTGGCGCTGCATACGCATGGCGGTTGGTAGGGAAAAGTCGCATGCTCCAACATTTGTTCGCGAAAATATGACTGCAACAATCTAGTGTTGACACGCTTTCTTGATGTCAGAAGATAGAACAAGGTATATAGAATATGTAAGCACTATTATTGTATGCGTCCACATTATAATAAAAGCTACAGTCGATTTCCTACTAACGTAGAAGGATTTTAACATTGTTACCGTTGTGCCCCTAAAGAAGCGGGCTTGCCTGGGGGCACTTGCGCCAAGCTAATACCCTGATAAATATGGAATGTCAATGACATATACATGCTTTCCTTATCGTTTACAGAAAATGGACTTCTTTGCTGGTTGCATATTTGCTGTGGAACTGTCTTCAAGTTTGCCTTTTAAACGGAAAGTAGATCTTCGAAAGAAAATTACAGACAATGGAGGTGTTGTTTCATTTATAATTGCAAAGAAGGTGAGCTACTTCCTTGTTACACCAACTATGAACACCACTATTGGGCCCTTATGGCATTGTGCTTTAACCTGGACCTGGACCTTGGATCAACTTGTCATCTATTAGGTATCTTGATAGGCCTCATGCGTTGGGCTCTACTGCCTGTACAGTGGTCCCTGCCTTATACAGACCCTCCATAACATGACTCCCTCTGCTATACAGGCTTTTTCATGGCAGTCCAGTCATACCAGATTGGCTCTGAACAACCAACACATTGTGCTAATGTGACTGGACGTGTATAGTCCTCGGTCGTGTATTGTGCGGGGTCGTCTACAGTGCGCGGTCGTGTATAGTGCGCGGTCGTGTATTGGCTGCGGTCGTGTATAGTGCGCGGTCGTGTATTGTGCGCGGTCATGTATTGTGCGCGGTCGTGTATTGTGCGCGGTCGTGTATTGTGCGCAGTCGTGTATAGTGCGTGGTCGTGTATAGTGCGCGGTCGTGTATTGTGCGCGGTCGTGTATTGTACGCGGTCGTATATTGTGCGTGGTCGTGTATAGTGCGCGGTCGTGTATAGTGCGCGGTCGTGTATAGTGCGCGGTCGTGTATAATGCGCGGTCCTGCATAGTGCGCGATCGTGTGTAGTGCGCGGTGGTGTATTGGTGCGGCCGTGTGCTGTCCGCGGTCGTGTATAGTGCGCGGTCGTGTATAGTGCGCGGTCGTGTATAGTGCGCGGTCGTGTATAATGCGCGGTCCTGCATAGTGCGCGATCGTGTGTAGTGCGCGGTGGTGTATTGGTGCGGCCATGTGCTGTCCGCGGTCGTGTATTGTGCGTGGTCGTGTATAGTGTGCGGTCGTGTATAGTGCGCGGTCGTGTATAGTGCGCGGTCGTGTATTGTGCGCGGTCGTGTATAGTGCGCGGTCGTGTATAGTGCGCGGTCGTGTATAGTGCGAGGTCGTGTATAGTGCGCGGTCGTGTATAGTGCGTGGTCGTGTATAGTGCGCGGTCGTGTATTGTGCGCGGTCGTGTACAGTGCGCGGTCGTGTATAGTGCGCGGTCGTGTATAGTGCGCGGTCGTGTATAGTACGAGGTCGTGTATAGTGCGCGGTCGTGTATAGTGCGCGGTCGTGTATAGTGCGTGGTCGTGTATAGTGCGCGGTCGTGTATAGTGCGTGGTCGTGTATAGTGTGCGGTCGTGTATTGTGCGTGGTCGTGTATAGTGCGCGATCGTGTATTGTGCGCGGTCGTGTATAGTGCGCCGTCGTGTATAGTGCGCGGTCGTGTATAGTGCGCGGTCGTGTATAGTGCGCGGTCGTGTATAGTGCGCGGTCGTGTATTGTGCGCGGTCGTGTATAGTGCGCGGTCGTGTATAGTGCGCGGTCGTGTATAGTGCGCGGTCGTGTATAGTGCGTGGTCGTGTATAGTGCGCGGTCGTGTATTGTGCGCGGTCGTGTATAGTGCGCGGTCGTGTGTAGTGCGCGGCCGTGTATAGTGCGCGGTCGTGTATAGTGCGCGGTCGTGTATAGTGCGCGGTCGTGTATTGGGGGCGCGGTCGTGTATAGTGCGCGGTCGTGTATAGTGTGCGGTCGTGTATTGTGCGTGGTCGTGTATAGTGCGCGGTCGTGTATTGTGCACGGTCGTGTATAGTGCGCGGTCGTGTATAGTGCGCGGTCATGCATAGTGCGCGGTCGTGTATAGTGCGCGGTCGTGTATAGTGCGTGGTCGTGTATAGTGCGCGGTCGGGTATTGTGCGCGGTCGTGTATAGTGCGCGGTCGTGTATAGTGCGCGGTCGTGTATAGTGCGCGGTCGTGTATAGTGCGCGGTCGTGTATTGTGCGCGGTCGTGTATAGTGCGCGGTCGTGTATAGTGCGCGGTCGTGTATTGTGGACGGGCGTGTATAGTGCGCGGTCGTGTATAGTGCGCGGTCGTGCATAGTGCGCGGGCGTGTATAGTGCGCGGTCGTGTATAGTGCGTGGTCGTGTATAGTGCGCGGTCGTGTATTGTGCGCGGTCGTGTATAGTGCGCGGTCGTGTATAGTGCGCGGTCGTGTATAGTGCGTGGTCGTGTATAGTGCGCGGTCGTGTATAGTGCGCGGTCGTGTATAGTGCGCGGTCGTGTATTGTGCGCGGTCGTGTATAGTGCGCGGTCGTGTATAGTGCGCGGTCGTGTATAGTGCGCGGTCGTGTATAGTGCGTGGTCGTGTATAGTGCGTGGTCGTGTATTGTGCGCGGTCGTGTATAGTGCGTGGTCGTGTATAGTGCGTGGTCGTGTATTGTGCGCGGTCGTGTATAGTGCGCGGTCGTGTATAGTGCGCGGTCGTGTATAGTGCGCGATCGTGTATTGTGCGCGGGCGTGTATAGTGCGTGGTCGTGTATAGTGCGCGGTCGTGTATAGTGCGCAGTCGTGTATAGTGCGTGGTCGTGTATAGTGCGTGGTCGTGTATTGTGCGCGGTCGTGTATAGTGCGCGGTCGTGTATAGTGCGCGGTCGTGTATAGTGCGCGGTCGTGTATAGTGCGCGGTCGTGTATTGTGCGCGGTCGTGCATTCTGCCCTCGTGTATAATGCGAGGTCCTGCATTCTGTCCACGTATATTTGCGCGGTCGTGCATTCTGTCCTCGTGTATGGTGTACGGTCGTGCATTCTGCTCTCGTGTATTGTACGCGGTCGTGCATTCTGTCCTCGTGTATAGTGCGCGGTCGTGCATTCTGCCCTCGTGTATGGTGTACGGTCGTGCGTTCTGCCCTCGTGCATAGTGCGCGGTCGTGTATAGTGCGCGGTCGTGTATTGTGCGCGGTCGTGTATAGTACGCGGTCGTGCATTCTGCCCTCGTGTATAATGCGAGGTCCTGCATTCTGTCCACGTGTATTTGCGCGGTCGTGCATTCTGTCCTCGTGTATGGTGTACGGTCGTGCATTCTGTCCTCGTGTATAGTGCGCGGACGTGCATTCTGCCCTCGTGTATGGTGTACGGCCGTGCGTTCTGTCCTCGTGTATTGTACGCGGTCGTGCATTCTGCCCTCGTGTATAGTGCGCGGTCGTACCTTACGCAATATCCGTATGTACATGATGGGATTAATTTAGACGCTACAGGAGGTGTTCATATACAAGGAGTTTATTATGACAGGTTTTGTCACAATCTATCTGCCCATGGTGGGTTATTTCGCACTGTGCCCGTGCCTTTTAATAAATAAATATCTCATGACCTATACGGAACAGAATGGACGATTATAGCTCAGTATATCATAGCGATGTAAATATGGTGACGCATACTGGTAATGTGAATATTAGGGAGAAAAGTTTAACAAGCAGCAAACCAATGAGATGGATGCTCTCGCAATAAGATTCTTACGGTCTGGATCAACATTTCAGGTCCCCTCTATCAACTTTGAATTCTTGTTTCAGCATCTTATACTGAGGCAAATCTAAAACATGTCTGCTGTTATATAGTGACGATTTAGGGTAGCTGAATGGATTGCGTACTTCGCTCGTATCAATGCGCTACAGTAACCGTCAATATGTTTCGTGTCCTCAACTCGTCTGCAGCCTGATGCATTTTGCTAAGGTCTCTTAATGTTCTGCAGTGCACCCATTTGATAACAAGCCACCCTGACGCGGAGCGAGCACAGGATTCCTACAAGTGCAGGACCGCTCTGAAGCTGGGCATCCCTGTGCTGAGCACCCACTTCATTGATGATGCAGTCAACGAACAGAAACTTCTGGAAACTGATAAATATATCATCCTTGGCAAGTCGAAGGCGGAAGAGTTCAGTACGGGAAAAATCAGCGGTAGGAATGTTCATTGGGTCTTCATCAGCGTGTAAAAAATGTAGCAATTTAATAGTTTAGTGTATATTTTACTGAATATAATTTGTAAACTATTGTCTTATAGCTAAACAATTCCGGTCCATTTGTGCTAGTATGGTATGCTTGTTGCAGTTGGGAGATCTGACATAGCGTCCAGCCGGGTCAAACGGAGGTCACCGGTCGTTAGACTCGGCAGTGTGAAAGCATGGCAGCCCGGGCAGAATGACGCTCCCTCCTTCCCGGAGGACAACTATGAAGTGGCCAAGTATACTACTCTCAAGGTTCGGATGACTCACATCTCAACTATTCCGCATTCCGGGGTCTTTACCTGGCCTAGTAGGCACCGCGGTAGGCTGTAGTGGAGTGTGCTCGGCTAGGCCAGCCCACGCGGCCAGTGCGAGGTTTGAACCCTGCTTATGGAAATAAGCTATCCAGAATCCAGAATTCGTGACGCAATTATATCCTGGGGAATATAATTAGATAAAATATAAACAACATCAAAAATAAAATAAAATGGTTTCCCGGGTTTCTGTTCTAATGTGAGAGAGCATGCTATCTGTAAAGGTTGTGAGAAAGTAGTCTGAATGAGGCTGTCAGATTTTGGGCATCATATATATATATATATCACATTAACGATGCTCAAACATGTCTTACTCCGAAGGAATTATATTTATGTTAGTGAGTCTGACTCGTTAAGTCGATATTTTATGCATTGTACCATGAAAGATGGCGGCACTTGTTTAGGTTTTTGTTGTCCCGAGAATACTCGGATTTCTGTTCATGTAGATAAGTACCATTTACTGATTTCGTTGGCGATTGCATTTCATACTCGTATGCTTTAGTTTATACAAATAACGTTAGTAACTCATTATGTTAATTTCTTTCACACAGAAGGATGACAGGCGTCTGGGAACCACACATTTCTGCGTCCTTGAGGTCCACGCCGTGACGTCACATCCGGCTGTGAAGGGCTGCAACTTCAGAGTGCGTGCGCAGTTTGGTGACTTGCAGAAAATCAAGGTAGGTAATTTGAAGTTAAATTGTAAACAGTGATAATGTATAATTGTAAACAGTGATAATGTATTATTGTAAACAGTGATAATGTATAATTCGTATTGGAATGCCCTAAATATGTATAACGTGTTCTTTGTAAGCTTTGTGAGATAACTTTGTTCAGGCTATAGTCTGGTGTAAATCGAACCTCACTTATGTACATATTCATATATTTTGTTTCTACCGATCCATCAACCCCGACTTGGACATGGCTCTTAGGATTACTGTATATCTCTCATTGTATGACCTTTATGTTCATCGATTAGAATAAACAAGCATGCTGCACTATTATATTTTCTCGGTTCATTGTAAGTTTCTACCCGTTTGAATCACAGGGTGACCAGACTGGGACGGTGGAGCATCGATTTGCTGATACCAGTGAGGAGGCGTTAGCCATATACAACACCCTATACCTCCAATATGTGCGACCGCCGCACAATATGGAGAAGACAAAATATTCTGTGGGCCCAAGGGTTGGCTCGCTCAAGCTGCAGCAGGTATGTAAGTTACGTTTCGTATAAATAATTTCCCTCTCCAGCATCCGAGAGTTACGTTTTGTATAGAACTTTTCCTTTCATTTGAATCCGTTAGTTACATTGGTATAAATCAGTTCTCGCAATATCATCCCCGCGTGAAAGGAAATATCTCGATCAATGACATCTTATGTTCGATGTTTGCGATCACAGTGTTACTAAATAAGTGTGCTTAAATATAAAGTGCTCAGCTGGTTGAGATTAATAAGTTAATCACTACTAGCTTGGGCAACAGTTGGGCTTCATGTTATGGGGGCTGATCACCTACTTGAGGCCTTACACTGTGTATAAGTATTGTGATAGAGCAGCTGTAAGCGTACAAGCGGGATGTACGTATATATACATATTGTGATAGAGCAGCTGTAAGCGTACAAGCGGGATGTACGTATATATACATATTGTGATAGAGCAGCTGTAAGCGTACAAGCGGGATGTACGTATGTATACATATTGTGATAGAGCAGCTGTAAGCGTACAAGCGGGATATACGTATGTATACATATTGTGATAGAGCAGCTGTAGAGCGTACAAACGGGATATACGTATGTATACATATTGTGATAGAGCAGCTGTAGAGCGTACAAACGGGATATACGTATGTATACATATTGTGATAGAGCAGCTGTAAGCGTACAAGCGGGATTTACGTATATATACATATTGTGATAGAGCAGCTGTTAGCGTACAAGTGGGATATAGGTATGTATACATAATGTGATAGAGCAGCTGTAGAGCGTACAAACGGGATGTACGTATGTATACATATTGTGATAGAGCAGCTGTAAGCGTACAAGCGGGATATACGGATGTATACATATTGTGATAGAGCTGCTGTAAGCGTACAAGCGGGATGTACGTATGTATACATATTGTGATAGAGCAGCTGTAAGCGTACAAGCGGGATGTACGTATGTATACATATTGTGATAGAGCAGCTGTAAGCGTACAAGCGGGATGTACGTATGTATACATATTGTGATAGAGCAGCTGTAAGCGTACAAGCGGGATGTACGTATGTATACATATTGTGATAGAGCTGCTGTAAGCGTACAAGCGGGATGTACGTATGTATACATATTGTGATAGAGCAGCTGTAAGAGTACAAGCGGGATATACGGATGTATACATATTGTGATAGAGCAGCTGTAAGCGTACAAACGGGATATATATATGTGTACATATTGTGATAGAGCAGTTGTAAGCATACAAGCGGGATGTACGTATGTATACATATTGTGATAGAGCAGCTGTAAGCATACAAGCGGGATATATATATGTGTACATATTGTGATAGAGCAGCTGTAAGCATACAAGCGGGATGTACGTATGTATACATATTGTGATAGAGCAGCTGTAAGCATACAAGCGGGATATATATATGTGTACATATTGTGATAGAGCAGCTGTAAGCATACAAGCGGGATATATATATGTGTACATATTGTGATAGAGCAGCTGTAAGCATACAAGCGGGATGTACGTATGTATACATATTGTGATAGAGCAGCTGTAAGCGTACAAACGGGATATATATATGTGTACATATTGTGATAGAGCAGCTGTAAGCATACAAGCGGGATATATATATGTGTACATATTGTGATAGAGCTGCTGTAAGCATACAAGCGGGATGTACGTATGTATACATATTGTGATAGAGCAGCTGTAAGCGTACAAACGGGATATATATATGTGTACATATTGTGATAGAGCAGCTGTAAGCATACAAGCGGGATATATATATGTGTACATATTGTGATAGAGCTGCTGTAAGCATACAAGCGGGATGTACGTATGTATACATATTGTGATAGAGCAGCTGTAAGCGTACAAACGGGATATATATATGTGTACATATTGTGATAGAGCAGCTGTAAGAGTACAAGCGGGATATATATATGTGTACATATTGTGATAGAGCTGCTGTAAGCATACAAGCGGGATGTACGTATGTATACATATTGTGATAGAGCAGCTGTAAGCGTACAAGCGGGATATATATATGTGTACATATTGTGATAGAGCAGCTGTAAGCATACAAGCGGGATGTATATATGTGTACATATTGTGATAGAGCAGCTGTAAGCATACAAGCGGGATGTACGTATGTATACATATTGTGATAGAGCAGCTGTAAGCGTACAAACGGGATATATATATGTGTACATATTGTGATAGAGCAGCTGTAAGCATACAAGCGGGATATATATATGTGTACATATTGTGATAGAGCTGCTGTAAGCATACAAGCGGGATGTACGTATGTATACATATTGTGATAGAGCAGCTGTAAGCGTACAAACGGGATATATATATGTGTACATATTGTGATAGAGCAGCTGTAAGAGTACAAGCGGGATATATATATGTGTACATATTGTGATAGAGCTGCTGTAAGCATACAAGCGGGATGTACGTATGTATACATATTGTGATAGAGCAGCTGTAAGCGTACAAGCGGGATATATATATGTGTACATATTGTGATAGAGCAGCTGTAAGCATACAAGCGGGATGTATATATGTGTACATATTGTGATAGAGCAGCTGTAAGCATACAAGCGGGATGTATATATGTGTACATATTGTGATAGAGCAGCTGTAAGCATACAAGCGGGATGTATATATGTGTACATATTGTGATAGAGCAGCTGTAAGCATACAAGCGGGATGTATATATGTGTACATATTGTGATAGAGCAGCTGTAAGCATACAAGCGGGATGTATATATGTGTACATATTGTGATAGAGCAGCTGTAAGCATACAAGCGGGATGTATATATGTGTACATATTGTGATAGAGCAGCTGTAAGCATACAAGCGGGATGTATATATGTGTACATATTGTGATAGAGCAGCTGTAAGCGTACAAGCGGGATGTGCGTTTCTTGTTTTGTCATGAGTACGTGTTTGGTCGGTAGATACAAGAAGAATACCAGCGGGAAGACATGAGCTTGTCTCAGGAAGTGAAAGGGTTGGTGAGCGACATCTGGCAGGAGGCGGTGGGAAGTTTGGAGCAGCTGATCAGCGTACCCCTCAACTCCATCACCCTAGAACAGGTCAGTGGGTCCACTTGAGACAAAATGTGTCGAACACTTTAAGTTCTTTATAAATTTACAGTTACAAATTTAAAAATAAATATAAAGTCAACCACATCGTCTCTCGTTTGGTACAGTTGATAAACGCAATGATTCGACATATATATATAGAGGCGACAAATGTGTACTTGAACTGTAAAGTAGTTGGAGTTATTCAGTGGCAGTCTGGCCGCCTATGCCAAAGACAGGGGTGAACATTGCTAGGTTGGCCATTTGGTTTCACAATATCGATAGCGTGAGCGACGCGTCGTTGCCATAGCTGTACGATCTGTGGGACACATTGCGCGTGTTAACGGTGTGTGATGTCATGGCCATGGTAACAGGTGGAGAAGGCGGAGGCGTGTCTGATAGAAGTGAAGAACCTCGCAAGAACGGATCCAGAAGTCCGACGGCTAACCCAGGAGTTCGCCTCCCACCTCCCACTCACCACCTCTCCCTCTGTGCTTAACAAGAGTGCCATCGCCAAATTGTTGGATCTGTGCCAGGTGAGTGACACATTATCCGTTGTGATATAGGAACAGTTCTGTTACATTGATCCCTGCATTATACAGCCCCCTGCATTATACAGCCCCCTGCATTATACAGCCCCCTGCATTATACAGCCCCCTGCATTATACAGCCCCCTGCATTATACAGCCCCCTGCATGATACAGCCCCCTGCATTATACAGCCCCCTGCATTATACAGCCCCCTGCATTATACAGCCCCCTGCATTATACAGCCCCCTGCATTATACAGCCCCCTGCATTATACAGCCCCCTGCATTATACAGCCCCCTGCATTATACAGCCCCCTGCATTATACAGCCCCCTGCATTATACAGCCCCCTGCATTATACAGCCCCCTGCATTATACAGCCCCCTGCATTATACAGCCCCCTGCATTATACAGCCCCCTGCATTATACAGCCCCCTGCATTATACAGCCCCTGCATTATACAGCCCCCTGCATTATACAGCCCCCTGCATTATACAGCCCCCTGCATTATACAGCCCCCTGCATTATACAGCCCCCTGCATTATACAGCCCCCTGCATTATACAGCCCCCTGCATTATACAGCCCCTGCATTATACGTCCGAAGAATTGTTTATACTGCAGGGACCCCTGTACACGTATTGACACATGTATATCCACATGTGTAGCTAAAGAGACTCTTCCCACCCAAGCACAATAAACTACTTCAATTAAAAAAATGAAACATTGTTCACAATAATTAACATTTTATTAGAATTAGATTATTATTGGCTTACTTATCACTCTTAATGCGGATGACATCAGCATGGTTGTCATTCTGGACCTTGTAGCTCATCAAGGACATGGTGTCAGTGAGTGAAGCGACCAACTGGTCGGTTCGAACTGGCGTCGAGTCTAAATACCGAGCACTCCGTTGCCATGTGAAACACGTGACCCCTGGAAGCGCTGCCTACCAGACAATAAAAGACGTGGTCATGAAGGATACGTAAGTTCGCATGTGAAATACAAATTTTAATTGACTTGCTGTTTTAAGGTTTATTAATATTCAGTTTTCATATATGTTGAAACTGGATGCTGTACTCCCGACGTGATTAACGCACTGTGGCCATTTGCTATTTACATTTACGACATTCAAAGCTTGACAAAACATCATGACAATAACAATAATTTGCGTTATTTCTTTGTTATCTTGTTGCCTTGGTACCACAGGTGTGACATCAACATCCGGAACGTGTTCTCTGTGCACCGAGGTGTGGAGCATGCGCTCTTCCGACACGACCTGCCCGACCAGCGACTGCTGCTGCACGCGTCCAGAGCGGAGAACTTCGTCGGTCTGCTCTCGAGGTGCGTCCTGGCACGGCAACTGCCGCATAAACACAGGGATTGTATCGCTGTCCTGGCACGGCAACTGCCGCATAAACACAGGGATTGTATCACTGTCCTGGCACGGCAACTGCCGCATAAACACAGAGATTGTATCGCTGTCCTGGCACGGCAACAGCCGCATAAACATAGGGATTGTATCACTGTCCTGGCACGGCAGCTGCCGCATAAACACAGAGATTGTATCACTGTCCTGGCACGGTAACTGCCGCATACACACAGGGATTGTATCGCTGTCCTGGCACGGCAACTGCCGCATAAACACAGGAATTGTATCGCTGTCCTGGCACGGCAACTGCCGCATAAACACAGGGATTGTATCGCTGTCCTGGCACGGCAACTGCCGTATAAACACAGGGATTGTATCACTGACTTGGTGCGGTGACTGCCGCATAAACACAGCGATTGTATCACTGTCCCTGGCGCGGCAACTGCTGCATAAACACAGAAATTGTATTGCTGAATCACGCCTCTGTTGAGAACCGGATTCAGACTATATTTATGATAATTCGCCATTTTGTATTACCCTTAAGCTAGACAATACAAGTTTGAAAATTTTCGAGCGAAGTTATATTTGTCTATATACATATTAAAGTCGTTTCTTGTCGTTGCTTTTCAGAGGACTCTTACCACCGAAGATTGTCGTTGACGATTATGGAGTCACGAGGACGGACTACGGAAAACTGGGCAGCGGTTTGTACTTTGCTGACTCTTCCAGGTAACCAATTCATTACCTTGATTACAATATGCTGCGATTACACTGTCATCTTGAATTATCGTCGTAATGCAATTAATAATGTGATATTTACAATTATCGTTATTATGACTAGATGTTTTATGACTTTATATATGAGTATAATTATTATTTTATTTACCAGGATGATTAGTATAATTAGTACGATTATTATTTTATAATGAACTCATTCTTCGACGAATGTTTTTCAGCAGTTAAGAAACGGTCACATATGTGTGCAAAATGCATTATAAACCAACTGGTTCATTCTTGAAGTAGATAATACTACAATATATTATTGTCTATTGCTGGTCTGTTTCATCATTGGGATCGCAGTACAAGCGCCAAGTACTCACGTCCGTCCAGTACACGAGGCTCGAGGTTCATGCTCGTCTGTGAGGTGGCGCTCGGGTCGTGCAAGGAGTTCAGCCATTGTGACGCTGACCTTACAGCGCCACCTGACGGATTCCACAGCACTCATGGTGTGAAAAAAACGACTTCTCTCAACTCCGAGTTTACGGTAAGTTGTGGCAATGAACCAACGAATTGCATTGCTTATGCTTCCATGTTCTGTTGGGAGCACTTATGTCATAATTCCCCGGCCAAATATACATACATTTAAATGTATATTTTGCAATCGGTTGAATTTTCTGCGGAGCCATCTTGAATATATGTTTATGCAATAAGAGGTATAACATTGTAGCATACAATGCTATTTAAGTTAATTAACATGGCCCCCACGCCGCGCCTTCAAACACTAACACATAACACTGAGAAAAAACGATAAACTGGAAGTATTATCAGATAATGGATGTTTGCGTTGGCTCTGTGCCTATGTACTATCATGCATTTACTTATTTGCATAGTATGCAAATCGTGCAACGCATTTCAAGGCTTCTATGAATTTTAACTTCGTAAATGACTGCATGATCACGTGCGACTTGTTACGTTTCCAGGACGACGAGTACGTGGTGTATGACGTCAGCCAACAGAGGATGTGTTACTTGGTGGAGTTCACGCTGCCTGAGGATGACGTGATCGAGGCGGCGCCTCCTGGCGGTGACGGCGAAAACAACGACGTGGTGGAGAGTGAAGAGCAAGGAAAAGGTTCGTGTTGATCATATCAATGGCGTTACAAGTCAGCGTTGTGTTGGACGCGTTACAAGCCATGTCCCTACTAACGTTGGAACTGTTTAACATACAAACAGTTGTCTTTGGTTATTTCTTCATGAAGTGGGTTTGTTTATTGCATTATGATCGCTCGCCTGTCCTTCAGTCGATTGGTATACTTATTATCGAGGCCCACAACGCTGCCGCCGCCTTACACTACCCTAACAGATGCCATACTGCTGGCAAGCAGTACATAGTTGTGGTAATGGTGCCACGGTTCCAGTTTCTCGTTCTTGTGTAAGCATGGTTTCCAACTTTCCCGCGGTGCAGTCTCGCTGGATGACGTCATCAACGTGCAGGATCCGATGGCGGAGGTCAAGGCCGGACTTGTGTCCTCCAGTGACTCACCCGTCCCTCTCAAGTCGGTGCACGTCCGGGCAAGGCTCATGGATCTGGCTGCCCAGGTAAGACGTGAATCAAAGACCTGGCTGCCCAGGTAAGACGTGACTCATGGACCTGACCGCCCAGGTAAGACTTGACTCATGGACCTGACTGCCCAGGTAAGACGTGGCTCATGGACCTGGCCGCCCAGGTAAGACGTGGCTCATGGACCTGGCCGCCCAGGTAAGACGTGGCTCATGGACCTGGCCGCCCAGGTAAGACGTGGCTCATGGACCTGGCCGCCCAGGTAAGACGTGACTCATGGACCTGTCCGCCCAGGTAAGACGTGACTCTTACGAACCGTTCAATATGCTAAGTTTATGCTAATATGCTATGCTATTATTAATTCCTGGTTTCAAGGAATAGAGCCACCTGAATAAGTGATGAATCCATGTATGTAACCAGCCTGTTTAACCTGTTTACAAGTAGAATCATACTTCAAGCCTAAAAAATGGCCGCCCATACGAAGTTAAAATACCGGTATAACACATAGTGGCATTTGTGTTGACGAATTTTGTGCTATTTCCACCCATTTAGTTTTCTCGTCCCCTGTAGGTGGTGGTGCTGCAGGCTTACACCAACGATAACAATGCCGCCATCGAGGCCAAGTACGTGTTCCCGCTCACAGAGGCCGCTGTTGTCTGCGGCTTCGAGGCCTTCATCAACGGCAAACACGTGGTCGGCGAGGTGAAGGAGCGGGAGGAGGCCCGGCGCGAGTACCGGCAGGCCATCAGCGAGGGTCACGGGGCCTACCTGATGGACCAGGACAAGGAGAAGGCGGTGAGGGTGTGGGGCGGGGTGGGGGCCATCAGCGAGGGTCACGGGGCCTACCTGATGGACCAGGACAAGGAGAAGGCGGTGAGGGTGTGGGGTAGGGTGGGGGCCATCAGCGAGGTTCACGGGGCCTACCTGATGGACCAGGACAAGGAGAAGGCGGTGAGGGTGTGGGGCGGGGTGAGGGCCATCAGCGAGGGTCACGGGGCCTACCTGATGGACCAGGACAAGGAGAAGGCGGTGAGGGTGTGGGGCGGGGTGGGGGCCATCAGCGAGGGTCACGGGGCCTACCTGATGGACCAGGACAAGGAGAAGGCGGTGAGGGTGTGGGGCGGGGTGGGGGCCATCAGCGAGGGTCACGGGGCCTACCTGATGGACCAGGACAAGGAGAAGCCGGTGAGGGTGTGGGGCGGGGTGGGGGCCATCAGCGAGGGTCACGGGGCCTACCTGATGGACCAGGACAAGGAGAAGGCGGTGAGGGTGTGGGGCGGGGTGGGGGCCATCAGCGAGGGTCACGGGGCCTACCTGATGGACCAGGACAAGGAGAAGGCGGTGAGGGTGTGGGGCGGGGTGGGGGCCATCAGCGAGGGTCACGGGGCCTAGCTGATGGACCAGGACAAGGAGAAGGCGGTGAGGGTGTGGGGCGGGGTGGGGGCCATCAGCGAGGGTCACGGGGCCTACCTGATGGACCAGGACAAGGAGAAGGCGGTGAGGGTGTGGGGCGGGGTGGGGGCCATCAGCGAGGGTCACGGGGCCTACCTGATGGACCAGGACAAGGAGAAGGCGGTGAGGGTGTGGGGCGGGGTGGGGGCCATCAGCGAGGGTCACGGGGCCTACCTGATGGACCAGGACAAGGAGAAGGCGGTGAGGGTGTGGGGCGGGCTGGGGGCCATCAGCGAGGGTCACGGGGCCTACCTGATGGACCAGGACAAGGAGAAGGCGGTGAGGGTGTGGGGCGGGGTGGGGGCCATCAGCGAGGGTCACGGGGCCTACCTGATGGACCAGGACAAGGAGTAGGCGGTGAGGGTGTGGGGCGGGGTGGGGGCCATCAGCGAGGGTCACGGGGCCTACCTGATGGACCAGGACAAGTAGAAGGCGGTGAGGGTGTGGGGCGGGGTGGGGGCCATCAGCGAGGGTCACGAGGCCTACCTGATGGACCAGGACAAGTAGAAGGCGGTGAGGGTGTGGGGCGGGGTGGGGGACATCGGCGAGGGTCACGGGGCCTACCTGATGGACCAGGACAAGGAGAAGGCGGTGAGGGTGTGGGGCGGGGTGGGGGCCATCAGCGAGGGTCACGGGGCCTACCTGATGGACCAGGACAAGGAGAAGGCGGTGAGGGTGTGGGGCGGGGTGGGGGCCATCAGCGAGGGTCACGGGGCCTACCTGATGGACCAGGACAAGGAGAAGGCGGTGAGGGTGTGGGGTAGGGTGGGGGCCATCAGCGAGGGTCACGGGGCCTACCTGATGGACCAGGACAAGGAGAAGGCGGTGAGGGTGTGGGGCGGGGTGGGGGCCATCAGCGAGGGTCACGGGGCCTACCTGATGGACCAGGACAAGGAGAAGGCGGTGAGGGTGTGGGGCGGGGTGGGGGCCATCAGCGAGGGTCACGGGGCCTACCTGATGGACCAGGACAAGGAGAAGGCGGTGAGGGTGTGGGGCGGGGTGGGGGCCATCAGCGAGGGTCACGGGGCCTACCTGATGGACCAGGACAAGGAGAAGGCGGTGAGGGTGTGGGGCGGGGTGGGGGCCATCAGCGAGGGTCACGGGGCCTACCTGATGGACCAGGACAAGGAGAAGGCGGTGAGGGTGTGGGGCGGGGTGGGGGCCATCAGCGAGGGTCACGGGGCCTACCTGATGGACCAGGACAAGGAGAAGGCGGTGAGGGTGTGGGGCGGGGTGGGGGCCATCAGCGAGGGTCACGGGGCCTACCTGATGGACCAGGACAAGGAGAAGGCGGTGAGGGTGTGGGGCGGGGTGGGGGCCATCAGCGAGGGTCACGGGGCCTACCTGATGGACCAGGACAAGGAGAAGGCGGTGAGGGTGTGGGGCGGGGTGGGGGCCATCAGCGAGGGTCACGGGGCCTACCTGATGGACCAGGACAAGGAGAAGGCGGTGAGGGTGTGGGGCGGGGTGGGGGCCATCAGCGAGGGTCACGGGGCCTACCTGATGGACCAGGACAAGGAGAAGGCGGTGAGGGTGTGGGGCGGGCTGGGGGCCATCAGCGAGGGTCACGGGGCCTACCTGATGGACCAGGACAAGGAGAAGGCGGTGAGGGTGTGGGGCGGGGTGGGGGCCATCAGCGAGGGTCACGGGGCCTACCTGATGGACCAGGACAAGGAGAAGGCGGTGAGGGTGTGGGGCGGGGTGGGGGCCATCAGCGAGGGTCACGGGGCCTACCTGATGGACCAGGACAAGTAGAAGGCGGTGAGGGTGTGGGGCGGGGTGGGGGCCATCAGCGAGGGTCACGGGGCCTACCTGATGGACCAGGACAAGTAGAAGGCGGTGAGGGTGTGGGGCGGGGTGGGGGACATCGGCGAGGGTCACGGGGCCTACCTGATGGACCAGGACAAGGAGAAGGCGGTGAGGGTGTGGGGCGGGGTGGGGGCCATCAGCGAGGGTCACGGGGCCTACCTGATGGACCAGGACAAGGAGAAAGCGGTGAGGGTGTGGGGCGGGGTGGGGGCCATCAGCGAGGGTCACGGGGCCTACCTGATGGACCAGGACAAGGAGAAGGCGGTGAGGGTGTGGGGCGGGGTGGGGGCCATCAGCGAGGGTCACGGGGCCTACCTGATGGACCAGGACAAGGAGAAGGCGGTGAGGGTGTGGGGCGGGGTGGGGGCCATCAGCGAGGGTCACGGGGCCTACCTGATGGACCAGGACAAGGAGAAGGCGGTGAGGGTGTGGGGCGGGGTGGGGGGCATCAGCGAGGGTCACGGGGCCTACCTGATGGACCAGGACAAGTAGAAGGCGGTGAGGGTGTGGGGCGGGGTGGGGGACATCGGCGAGGGTCACGGGGCCTACCTGATGGACCAGGACAAGGAGAAGGCGGTGAGGGTGTGGGGCGGGGTGGGGGCCATCAGCGAGGGTCACGGGGCCTACCTGATGGACCAGGACAAGGAGAAGGCGGTGAGGGTGTGGGGCGGGGTGGGGGCCATCAGCGAGGGTCACGGGGCCTACCTGATGGACCAGGACAAGGAGAAGGCGGTGAGGGTGTGGGGCGGGGTGGGGGACATCAGCGAGGGTCACGGGGCCTACCTGATGGACCAGGACAAGGAGAAGGCGGTGAGGGTGTGGGGCGGGGTGGGGGCCATCAGCGAGGGTCACGGGGCCTACCTGATGGACCAGGACAAGGAGAAGGCGGTGAGGGGGTAGGGTGGGGTGTGGGTAACCTGTGTGACTGGTGTTTACAGGACGTGTTCACGGTCAGTGTGGGTAACCTGTGTGGATGGTGTTTACAGGACGTGTTCACGGTCAGTGTGGGTAACCTGTGTGGATGGTGTTTACAGGACGTGTTCACGGTCAGTGGGGGTAACCTGTGTGGATGGTGTTTACAGGACGTGTTCACGGTCAGTGTGGGTAACCTGTGTGACTGGTGTTTACAGGACGTGTTCACGGTCAGTGTGGGTAACCTGTGTGACTGGTGTTTACAGGACGTGTTCACGGTCAGTGTGGGTAACCTGTGTGGATGGTGTTTACAGGACGTGTTCACGGTCAGTGTGGGTAACCTGTGTGGATGGTGTTTACAGGACGTGTTCACGGTCAGTGTGGGTAACCTGTGTGGATGGTGTTTACAGGACGTGTTCACGGTCAGTGTGGGTAACCTGTGTGACTGGTGTTTACAGGACGTGTTCACGGTCAGTGGGGGTAACCTGTGTGACTGGTGTTTACAGGACGTGTTCACGGTCAGTGTGGGTAACCTGTGTGACTGGTGTTTACAGGACGTGTTCACGGTCAGTGTGGGTAACCTGTGTGACTGGTGTTTACATGACGTGTTCACGGTCAGTGTGGGTAACCTGTGTGACTGGTGTTTACAGGACGTGTTCACGGTCAGTGGGGGTAACCTGTGTGACTGGTGTTTACAGGACGTGTTCACGGTCAGTGGGGGTAACCTGTGTGGATGGTGTTTACAGGACGTGTTCACGGTCAGTGTGGGTAACCTGTGTGACTGGTGTTTACAGGACGTGTTCACGGTCAGTGTGGGTAACCTGTGTGACTGGTGTTTACAGGACGTGTTCACGGTCAGTGTGGGTAACCTGTGTGACTGGTGTTTACAGGACGTGTTCACGGTCAGTGTGGGTAACCTGTGTGACTGGTGTTTACATGACGTGTTCACGGTCAGTGTGGGTAACCTGTGTGACTGGTGTTTACAGGATGTGTTCACGGTCAGTGGGGGTAACCTGTGTGACTGGTGTTTACAGGACGTGTTCACGGTCAGTGGGGGTAACCTGTGTGACCGGTGTTTACATGACGTGTTCACGGTCAGTGTGGGTAACCTGTGTGACTGGTGTTTACAGGACGTGTTCACGGTCAGTGTGGGTAACCTGTGTGACTGGTGTTTACAGGACGTGTTCACGGTCAATGGGGGTAACCTGTGTGACTGGTGTTTACAGGACGTGTTCACGGTCAGTGTGGGTGACCTGTGTGACTGGTGTTTACAGGACGTGTTCAGGGTCAGTGTGGGTAACCTGTGTGACTGGTGTTTACAGGACGTGTTCACGGTCAGTGTGGGTAACCTGTGTGACTGGTGATTACGTGACGTGTTCACGGTCAGTGTGGGTAACCTGTGTGACTGGTGTTTACAGGACGTGTTCACGGTCAGTGTGGGTAACCTGTGTGACTGGTGTTTACAGGACGTGTTCACGGTCAGTGTGGGTAACCTGTGTGACTGGTGTTTACAGGACGTGTCCACGGTCATTGGGGGTAACCTGTGTGACTGGTGTTTACAGTACGTGTTCACGGTCAGTGTGGGTAACCTGTGTGACTGGTGTTTACAGGACGTGTTCACGGTCAGTGTGGGTAACCTGTGTGACTGGTGTTTACAGGACGTGTTCACGGTCAGTGGGGGTAACCTGTGTGGATGGTGTTTACAGGACGTGTTCACGGTCAGTGGGGGTAACCTGTGTGACTGGTGTTTACAGGACGTATTCACGGTCAGTGTGGGTAACCTGTGTGACTGGTGTTTACAGGACGTGTTCACGGTCAGTGTGGGTAACCTGTGTGACTGGTGTTTACAGGACGTGTTCACGGTCAGTGTGGGTAACCTGTGTGACTGGTGTTTACAGGACGTGTTCACGGTCAGTGTGGGTAACCTGTGTGACTGGTGTTTACAGGACGTGTTCACGGTCAGTGTGGGTAACCTGTGTGACTGGTGTTTACAGGACGTGTTCACGGTCAGTGTGGGTAACCTGCCGCCCCGGGCCACCGTCCTCATCAAGGTGACCTACGTGGCAGAGCTTCAGGTGGAAGATGAGCAGATCGTCTTCTGCATCCCTGGACACGTGGCACCATGGCAACAAAATGCGGCTCTGGATGAACTCACTCAGGTAAATATACTCGCCATGTGTTACCGTATTCATTCCAATGATAGCCAGGGGATAATATTTTATTCGACTACATATTTGTCCTGGCACTACTAAAGGCCTACTATTCCTATAATATTTGTCATTATAGTTGTAAAGATCAGGTTGTCGTAGATTGGATTATACGTTGTGACAATCTCGTTTGTTGGTATAATTCTACATAACAGGATAGCGTCGACACGGTCAAGGTCAAGGACGAGCAGAGCAATGACGTCAGCATTCAAGTTGCCGTGGAGATGCCCTTTGACATCAGGAAGATTGAGTGTCCATCCCATCAGATCAAGCTGAAGGTTGGTCATCTTTTATCTGATACACGAACTGCATTCAAGTTTCCGAACTTTTCTGTGCTAAAGGGGTTACCTCCCCTCGAACCCTGCGAGGGCACTAGACCCACGAATGACCCATGACCCCTGGCATATAGGCATATGTCTAGAGCTGTCTCACAAGGGGCCAGAGCCCATAATTACTACAGATTCGTATTTGTTATTGGTAGCCTGCGTATCAAGTAGGTAGGGAAATAATTGATCATGAAAATGTATGCTTCCAGTACATCCATAATGATTACGCCGCAAGTTACATCGTGCGTGGATAAAGACGCACTAAATATACTTCCCTCGACGACGTTTTATCGTGTCTTTTGCAGACAACTGCTACCAAGGCGGTGGTAGAACTGGCTAAGAACCAAGCCCTGGACTCTGGCTTCACGCTGTTGATCAGCCTGGCGGAGATCCATGTGCCGAGGATGTGGGTGGAGAAACACCCGACGAAAGAGGACAGCCAGGTGGGTCAGGGAGGAAAGAGAGTGCATTGACGAATGCCGGGTATTAACCCATTATCAGTAAGCGATAACGTGATATAGGACTGTAGTATTTGTTAGGATTATTTGTACGAATTTACTACTGGGTTGTTCGAGTTTCACAGGAATAATATATAATCCTTCAGGAGTCCTATCTTGGGACTAGACTTTACTACGGTCTCTGTCGGCCTGTATACTGACGTGACTACGGTCTCTGTAGGCCTGTCTACTGACGTGACTACGGTCTCTGTAGGCCTGTATGCTGACGTGACTACGGTCTCTGTAGGCCTGTATACTGACGTGACTACGGTCTCTGTAGGCCTGTATACTAACGTGACTACGGTCTGTGTAAGCCTGTATACTGACGTGACTACGGTCTCTGTAGGCCTGTCTACTGACGTGACTACGGTCTCTGTAGGCCTGTATGCTGACGTGACTACGGTCTCTGTAGGCCTGTATACTGACGTGACTACGGTCTCTGTAGGCCTGTATACTGACGTGACTACGGTCTTTGTAGGCCTGTATACTGACGTGACTACGGTCTCTGTAAGCCTGTATGCTGACGTGACTACGGTCTCTGAAGGCCTGTCTACTGACATGACCAGGGTCTCTGTGGGCCTGTATACTGACGTAACTATGGTCTCTGTAGGCCTGTATACTGACGTAACTATGGTCTCTGTAGGCCTGTATACTGACGTGACTACGGTCTCTGTAGGCCTGTATACTGACGTGACTACGGTCTTTGTAGGCCTGTATACTGACGTGACTACGGTCTCTGTAAGCCTGTATGCTGACGTGACTACGGTCTCTGAAGGTCTGTCTACTGACATGACCAGGGTCTCTGTGGGCCTGTATACTGACGTAACTATGGTCTCTGTAGGCCTGTATACTGACGTAACTATGGTCTCTGTAGGCCTGTATACTGACGTGACTACGGTCTCTGTAGGCCTGTATACTGACGTGACTACGGTCTCTGTAGGCCTGTATACTGACGTGACTACGGTCTCTGTCGGCCTGTATACTGACGTAACTATGGTCTCTGTAGGCCTGTATACTGACGTGACTACGGTCTCTGTAGGTCTGTATACTGACGTGACTACGGTCTTTGTAGCCCTGTATACTAACGTGACTACGGTCTCTGTAGGCCTGTATACTGACGTGACTACGGTCTCTGTCGGCCTGTATACTGACGTGACTACGGTCTCTGTAGGCCTGTATACTGACGTGACTACGGTCTCTATAGGCCTATATACTGACGTGACTACGGTCTGTGTAGCCCTGTATACTGACGTAACTACGGTCTCGGTAGGCCTGTATGCTGACGTAACTACAGTCTCTGTAGGCCTGTATACTGACGTGACTACGGTCTCTGTAGGCCTGTATACTGACGTGACTACGGTCTTTGTAGGCCTGTATACTGACGTGACTACGGTCTCTGTAAGCCTGTATGCTGACGTGACTACGGTCTCTGAAGGCCTGTCTACTGACATGACCAGGGTCTCTGTGGGCCTGTATACTGACGTAACTATGGTCTCTGTAGGCCTGTATACTGACGTAACTATGGTCTGTGTAAGCCTGTATACTGACGTGACTACGGTCTCTGTAGGCCTGTATACTGACGTGACTACGGTCTTTGTAGGCCTGTATACTGACGTGACTACGGTCTCTGTAAGCCTGTATGCTGACGTGACTACGGTCTCTGAAGGCTTGTCTACTGACATGACCAGGGTCTCTGTGGGCCTGTATACTGACGTAACTATGGTCTCTGTAGGCCTGTATACTGACGTAACTATGGTCTCTGTAGGCCTGTATACTGACGTGACTACGGTCTCTGTAGGCCTGTATACTGACGTGACTACGGTCTCTGTAGGCCTGTATACTGACGTGACTACGGTCTCTGTCGGCCTGTATACTGACGTAACTATGGTCTCTGTAGGCCTGTATACTGACGTGACTACGGTCTCTGTAGGTCTGTATACTGACGTGACTACGGTCTTTGTAGCCCTGTATACTAACGTGACTACGGTCTCTGTAGGCCTGTATACTGACGTGACTACGGTCCCTGTCGGCCTGTATACTGACGTGACTACGGTCTCTGTAGGCCTGTATACTGACGTGACTACGGTCTCTGTAGGCCTGTATACTGACGTGACTACGGTCTGTGTAGCCCTGTATACTGACGTAACTACGGTCTCGGTAGGCCTGTATGCTGACGTAACTACAGTCTCTGTAGGCCTGTATACTGACGTGACTACGGTCTCTGTAGGCCTGTATACTGACGTGACGATGGTCTCCGTAGGGCTGTATACTGACGTGACTACGGTCTCTGTCGGCCTGTATACTGACGTGACTACGGTCTCTGTAGGCCTGTATACTGACGTGACTACGGTCTCTGTAGGCCTGTCTACTGACGTGACTACGGTCTCTGTAGGCCTGTATACTGACGTGACTACGATCTCTGTAAGCCTGTCTACTGACGTAACTATGGTCTCTGTCGGCCTGTATACTGACGTGACTACGGTCTCGGTAGGCCTGTATGCTGACGTGACTACAGTCTCTGTAGGCGTGTATACTGACGTGACTACGGTCTCGGTAGGCCTGTATACTGACGTGACTACGGTCTCTGTAGGCCTGTATACTGACGTGACTACGGTCTCTGTAGGCCTGTATACTGACGTGACTACGGTCTCTGTCGGCCTGTATACTGACGTGACTACGGTCTCTGTAAGCCTGTCTACTGACGTAACTATGGTCTCTGTCGGCCTGTATACTGACGTGACTACGGTCTGTGTAGGCCTGTATACTGACGTGACTACGGTCTCTGTAGGCCTGTATACTGACGTGAGTACGGTCTCTGTCGGCCTGTATACTGACGTGACTACGGTCTCTGTAGGCCTGTATACTGACGTGACTACAGTCTCTGTAGGCCTGTATACTGACGTGACTACGGTCTCGGTAGGCCTGTATACTGACGTAACTACGGTCTCTGTAGGCCTGTATACTGACGTGACTACGGTCTCTGTAGGCCTATATACTGACGTGACTACGGTCTCTGTAGGCCTGTATACTGACGTGACTACGGTCTCTGTAGGCCTGTATACTGACGTGACTACGGTCTCTGTAGGCCTGTATACTGACGTGACTACGGTCTCTGTAGGCCTGTATACTGACGTGACTACAGTCTCTGTAGGCCTGTATACTGACGTGACTACGGTCTCGGTAGGCCTGTATACTGACGTAACTACAGTCTCTGTAGGCCTGTATACTGACGTGACTACGGTCTCTGTAGGCCTGTATACTGACGTGACTACGGTCTCTGTAGGCCTGTATACTGACGTGACTACGGTCTGTGTAGCCCTGTATACTGACGTAACTATGGTCTCTGTAGCCCTGTATACTAACGTGACTACGGTCTCTGTCGGCCTGTATACTGACGTGACTACGGTCTCTGTAGGCCTGTATACTGACGTGACTACGGTCTCTGTAGGCCTGTATACTGACGTGACTACGGTCTCTGTCGGCCTGTATACTGACGTGACTACGGTCTCTGTAGGCCTGTATACTGACGTGACTACGGTCTCTGTAGGCCTGTATACTGACGTGACTACGGTCTGTGTAGCCCTGTATACTGACGTAACTACGGTCTCGGTAGGCCTGTATGCTGACGTAACTACAGTCTCTGTAGGCCTGTATACTGACGTAACTATGGTCTCTGTAGGCCTGTATACTGACGTGACTACGGTCTCTGTAGGCCTGTATACTGACGTGACTACGGTCTCTGTCGGCCTGTATACTAACGTGACTACGGTCTCTGTAGGCCTGTATACTGACGTGACTACGGTCTCTGTCGGCCTGTATACTGACGTGACTACGGTCTCTTTAGGCCTGTCTACTGACGTGACTACGGTCTCGGTAGGCCTGTATGCTGACGTGACTACAGTCTCTGTAGGCGTGTATACTGACGTGACTACGGTCTCGGTAGGCCTGTATACTGACGTGACTACGGTCTCTGTAGGCCTGTATACTGACGTGACTACGGTCTCTTTAGACCTGTCTACTGACGTGACTACGGTCTCGGTAGGCCTGTATGCTGACGTGACTACAGTCTCTGTAGGCGTGTATACTGACGTGACTACGGTCTCGGTAGGCCTGTATACTGACGTAACTACGGTCTCTGTATGCCTGTTTACTGACGTGGCTACGGTCTCTGTAGGCCTGTATATTGACGAGACTACGGTCTCCGTAGGCCTGTATACTGACGTGACTACGGTCTATGTAGGCCTGTATACTGACGTGACTATGGTCTCTGTAGGCCTGTATACTGACGTAACTATGGTCTCTGTAGGCCTGTATACTGACGTGACTACGGTCTCTGTAGGCCTGTATACTGACGTGACTACGGTCTCTGTAGGCCTGTATACTGACGTAACTATGGTCTCTGTAGGCCTGTATACTGACGTGACTACGGTCTCTGTAGGCCTGTATACTGACGTGACTACGGTCTCTGTCGGCCTGTATACTGACGTGACTACGGTCTCCGTAGGCCTGTATACTGACGTGACTACGGTCTATGTAGGCCTGTATACTGACGTAACTATGGTCTCTGTAGGCCTGTATACTGACGTAACTATGGTCTCTGTAGGCCTGTATACTGACGTGACTACGGTCTCTGTAGGCCTGTATACTGACGTGACTACGGTCTCTGTAGGCCTGTATACTGACGTGACTACGGTCTCTGTAGGCCTGTATACTGACGTGACTACGGTCTCTGTCGGCCTGTATACTAACGTAACTATGGTCTCTGTAGGCCTGTATACTGACGTGACTACGGTCTCTGTAGGTCTGTATACTGACGTGACTACGGTCTTTGTAGCCCTGTATACTAACGTGACTACGGTCTCTGTAGGCCTGTATACTGACGTGACTACGGTCTCTGTCGGCCTGTATACTGACGTGACTACGGTCTCTGTAGGCCTGTATACTGACGTGACTACGGTCTCTGTAGGCCTGTATACTGACGTGACTACGGTCTGTGTAGCCCTGTATACTGACGTAACTACGGTCTCGGTAGGCCTGTATGCTGACGTAACTACAGTCTCTGTAGGCCTGTATACTGACGTGACTACGGTCTCTGTAGGCCTGTATACTGACGTGACGATGGTCTCCGTAGGGCTGTATACTGACGTGACTACGGTCTCTGTCGGCCTGTATACTGACGTGACTACGGTCTCTGTAGGCCTGTATACTGACGTGACTACGGTCTCTGTAGGCCTGTCTACTGACGTGACTACGGTCTCTGTAGGCCTGTATACTGACGTGACTACGGTCTCTGTCGGCCTGTATACTGACGTGACTACGGTCTCTGTAAGCCTGTCTACTGACGTAACTATGGTCTCTGTCGGCCTGTATACTGACGTGACTACGGTCTCGGTAGGCCTGTATGCTGACGTGACTACAGTCTCTGTAGGCGTGTATACTGACGTGACTACGGTCTCGGTAGGCCTGTATACTGACGTGACTACGGTCTCTGTAGGCCTGTATACTGACGTGACTACGGTCTCTGTAGGCCTGTATACTGACGTGACTACGGTCTCTGTCGGCCTGTATACTGACGTGACTACGGTCTCTGTAAGCCTGTCTACTGACGTAACTATGGTCTCTGTCGGCCTGTATACTGACGTGACTACGGTCTGTGTAGGCCTGTATACTGACGTGACTACGGTCTCTGTAGGCCTGTATACTGACGTGAGTACGGTCTCTGTCGGCCTGTATACTGACGTGACTACGGTCTCTGTAGGCCTGTATACTGACGTGACTACAGTCTCTGTAGGCCTGTATACTGACGTGACTACGGTCTCGGTAGGCCTGTATACTGACGTAACTACGGTCTCTGTAGGCCTGTATACTGACGTGACTACGGTCTCTGTAGGCCTATATACTGACGTGACTACGGTCTCTGTAGGCCTGTATACTGACGTGACTACGGTCTCTGTAGGCCTGTATACTGACGTGACTACGGTCTCTGTAGGCCTGTATACTGACGTGACTACGGTCTCTGTAGGCCTGTATACTGACGTGACTACAGTCTCTGTAGGCCTGTATACTGACGTGACTACGGTCTCGGTAGGCCTGTATACTGACGTAACTACAGTCTCTGTAGGCCTGTATACTGACGTGACTACGGTCTCTGTAGGCCTGTATACTGACGTGACTACGGTCTCTGTAGGCCTGTATACTGACGTGACTACGGTCTGTGTAGCCCTGTATACTGACGTAACTATGGTCTCTGTAGGCCTGTATACTGACGTGACTACGGTCTCTGTAGGTCTGTATACTGACGTGACTACGGTCTCTGTAGCCCTGTATACTAACGTGACTACGGTCTCTGTCGGCCTGTATACTGACGTGACTACGGTCTCTGTAGGCCTGTATACTGACGTGACTACGGTCTCTGTAGGCCTGTATACTGACGTGACTACGGTCTCTGTCGGCCTGTATACTGACGTGACTACGGTCTCTGTAGGCCTGTATACTGACGTGACTACGGTCTCTGTAGGCCTGTATACTGACGTGACTACGGTCTGTGTAGCCCTGTATACTGACGTAACTACGGTCTCGGTAGGCCTGTATGCTGACGTAACTACAGTCTCTGTAGGCCTGTATACTGACGTGACTACGGTCTCTGTAGGCCTGTATACTGACGTGACTACGGTCTCTGTAGGCCTGTCTACTGACGTGACTACGGTCTCTGTAGGCCTGTATACTGACGTGACTACGGTCTCTGTCGGCCTGTATACTGACGTGACTACGGTCTCTGTAAGCCTGTCTACTGACGTAACTATGGTCTCTGTCGGCCTGTATACTGACGTGACTACGGTCTCGGTAGGCCTGTATGCTGACGTGACTACAGTCTCTGTAGGCGTGTATACTGACGTGACTACGGTCTCGGTAGGCCTGTATACTGACGTGACTACGGTCTCTGTAGGCCTGTATACTGACGTGACTACGGTCTCTGTAGGCCTGTATACTGACGTGACTACGGTCTCTGTCGGCCTGTATACTGACGTGACTACGGTCTCTGTAAGCCTGTCTACTGACGTAACTATGGTCTCTGTCGGCCTGTATACTGACGTGACTACGGTCTGTGTAGGCCTGTATACTGACGTGACTACGGTCTCTGTAGGCCTGTATACTGACGTGAGTACGGTCTCTGTCGGCCTGTATACTGACGTGACTACGGTCTCTGTAGGCCTGTATACTGACGTGACTACAGTCTCTGTAGGCCTGTATACTGACGTGACTACGGTCTCGGTAGGCCTGTATACTGACGTAACTACGGTCTCTGTAGGCCTGTATACTGACGTGACTACGGTCTCTGTAGGCCTATATACTGACGTGACTACGGTCTCTGTAGGCCTGTATACTGACGTGACTACGGTCTCTGTAGGCCTGTATACTGACGTGACTACGGTCTCTGTAGGCCTGTATACTGACGTGACTACGGTCTCTGTAGGCCTGTATACTGACGTGACTACAGTCTCTGTAGGCCTGTATACTGACGTGACTACGGTCTCGGTAGGCCTGTATACTGACGTAACTACAGTCTCTGTAGGCCTGTATACTGACGTGACTACGGTCTCTGTAGGCCTGTATACTGACGTGACTACGGTCTCTGTAGGCCTGTATACTGACGTGACTACGGTCTGTGTAGCCCTGTATACTGACGTAACTATGGTCTCTGTAGGCCTGTATACTGACGTGACTACGGTCTCTGTAGGTCTGTATACTGACGTGACTACGGTCTCTGTAGCCCTGTATACTAACGTGACTACGGTCTCTGTCGGCCTGTATACTGACGTGACTACGGTCTCTGTAGGCCTGTATACTGACGTGACTACGGTCTCTGTAGGCGTGTATACTGACGTGACTACGGTCTCTGTCGGCCTGTATACTGACGTGACTACGGTCTCTGTAGGCCTGTATACTGACGTGACTATGGTCTCTGTAGGCCTGTATACTGACGTGACTACGGTCTGTGTAGCCCTGTATACTGACGTAACTACGGTCTCGGTAGGCCTGTATGCTGACGTAACTACAGTCTCTGTAGGCCTGTATACTGACGTAACTATGGTCTCTGTAGGCCTGTATGCTGACGTGACTACGGTCTCTGTAGGCCTGTATACTGACGTGACTACGGTCTCTGTCGGCCTGTATACTAACGTGACTACGGTCTCTGTAGGCCTGTATACTGACGTGACTACGGTCTCTGTCGGCCTGTATACTGACGTGACTACGGTCTCTTTAGGCCTGTCTACTGACGTGACTACGGTCTCGGTAGGCCTGTATGCTGACGTGACTACAGTCTCTGTAGGCGTGTATACTGACGTGACTACGGTCTCGGTAGGCCTGTATACTAACGTGACTACGGTCTCTGTAGGCCTGTATACTGACGTGACTACGGTCTCTTTAGGCCTGTCTACTGACGTGACTACGGTCTCGGTAGGCCTGTATGCTGACGTGACTACAGTCTCTGTAGGCGTGTATACTGACGTGACTACGGTCTCGGTAGGCCTGTATACTGACGTAACTACGGTCTCTGTATGCCTGTTTACTGACGTGGCTACGGTCTCTGTAGGCCTGTATATTGACGTGACTACGGTCTCCGTAGGCCTGTATACTGACGTGACTACGGTCTATGTAGGCCTGTATACTGACGTGACTATGGTCTCTGTAGGCCTGTATACTGACGTAACTATGGTCTCTGTAGGCCTGTATACTGACGTGACTACGGTCTCTGTAGGCCTGTATACTGACGTGACTACGGTCTCTGTAGGCCTGTATACTGACGTAACTATGGTCTCTGTAGGCCTGTATACTGACGTGACTACGGTCTCTGTAGGCCTGTATACTGACGTGACTACGGTCTCTGTAGGCCTGTATACTGACGTGACTACGGTCTCCGTAGGCCTGTATACTGACGTGACTACGGTCTATGTAGGCCTGTATACTGACGTAACTATGGTCTCTGTAGGCCTGTATACTGACGTAACTATGGTCTCTGTAGGCCTGTATACTGACGTGACTACGGTCTCTGTAGGCCTGTATACTGACGTGACTACGGTCTCTGTAGGCCTGTATACTGACGTGACTACGGTCTCTGTCGGCCTGTATACTGACGTAACTATGGTCTCTGTAGGCCTGTATACTGACGTGACTACGGTCTCTGTAGGTCTGTATACTGACGTGACTACGGTCTTTGTAGCCCTGTATACTAACGTGACTACGGTCTCTGTAGGCCTGTATACTGACGTGACTACGGTCTCTGTCGGCCTGTATACTGACGTGACTACGGTCTCTGTAGGCCTGTATACTGACGTGACTACGGTCTCTGTAGGCCTGTATACTGACGTGACTACGGTCTGTGTAGCCCTGTATACTGACGTAACTACGGTCTCGGTAGGCCTGTATGCTGACGTAACTACAGTCTCTGTAGGCCTGTATACTGACGTGACTACGGTCTCTGTAGGCCTGTATACTGACGTGACGATGGTCTCCGTAGGGCTGTATACTGACGTGACTACGGTCTCTGTCGGCCTGTATACTGACGTGACTACGGTCTCTGTAGGCCTGTATACTGACGTGACTACGGTCTCTGTAGGCCTGTCTACTGACGTGACTACGGTCTCTGTAGGCCTGTATACTGACGTGACTACGGTCTCTGTCGGCCTGTATACTGACGTGACTACGGTCTCTGTAAGCCTGTCTACTGACGTAACTATGGTCTCTGTCGGCCTGTATACTGACGTGACTACGGTCTCGGTAGGCCTGTATGCTGACGTGACTACAGTCTCTGTAGGCGTGTATACTGACGTGACTACGGTCTCGGTAGGCCTGTATACTGACGTGACTACGGTCTCTGTAGGCCTGTATACTGACGTGACTACGGTCTCTGTAGGCCTGTATACTGACGTGACTACGGTCTCTGTCGGCCTGTATACTGACGTGACTACGGTCTCTGTAAGCCTGTCTACTGACGTAACTATGGTCTCTGTCGGCCTGTATACTGACGTGACTACGGTCTGTGTAGGCCTGTATACTGACGTGACTACGGTCTCTGTAGGCCTGTATACTGACGTGAGTACGGTCTCTGTCGGCCTGTATACTGACGTGACTACGGTCTCTGTAGGCCTGTATACTGACGTGACTACAGTCTCTGTAGGCCTGTATACTGACGTGACTACGGTCTCGGTAGGCCTGTATACTGACGTAACTACGGTCTCTGTAGGCCTGTATACTGACGTGACTACGGTCTCTGTAGGCCTATATACTGACGTGACTACGGTCTCTGTGGGCCTGTATACTGACGTGACTACGGTCTCTGTAGGCCTGTATACTGACGTGACTACGGTCTCTGTAGGCCTGTATACTGACGTGACTACGGTCTCTGTAGGCCTGTATACTGACGTGACTACAGTCTCTGTAGGCCTGTATACTGACGTGACTACGGTCTCGGTAGGCCTGTATACTGACGTAACTACAGTCTCTGTAGGCCTGTATACTGACGTGACTACGGTCTCTGTAGGCCTGTATACTGACGTGACTACGGTCTCTGTAGGCCTGTATACTGACGTGACTACGGTCTGTGTAGCCCTGTATACTGACGTAACTATGGTCTCTGTAGGCCTGTATACTGACGTGACTACGGTCTCTGTAGGTCTGTATACTGACGTGACTACGGTCTCTGTAGCCCTGTATACTAACGTGACTACGGTCTTTGTCGGCCTGTATACTGACGTGACTACGGTCTCTGTAGGCCTGTATACTGACGTGACTACGGTCTCTGTAGGCCTGTATACTGACGTGACTACGGTCTCTGTCGGCCTGTATACTGACGTGACTACGGTCTCTGTAGGCCTGTATACTGACGTGACTACGGTCTCTGTAGGCCTGTATACTGACGTGACTACGGTCTGTGTAGCCCTGTATACTGACGTAACTACGGTCTCGGTAGGCCTGTATGCTGACGTAACTACAGTCTCTGTAGGCCTGTATACTGACGTAACTATGGTCTCTGTAGGCCTGTATACTGACGTGACTACGGTCTCTGTAGGCCTGTATACTGACGTGACTACGGTCTCTGTCGGCCTGTATACTAACGTGACTACGGTCTCTGTAGGCCTGTATACTGACGTGACTACGGTCTCTGTCGGCCTGTATACTGACGTGACTACGGTCTCTTTAGGCCTGTCTACTGACGTGACTACGGTCTCGGTAGGCCTGTATGCTGACGTGACTACAGTCTCTGTAGGCGTGTATACTGACGTGACTACGGTCTCGGTAGGCCTGTATACTGACGTGACTACGGTCTCTGTAGGCCTGTATACTGACGTGACTACGGTCTCTTTAGGCCTGTCTACTGACGTGACTACGGTCTCGGTAGGCCTGTATGCTGACGTGACTACAGTCTCTGTAGGCGTGTATACTGACGTGACTACGGTCTCGGTAGGCCTGTATACTGACGTAACTACGGTCTCTGTATGCCTGTTTACTGACGTGGCTACGGTCTCTGTAGGCCTGTATATTGACGTGACTACGGTCTCCGTAGGCCTGTATACTGACGTGACTACGGTCTATGTAGGCCTGTATACTGACGTGACTACGGTCTCTGTAGGCCTGTATACTAACGTGATTACGGTCTCTGTAGGCCTGTATACTGACGTGACTACGGTCTCTGTCGGCCTGTATACTGACGTGATTACGGTCTCTGTAGGCCTGTATACTGACGTGACTACGGTCTCTGTAGGCCTGTATGCTGACATTCTACCCGGAGTTTGAGGCGAGCAGCCGGGATGACTTCGAGGTGGTCTTCCTTCTGGACCTGTCCAACTCGATGCGAGGGACGTCCCTGGTGGAGGCCAAGAAACTGCTGCTACTGGCCCTCCACCACCTCCCACCCCAGGCATACTTCAACGTCGTCACCTTCGGCACAGGTAAAACCCGTAGGATGTTGGTTGGCGTCCGTCCGTCTGTCTGCGAAAGACGATGGATTTGCAGCTTTTTTTTTGGTTATAGTAGTAAGAGTTGTTTGCGCTTATGACTAAATAAGCCTATCTGTCATCGCATCGATGACCTGTCGTTTGGTCTAGGTTGATGCTCACTGGATGCCTAGATTGGCCTTTCTAATCTAGTTTCTCAAACCAGAGCCCGTCGTGGCGGGCTAGTCCCTCATACACGACACGTGCCCAACCCCTCTTTTGAGACGCTAGAATCATCTCAAGAATTCGAATCGATTTCCCTTAGGATAGGATCTTTAGTTCATATATGCAGGCCATCCGACATGCGTACGAGGCCGGCGCGATACCTCTGTGGGTTAGATCGCTCGCATTGAGTGCTCTGGCCATCTGAGAGCCTAACGGCACGTGGATCGATGGTTAGAGCCCTGCTGTGGCCATGTCTGTGTGGTCGCAGGATAAAGATCCCATGTCTTTCTTCGTATAAGAGTAGGGTCGTGAATATACAACCAACCAATCAGACATGCGTACACATACAGAAATGCAAAGAATTACTTCGGACGCGCCGTTACAACGCCTATGAAGGAAACCAACGTCACCCATTAGACGGGATGTCAGTCTGTGTTTATTGTCCATAAACATTTTTTTCTCACAAATATAGTTTAATGACCTATATCTTGCCATTACTATTACCATTTTTTCCTGAACGATATTCAATATATTATTATTTCCCTGTCTCGTGCCTAGTGTTTGATGAACTCTTCCCGGTGAGCCTCAAGAAAACCAAGTCGAACTGCACCCAGGCCCAGAACTTTATTCAGGTAAATATTGCTCACAGTATATTGGCTTGGTTTCCAATGTTATTAATCAATTCCCTATGTAACCCCCCCCCCTCCACACTCCCTTCCCCTTACGTCCCAGTTTGGCGTTGTAGTCGTTCATGTGATCTGGTAATGCGATATGTACACATTGAAGGATCTGTTTTAGGCTTCGTCAGTTTTAAGGCAGAATTATATGGAACAAAATGTCATATGTATCCCAGGGTATGTCAAGTTGACGTCAAACTGGTATGTTTGTGTTATTGTTCTATTTGTTTTAATTGGATGATGAGGTAAGTGATAGTCTAGGATTGCTACACGCATACAACAGTTGTCCCAGCGGTCTTAACCCGGGCCGACCTGTTTTTTTAATGTCCCACCGTATTGTCCGCTGTGTTGCGATAAACGACTGCATGTACATAAACACAATGTTTGACTTGACTTGATCTAACAGTCTGTGTGTTACTTCTAAAGGAGGCCCAGGCAGTGTGCGGGGGTACCGAAGTGTGTAGACCTCTCCACTCATGCTTCCTGCTAAGTCCGACAGAGGGCGTCAGGAATGTCTTCCTCATCTCTGACGGCCATATTCAGAACGAGGCTGCCACGCTAGCCACGCTGAAGAGGACTGCTCCCAAAACGAGGCTTTTCACCCTGGGCGTCAGGTAATATTCCTTCATTGTTTAGACAATAGTAAATAGACAAAATCGGCTTAATTTTTAGATATATCAGTCTTTTTTTTCAAATGCAGTGTCATTTTGCATCTTTACTACTGTTGGTACTTATAAGTTTCTTACTTAACGTCATGCAGCACTACTGCCAACCGACACACTCTCCGCAAGCTGGCCCAAGTAGGGGCAGGAGACTTCCATTTCTTTGACTCCAAGACCAAATCTAAGTGGGAGCCCAGCATTCTCCGTCTCGTGGCCAAGGCCGGGCAGCCGGTCCTGACATCAGTATCCGTTGCCTGGCAACAGTTCGATGATGACGTGGCGCGTCCGATGCAGGCGCCCAATCAGATCACGTCACTCTTCAGCGGCTCTCGCCAGGTCATCTATGGCTTCGTACCCAACTGCTTACAGGTAGGTCATCACCTTAATTACGGCTCCATAGTAAACTAAAGCTTTAACACATAGTCACGTCAATGCAAAAAAATCAAGTGTAAGACTCACATAGCATAACGGGTTAAACTGCACTTGTCATCGTGTGTAAGTCATAATCGTCACCTTTAATCTGTGAAATATAGTAAGAAATTATGACCCATGTCAGTAGCTCTGACATTTGACTCATTCTCTCCCAATAGGCGTCGCTGCATGCTGTCGTGGAAAATCGAGAGGTGTCCACCATGGTTTCCACATCCGACCTCAGCGTCACCACCGGCAAAGTAGGCAACTAAAGTCTTGAGTGCCTTGCCAACAGTTAACTACTATCTTCTGAGGCAACGACGCTGGTTAAAGCTTAAGCCGCCTGCCCTGATACATAATAAACTAATGCCAGATGATCTTACGCATCATAACGCGTGATCATGCAAACAAGGTCCGTCTAAGCACTCAAAGAAATTCTCATACAAGTTCTTTGAAGCACTCAAGGCCGCGAAGCCCTGAATGGCTAAAGTGACCTTAACCACCATGTACCACCAGGTACCAGCGCGCTCGTATTGGGCGTTCTGATCACCTAAGAGCCTAACGGCACGTGGATCGGTGGTTCACGCCCCGCTGTGGTCATCCCTGTGTGGTCACAGGATAAAGATGCCATGTCTTCTTTCGCAAAGAGTAGGAGGTTACCCCCGGGAACATGGTTCCACTCATTCCTTCCTTCTCCCATTAACGCGATATGATCAGAATATACAACCAACAGTCATTCGTCCAGCTCAGAGCTCGTTTGATGAAGCCATCATTTAGTAAAGTGACCCTAACCCCCTTATACCACCAGGTGCTGCACCAGTTGACTGCTCGGGCGGTGATCCGGGACTGGGAGGACGGAAGTCTGGATCCGGACCGGACCAAACACGAGGTCAGCGCCACCTATCGCCAGTGCCACTTATCGCCAGTGCCACTTATCGCCAGCGCCACCTATCGTCAGCACCACGTGTAACAAGCGAGATTGCCTCGATGCATGGTTTTTAACTAGATAATCGCTGAAGCTTTAAATGTTTCGTGATGTCAGCGCCACCTCGCAAGCGCTTTACATTTATTTAAATAGTTACATAGAATATCGTTACAGTTAAATAAAACCTTTGTTGTTCACTAATTATTTATTTGTCAAAATACATAGATCCGAGTTTTTTCGCATGCCTGTTACAGTTTCCCTACAAATGTAGAAACGTAGGAATATTTCATTTTTTTGGTTACTTAATCTTTGGCTTGGCGAGATTGTGTCACCTTCAACCAGACTTTATACATACAATAATGTAAGTTCATTCGTTCATCACCTGACAAATTATTTCGTATGAGAGTTACTGTGGAATGCCTTATAACTCCCATGTAGCATTGAGGCTATCTGGTAAAGGCTTCACCCTTGCGTAACTATCGTAAGGAATCTGAGTAGCGCATCCAGTAAAGGGCCGCATTGTACAACGCGGTTTACGGAATCCGGTTATTAGATGAAAATAAGCGAAACTGCGTCGTTACCATATCTCCGGTCGTTACTCTTATCTCCATGTTCCGTACGTTGCAGATCCTGAAAAAGAACCGGAAGAACTACATTATCAAGCTGAGCACAGAGTTCTCCATCGTCACTCAGTTCACCAGCTTTGTGGCCGTAGAGCGGAGGGAAAAGGTTGACTATTACCTTGAGAGCGTCGTAATTTGGTATTTTGGAAAATGTGATCCCCCCGAGACCCCCCCCCCCACTCCAAACTCATACACTCTTCTGGCTCAGGTGGTGAGTCGGTTGAGCTGCAGCGTAAATAGACATGGATTCCAATCTGGGGCATGTTCCTGGCAACCCTATTTTATTGTCTTGTGAGATTTCTTGGCCCACTAATTTAGCCTTGATTTACAAAAAAGTGGCCATCAGCAGTGATCGATATTAAAAATATATTAAGACAAAACTAAAACTTAGTTTCGGATGGACCGTGACTCGGTTATTGGGTGTTCAGTCTGTGTGATAGTGACAGTGCACGGTCTCCTGCTGTCATTGGATGTTCAGTCTGTGTGATAGTGGCAGTGCACGGTCTCCTGCTGTCATTGAGTGTTCAGTCTGTGATAGTGACAGTGCATGGTCTCCGGCTGTCATTGGATGTTCAGTCTGTGTGATTGTGGCAGTGCATGGTCTCCGGCTATCATTGAGTGTTCAGTCTGAGTGATAGTGACAGTGCATGGTCTCCGGCTGTCATTGAGTGTTCAGTCTGTGTGATAGTGACAGTGCATGGTCTCAGACTGTCATTGAGTGTTCAGTCTGAGTGATAGTGACAGTGCATGGTCTCCGGCTGTCATTGGGTGTTCAGTCTCTGTGATAGTGACAGTGCATGGTCTCCGGCTGTCATTGGGTGTTCAGTCTGTGTGATAGTGACAGTGCATGGTCTTCTCTTGTCATTGAGTGTTCAGTCTGTGTGATAGTGGCAGTGCATGGTCTCCGGCTGTCATTGGGTGTTCAGTCTGTGTGATAGTGACAGTGCACGGTCTCCTGCTGTCATTGGATGTTCAGTCTGTGTGATAGTGGCAGTGCACGGTCTCCTGCTGTCATTGAGTGTTCGTTTGTGTGATAGTGACAGTGCATGGTCTCCGGCTGTCATTGGGTGTTCAGTCTGTGTGATAGTGACAGTGCATGGTCTCCTCTTGTCATTGAGTGTTCAGTCTGTGTGATAGTGACAGTGCACGGTCTCCTGCTGTCATTTGGTGTTCAGTCTGTGTGATAGTGGCAGTGCACGGTCTCCTGCTATCATTGAGTGTTCAGTCTGTGTGATAGTGACAGTGCATGGTCTCCGGCCGTCATTGGGTGTTCAGTCTGTGTGATAGTGACAGTGCATGGTCTCCGGCTGTCATTGGGTGTTCAGTCTGTGTGATAGTGACAGTGCATGGTCTCCGGCCGTCATTGGGGGTTCAGTCTGTGTGATAGTGACAGTGCATGGTCTCCGGCTGTCATTGGGTGTTCAGTCTGTGTGATAGTGACAGTGCATGGTCTCCGGCCGTCATTGGGTGTTCAGTCTGTGTGATAGTGACAGTGCATGGTCTCCTCTTGTCATTGAGTGTTCAGTCTGTGTGATAGTAGTGGCAGTGCATGGTCTCCGGCTGTCATTGGGTGTTCAGTCTGTGTGATAGTGACGGTGCACGGTCTCCTGCTGTCATTGAGTGTTCAGTCTGTGTGATAGTGACAGTGCATGGTCTCCGGCCGTCATTGGGTGTTCAGTCTGTGTGATAGTGACAGTGCATGGTCTCCGGCTGTCATTGGGTGCTCAGTCTGTTTGATAGTGACAGTGCATGGTCTCCGGCTGTCATTGGGTGTTCAGTCTGTGTGATAGTGACAGTGCATGGTCTCCGGCTGTCATTGGATGTTCAGTCTGTGTGATAGTGACAGTGCATGGTCTCCGGCCGTCATTGGGTGTTCAGTCTGTGTGATAGTGACAGTGCATGGTCTCCGGCTGTCATTGGGTGTTCAGTCTGTGTGATAGTGACAGTGCATGGTCTCCGGCCGTCATTGGGGGTTCAGTCTGTGTGATAGTGACAGTGCATGGTCTCCGGCTGTCATTGGGTGTTCAGTCTGTGTGATAGTGACAGTGCATGGTCTCCGGCCGTCATTGGGTGTTCAGTCTGTGTGATAGTGACAGTGCATGGTCTCCTCTTGTCATTGAGTGTTCAGTCTGTGTGATAGTAGTGGCAGTGCATGGTCTCCGGCTGTCATTGGGTGTTCAGTCTGTGTGATAGTGACGGTGCACGGTCTCCTGCTGTCATTGAGTGTTCAGTCTGTGTGATAGTGACAGTGCATGGTCTCCGGCCGTCATTGGGTGTTCAGTCTGTGTGATAGTGACAGTGCATGGTCTCCGGCTGTCATTGGGTGCTCAGTCTGTTTGATAGTGACAGTGCATGGTCTCCGGCTGTCATTGGGTGTTCAGTCTGTGTGATAGTGACAGTCACGATCTCCTGCTGTCGTTGGGTGTTCAGTCTGTGTGATAGTGACAGAGTCATGTTGTTAATAACCTCCATTCCCACATTATCATGTGTTTCGGCGTTTTGATTCAGGACGAGAACCTGAGCCAGGGCGAGGGGCCGTCCATCGACGAGTTGGTGAGCGGCGAGACTGTGGACATCCTGGGCTATATCGGCTGGGACGACGAGGAGAAGGAGGTGGAAGAGGAGAAGGAGGATGAGGATGGGGATTGGGATGAGGATGGGGAATTCGATGAGGACGACTATGAGACGTCCACATGCGCGGACATGGAACCGACGGAAATGGTCAGTAACCATGGGTTATGTCGCGACAATCTAGACTATATAGGATATGAGCGGCACCCGCGACGCTTGCAGCGCCACCTGCGTCTCCTCAATCGTCTCCGATTGCACGTGGTTACGAACTGTATAGTATCTTAGGCTGTTTCTGGAGCCTTTGCCTAGCGTGTTCCTCAATGTTCCGCAAACATAGCATCTGGAACTGCGTTTGCCGCATGACATCCTGCCCCCCACTCCACGTAGTAGTAACCCAGCGTCAAACTATTTGAAACACATATAGATAAAATAGAATAAAAATGCAATATATGAACTTGTGATGGATTTATTACATTGTTAATAATGTTAACTTAAGGTACCGAATGTGTCGGGTTGTGGGAAGACGTTAATGTTCTCTTACGCATAATGCCAGGGCTCGGTAATGTAATAGTCTGTCTCGATATTTTATATGTAAATTGACGTTAATGATACGTTATTATTTGTTTTATGAGTGGGTTGTTTTGTTATTGCAGGTTGCCCCTCTTGCTTGCCTTCAGGATTGGTCTTCAAAAGACGACTGCTGTAAGTGGGCGCCCCTAGTGGCCCAGCGGGTAGCGCGTTCGGCGTTTCCTGTCGATTGTACTTGGATTGGGTATTCCCTGCGGCCTGACCATGGATTCTATTTAACCCCACCCACAGCCGTCATCATATGTCCACAGCGGTGACTTTAAGCTTGCATTTATTCATTTACTGCTTGACTGTCATTGTAGCAACCAATAATGATTGGCCTATCGATCAATACAATATATGTGTGACTCGTTATGTGCTTCTTGATCCATTATTAGTAAGAAGGGTTGGTAGTAAGCGAGGTATATGATTGGCCTGTATGCTTGTAGCCTGTAGCACAATCCATTATTAGTAAGAAGGATTGGTAGTAAGCTAGGTATATGATTGGCCTGTAGGTCTGTAGCCTGTAGGACAATACATTATTAGTAAGAAGGATTGATAGTAAGCGAGGTATATGATTGGTCTGTATGTCTGTAGCGTGTAGCACAATCCATTATTAGTAAGAAGGATTGGTAGTAAGCGAGGTATATGATTGGCCTGTATGTCTGTAGCCTGTAGCACAATCCATTATTAGTATGAAGGATTAGTAGTAATCTAGGTATATGATTGGCCTGTATGTCTGTAGACTGTAGCACAATCCATTATTAGTAAGAAGGATTAGTAGTAAGCTAGGTATATGATTTGCCTGTATGTCTGTTGCCTGTAACACAATCCATTATTAGTTAAGAAGGATTGGCAGTAATCTAGGTATATGATTGGCCTGTACGTCTGTAGCCTGTAGCACAATCCATTATTAGTAAGAAGGATTGGTAGTAAGCGAGGTATATGATTGGCCTGTATGTCTGTAGCCTGTAGCACAATCCATTATTAGTAAGAAGGATTGGTAGTAAGCGAGGTATATGATTGGCCTGTATGTCTGTAGCCTGTAGCACAATCCATTATTAGTAAGAAGGATTGGTAGTAAGCGAGGTATATGATTGGCCTGTATGTCTGTAGCCTGTAGCACAATCCATTATTAGTAAGAAGGATTGGTAGTAAGCTAGGTATATGATTGGCCTGTAGGTCTGTTGCCTGTAGGACAATACATTATTAGTAAGAAGGATTGATAGTAAGCGAGGTATATGATTGGCCTGTGTGTTTTAGCCTGTAGCACAATCCATTATTAGTTAAGAAGGATTGGCAGTAATCTAGGTATATGATTGGCCTGTACGTCTGTAGCCTGTAGCACAATCCATTATTAGTATGAAGGATTAGTAGTAATCTAGGTATATGATTGGCCTGTATGTCTGTAGACTGTAGCACAATCCATTATTAGTAAGAAGGATTAGTAGTAAGCTAGGTATATGATTTGCCTGTATGTCTGTTGCCTGTAACACAATCCATTATTAGTTAAGAAGGATTGGCAGTAATCTAGGTATATGATTGGCCTGTACGTCTGTAGCCTGTAGCACAATCCATTATTAGTAAGAAGGATTGGTAGTAAGCGAGGTATATGATTGGCCTGTATGTCTGTAGCCTGTAGCACAATCCATTATTAGTAAGAAGGATTGGTAGTAAGCGAGGTATATGATTGGCCTGTATGTCTGTAGCCTGTAGCACAATCCATTATTAGTAAGAAGGATTGGTAGTAAGCGAGGTATATGATTGGCCTGTATGTCTGTAGCCTGTAGCACAATCCATTATTAGTAAGAAGGATTGGTAGTAAGCTAGGTATATGATTGGCCTGTAGGTCTGTTGCCTGTAGGACAATACATTATTAGTAAGAAGGATTGATAGTAAGCGAGGTATATGATTGGCCTGTGTGTTTTAGCCTGTAGCACAATCCATTATTAGTAAGAAGGTTTGGTAGTAAGCGAGGTATATGATTGGCCTGTATGTCTGTAGCCTGTAGCACAATCCATTATTAGTAAGAAGGATTGGTAGTAATCTAGGTATATGATTGGCCTGTATGTCTGTAGACTGTAGCACAATCCACTATTAGTAAGAAGGATTAGTAGTAAGCTAGGTATATGATTTGCCTGTATGTCTGTAGCTTGTAACACAATCCATTATTAGTTAAGAAGGATTGGCAGTAATCTAGGTATATGATTGGCCTGTATGTCTGTAGCCTGTAGCACAATCCATTATTAGTGAGAAGGATTGGTAGTAAGCGATGTATATGATTGGCCTGTATGTCTGTAGCCTGTGGCACAATCCATTATTAGTAAGAAGGATTAGTAGTAAGCGAGGTATATGATTGGCCTGTATGGCTGTAGCCTGTAGCACAATCCATTATTAGTAAGAAGGATTGGTAGTAAGCTAGGTATATGATTGGCCTGTAGGTCTGTAGCCTGTAGGACAATACATTATTAGTAAGAAGGATTGATAGTAAGCGAGGTATATGATTGGCCTGTGTGTTTTAGCCTGTAGCACAATCCATTATTAGTAAGAAGGTTTGGTAGTAAGCGAGGTATATGATTGGCCTGTATGTCTGTAGCCTGTAGCACAATCCATTATTGGTAAGAAGGATTGATAGTAAGCGAGGTATATGATTGGTCTGTATGTCTGTAGCGTGTAGCACAATCCATTATTAGTAAGAAGGTTTAGTAGTAAGCTAGGTATATGATTGGCCTGTATGTCTGTAGCCTGTAACACAATCCATTATTAGTTAAGAAGGATTGGCAGTAATCTAGGTATATGATTGGCCTGTATGTCTGTAGCCTGTAGCACAATCCATTATTAGTAAGAAGGATTGGTAGTAAGCGAGGTATGTGATTGGCCTGTATGTCTGTAACATATAGCACAATCCATTATTAGTAAGAAGGATTGGTAGTAAGCGAGGTATATGATTGGTCTGTATGTCTGTAGCGTGTAGCACAATCCATTATTAGTAAGAAGGATTGGTAGTAAGCGAGGTATATGATTGGCCTGTATGTCTGTAGCCTGTGGCACAATCCATTATTAGTAAGAAAGATTGGTAGTAAGCTAGGTATATGATTGGCCTGTATACCTGTAGACTAGCACAATCCATTATTAGTAAGAAGGATTAGTAGTAAGCTAGGTATATGATTTGCCTGTATGTCTGTAGCGTGTAGCACAATCCATTATTAGTAAGAAGGATTGGTAGTAAGCGAGGTATATGATTGGCCTGTATGTCTGTAGCGTGTAGCACAACCCATTATTAGTAAGAAGGATTGGTAGTAAGCGAGGTATATTATTTGGACTATATGTCTGTAGCCTGTAGCACAATCCATTATTAGTAAGGATTGGTAGTAAGCGAGGTATATGATTGGCCTGTATGTCTGTAGCCTGTAGCACAATCCATTATTAGTAAGAAGGATTGGTAGTAAGCGAGGTATATGATTGGCCTGTATGTCTGTAGCCTGTAGCACATTCCATTATTAGTAAGAAGGATTGGTAGTAACCGAGGTATATGCTGGCCTGTAGTTAGAACGGTATATAATGTACTCATTAGGCCTCCGATTACTGTTCGATATGTTTTTTTATCCGTCGAGATGATTCAGTGCTACTAATTAATACATTATAAATAATACATTATAAAAGATGCCCAACAGTTATGTTTGATATTTTCTGAATGGTGCACGTTTAACACTCGATACAGATGACCCTATGCCCAGCCCGATGGAACTGAGGTTTCCGATGCTGAAGCGTCGTGTGTGAGTGATAATCTGCCTTCCAACAGCTAAACTACCCACCCCACCCGCAAAAAGAAAAGAAAAAAAAAGTGATGCACACCTTGGCTTTAGCGCTGAACAAGGGCGGCCCCTAGCTCGACTCGTCTGGACCCCATCAGAACTTTCGCCGGTCTCTAACCGTTGATCGCTTACGCTTAGTACTATTTACTACGGTAGCTAAGCTGCAGCTAAATAATGGAGTCTTTACAACATCGGTCCATAACTAGTACAAACGTTTGTAATTATAACAATAACGGGTATATTGTTCACCCAAAAACATATCTGCTTGTTGAAACTTTGCGAAAAAAGTTTTATCTGCCAGCATAATTCTGTTGGGGCTTACTCCTTCGTATGCGGTGTTTAGCGTTAACCATGTTTGTGAATACGTCGGTGCGTGAGTACTGGAGGGTCTGTATCATGCGCATCCACCTTTTCTTGTATTGCTGACTGTGACTGTTTGCAGGCGGACCATTCCCCCAGCCAGGGCAATCCTAGAAAACCAATGCCTTTTTGCGTCGGATGTGTGTTCAGCAATGGAAGTACACTCTGCTGTTGACGAAATGGCCGAAGTTTGTACGATGGGGCTTGATGATAACGAGGACAGCAGTAAGTAAACGTCACGCGATAAATAGAAGTCCCCATGGTTTAGGTAATATATTGTCCAGACCGAGCCAGTGAGAGGATATATAATTAGGCTTTCGTTTATTTATCCTCAGACGTTGTACTAGTTCAGGCCCGTCGCTAGGGGAGAGGAGTGCGGTGGCTGTTTGTGTAGGAGGGTGCATTGCCAGTTAGTGGAGCGTTCCTCTCCAATCTTTTTCTTTATGCTGACGAAGGATGTTATGTTAATTAACTCTTTTTTTAATACACTCTTTACTGGTCCGCCATTTTTTCGTGCCAGATTTGAATAGTGATCAATTTATTCCCCATATTTTCAATTCATTTGATATTGGGTACTATTTCTGATAAGTTCTAGGTCATCTGGGGACACTACAGCGAAGTAATTACCCCTGTGCGACCGGTTGTCCGTTTATGTGGATGTAGTTATGCAAGGAAATATGGGTGCGGTTTAAATCTAATCTATTCATTATTGCTTTCGTGCCTTGCTTCCTATTTCCATTGTGAGTCCGGCCTGACAGGACAGTCGTCATAGGCGCACGAAGCGTTTCTAGCAGACAACTCCTGTCTGATTAGGGGCCGGCCCGGTAGCTCAGTGGGCTAGAACGCCAGAGTGCTCTGGTCACCTGAGAGCCTAACGGCACGTGGATCGATGGTTTGAGCCCCGCTGTTATGTCTGCGTGGTCGCAGGATAAAGATCCCGTGTTTTACTTCGCAAAGAGTAGGAGGTTACCCCCAAGGGACATGGCTCCACTATCCCTTCCTTCTCCCATTGGCGCGATATGACCGAATGTGGTTAAAGCGTCCTGAATATACAACCAACCTGTCTGATTATCATTATACAATGTTTTTGACAGTCGTCTGCGACCTTTCCTCGGATGAGAGGTATATGGAGCCAGCAGCCAGAGAGAAAAAAATGAAACGGAAGCCTCGGGATGTGTCACCCGCCGCTGTCGCAAGCATCTGTTCGGGTCAATCTCCCACAGCACCGATCCAGGTGGCGCTGTCATCAATGACGCATTTGCAGCGTCAGGCGGGTCAGATCCGCGAGCACTCCAGCGGACGCACCCTGCCAGCCCGCCAATGGCCACCCCGAGGGGCGCGACCCTTACCCAGTCTACCAGGGGCTCCACTCCCACTATCTGGAAATGCGCTACCACCGACACTTCTCCCATATCTCCTCCCACCCCCACCACCGCCAAGAGGGGCGCCACGCCCACCCCCACCACCGTCAGGAAGAGCGCCACCCCCACCCCCACCCACAGCACCGCCAGGAGGGGCGCCACGCCCACCCCCACCACCGGCAAGAAGAGGGCCACCCCCACCCCCACCACAGGCAAGTAGAGGGCCACCCCCACCCCCACCCACAGCACCGCCAGGAGGGGCGCCACGCCCACCCCCACCCCCGTCAGGAGGGCCACCCCCACCCCCACCCCCGTCAGGAGGGCCACCCCCACCCCCACCCACAGCACCGCCAGGAGGGGCGCCACCCCCACTCCCACCACCGCCAGGAGGGGCGCCAGGCCCACCCCCACCGTCGTCAGGAGGGGGGCCACCCCAACCCCCTCCACCGCCAAGAAGAGAGAGACGAAGTCGACAAAGCTGCATATTGGTAGCCTCCTCCAAGGCTGTAGAAGCGGCGCGGTTTGGGTCCTCGGCTGACGCTCCTGGCTCCGGCGGCGGTTTGTTTGGTGCGCAAGTGGACGTCCCTAAGCCCCCGGGTGGGTTTGCAGGTATGGCTCCAGCATTTGGTGCGCCACTATCGCATCCATTAGGTGCATCATTTGGGGCTCCACCACAACCTGGTCGGCCGTCTGAGGCATTTATGGCTCCACCACAAGCTTATCGGCAGGCTCAATCATTTGGGGCTCCACCACAAGTTGGTCGGTCGTCTGCGTCATTTGGGGCTCCACCACAAGCTGGTCGGCCGTCTGAGGCAGTTGTGGCTCCACCACAAGTTGGTCGGCCGTCTGAGGCAGATGAGACACCACCACAAGTTGGTCGGCCGTCTGCGGCATTTGCATCACACGGCGCTCCTCCGCTAGTTGAGCGTCGGAAGTTTACATCGGCCCTGTCACAATCACCGGCTAACGAAGAAGGAGTATGGCATGGCAAACTTATGGCAGGTAGGAGGACGTTACCTCCGCGGGACGTTGTGAGACATACGTCTAAAGAAGAGACGACAGTACCTGCCCGTGCTGCATCCATGACGATCACCGGGGATAGGATTGGTGCTCTGCCTGAGATGTCTGCTGGGATGTCATGTTCTGCAAAAGAACGTGTGTCCGTTGAGTCTGTGACCTCCGCCATGGATTTACGGGCCCCGGGCAAGGCCCAGGTGTCTCGGGCCCCAGACAAGGCCCAGAAGTCTCGGGCCCCGGACAAGGCCCAGGAGTCTCGGGCCCCGGACAAGGCCCAGGAGTCTCGGGCCCCGGACAAGGCCCAGGAGTCTCGGGTCCCGGACAAGGCCCAGGAGTCTCGGGCCCCGGACAAGGCCCAGGAGTCTCGGGTCCTGGATAACGCCCCGGAGAAACTGGGGAAGGATGAGGTAGCGACACAAATCCGTTGCCTGAAGATGATGAGTCATAGCTCACTGCCTCCACCACAACTAAAACAAGGCATACCTCCGCCACCACTACCCCAACAACAACAACCGCAACAACAACCACAACAACAACCACAACAACAACCACAACAACAACCACAGCAACAGCAAGAAGTCATACCACCGCCACCCCCACAACAACAAGGGGCCGAGGACGAGATGATGCGGCAAATGCACCAAGATATGGGAATGCGCTATAGAAAACGCCCCGCCCCCGTGCCCAGTGCGTCGCCAAGGTATATGGCGACGTCCGCCATGGTGAGAGACAGGAGCGAATCAGAGAATCAGAGGATGGCGGAACTTGAGCAGGACAGGTCACCGCGGCCGGATGCCAAGAAGGGGTATTCCGCGAAGGTCAGGTCCCACATGCTCCAGCGCGAATTGTTCACTCGGCCAGGTGCGCTGATGTCGCCCGTGACCCGCACGGCGGCTGGCCCCAGCAGAGGAGGTGGGGGAGAAGGGGGAGGAGGTGGTGAACGCGGGGCTAGCATGCCTGGACCCACCGGGAGAGGTGGGGGAGGAGGGGGAGGTGCTGAAAGCACACGTCGACGGTGAGTATATACCACGCATGCCTTCTTCTAGTGTGTCGTTTATTTATACCAACGATAGCGTTATACCGAGCATTTTATCATCACTTTCCTTCCCATACCTTCAATTATCTGCAATATAACTGAAAAGATTGTCTTACTTTAATTTATCCTTCGAGACTCCGCCCCCCCCACCCCCCACTCTACTCTCGAATTTAATCTATCGTTTTCCACTTCGCCAAGTCCATAATTTGCTTTTTGTAAGTGATAGTATAGCTCTAGCTACCCGTATGCGTATCCTATATTTCTTACAGAGGGCGGAGTGCTGCAGAGGAAGACGGATTCGTACTTGACGATAATGAGCCTCTCCTGGACTGCTGTGACTTGGGTAAGTGGTCCACATTCTGCCCTGATAGGCTTCCAATGTTCCTCCCTAGTCTCTTGTCCTCTCTACTCTCCAGTCTGTTTGCTAGTCTCTTCTTAAGTCTGTTCCTCACTCTGTTCTCCAGTCCGTGTCTCACTCTGCGTGTGATTCCAGATTGCGGTTCACTATGTTCCCCGGTCTGTTCCACAGTCTGTTCTCATTTTACTGTTTTATCTGTTCCCCAGGCTCTTCCCTTATCTGTTCCCTAATGTACTCCCCATTCTGTTGCCAGTCGCCCTCCCCCACCCCCCTCCCTAATGCTTATCAATGATAGGTTTGTTGACTACTTTAAAACTATAACCTGGAAATGAAACGCAGTGTGTGTGTCCGCAGAGCTCTCACATGGGCCCAGCTCGTCCAGTGAAGACGATTGCTGCAGCCAGCCCTGTGACGTCACAGCGCCCGATGACGTCACAGCGCCCGATGACATCACGAGCGGCAGCTTTAACTTGACGTCGCACGCGCTGGGCAAAGTGTTTCAACTCCAAAACACGGTACGCTCATTAGTGGAACCTTATATTCGTTAAATCCTGATTAGTTGTTGCCCATTTATTTATGATGTTTATCCAGCTTAGCTTTACTGTACAACGGATATGCACATAGCATACACCCGTGCAAGATAAAACATCCCATGTCTTTCGGCGTAGTATGGGGGTGGGGGCGGGGGTGGGATAGAGGGAGGGGGTACCCCCGGGAATACCTGGACCTGTCCCATTGTCACGACATACGGAGATTAAAGCTTTCTACTGAAACAAAACCGAGCCCCATAACATAACTGGTTTATCGTTTGCTTGTAGTTGCATGTTTTACTTTTAAGTTTGGACGGTATTGCATTTCAGGTGGTATTTCGCAGCACCATAAGCCAATATCTGACCTTGGTCGCTGTTTAATTTCCTCATCTAATGAACTAATGCTTATTTCTTACTTATCTGTTCAGGATGGTTTCTGGGATTTCTCCATGGACCTGGATTCCCTGTTGTCTACGTCACACGAGCGATGTCAGGAGATCCTGCGCCAGGCGGGGCTGCGATCGCTGGGTGAGTTCCTATGGCCTCTGAGTCGCTTTGTTTTGGTGTATGGTTTTGTTTAGCTTCTCTTATTCTCTGGTCTGTGTTTACTGCATATGCTGCAATGTACTGAAAGTTTTCGTTGCGGCGTGTGTGATATTTCGCATTTGGTAGTGTCTTTTCTCACTTTAATGTACTTCTCGTTGTGTTAATTTAATATCTATGAACTTTATTTAGACAAACCTAAACTGGGTGTCGTTCCGAGACGGTCTTGTCTTAACACGTGGTGGCAAAGGCAATTGAGGCGAAACGCAGTGGTGATAGTGCTTAACTTACCTGACAGCAGTTCGTTAACTTACTGCCAGCCTCTTGCTCCGCGAGGCGGTGAATCCATCTAAAAAAAAAGACCTAATTCCCTCCTAGCTTGCTAGCTAAAACCCGTCCTCCCGAAACGAGGCTGACTAACTAACTTAAAACAGAGGCGGTGACATCACCGCTATAGTTGCTATAGCAACGCACGCGAGGAAAACTATCGTGCGGTGCAAAACTATGGCGTCCTGGGATAGCACTCGCGTATAGGGCATGCAAGTGAATCTCGTTTTATGTGTGCGATACCTCACGAGATCAGATTTTGGGGACAACGACGTTATATGCGACCTTAATTTGTCACTGCGCAACTCACTCGCTCCCTGCTTGACGAATCAAAACGCTGTCATTCTAGTCACGATTTATGACGTGGAACCAGGCAAACTGCGCGGTGAGCGAGGGGAGAAAAGGGTGGGTCCCTTCTAGACCTGTATGGAACTTAAATAAGCACCTGTTAACTATCTAGTGACAATATATTGCTGGAAGACACTTTGAACTTGTATTTTCCCATATCAATAACTGCGGTCAGTAAACTTGGCGCACTACAGCCCGCCGAATACCCAATATTTGTGCTGGCCTGACTGTGTTGCCGACGGCCGAATTACAGATGACAAGCGGAATAAACCATAATTCGCGAAAATGGGGAAACGGCTATTGTTTTCGACATATCGATTTATCCAATGTTTCTCATACTGCTGATGCATATGGGTGATTTTCTGAGCAGATATGATAGAGCCACTTGAGCTTAATACTACTTAATTGTTGCTTTACCGCGAATGATTTTATTACAGTTTTGTCCAAATCAAGAAATCAATTATGACGGCTTGGACAAATTATAACTAAGCTTTATTTAAATAAATCAATCTTTTTTTTTTTAAGTATATGGGAAATGATATGTCTTTTACATATTTTTTAATCTATGATAAAAAAATTCAATTTGTCAAATTTTAGTTTTTTGATTATATTGAAATATTGATTTTTTTTGCAAGTCAACAATCAAGTGAACATACCAATAAAACATTGCAAAGAATGTGAATATGAATTAGACAAGAGTACAAAGTATGTGGATGCAAATGTCAACTAAATCTATGAAGAAATGAAAAAGTGAACAGACGGCATAAAACTTTAAATAGAACATTTAAAGAAAATTAATGAATTTACCAATGTCATGAATAATGTTTGTCATCACAGAAAGTAGAAAGTTGATTGTTATAGCCTACTAAATTGTAATGTCCAGTTATATATTAAGCGTTGTAAACTGGTCTTTTCAAATAATGGAACATATTATCATATATACTATAGCAACCGAGCAGAAGTCTGAAAAAGTGATTATACAACACCAGTTTATTTATTATGACACACATAATTTATTAGCAAAGCAATATGGCTTGGTGCTCTTGTCACAACTGTAGCTAAATGTTAGAGAAAAGAATAAAAGTAATAACATGTGCCATATATATTGCTGATTAGTATAATTTTATTGTGATGTTTATACTGGTTAAATGAATATATATATATATATGTAAACCTGCCAAAGATGTTTAATGTTACTTGAGTCCTTATGTGCTACTTGTTATTATGGATATTGTTCTTCATTTTTTTTTTTTTTTTTTTTTTAATATACATCATATGCATAGACCTCAGGACAACAGTACCAAATAGGTGCAATTTAATCAAAATTAAGTCAAACAATCTAAACAGGACATCTTATCATTACAGAGTTATGCAGCATTAATTTCAATGTAGATTTTAATTTGCAAATGTCATGAACAATTTTGGTCACCCAGGGCTGATTTAATGTAGAAAAAAGTTGATGATTATTATATCCTATTAAACCATTATCCTATTAAATGTCCTATTTTATTTTAAAAGTCATAAATTTATCTTTCCTTCATTTAAATTGATGGAACACAATCTAATACAATATACCAGTAGCAACTGAGAGATTTGAAAAAGCTTATATGTTATATTTATTACGGTACACAGGATTTATTAACCAAGGCATGTGACCTTGTCATTGATGTAGTTAAATTGAGGAGAATTAAGGGATGAAATTGACCTAACAAAATGTAACATATATATTGATTATCCCTTTATTGGGATTTTTTATGTTTATGCTGGTTAAATAAAAATGTTTCTATATATAATATATATATTTAATAATATTACTGAATTCATTATGGGTTAATTGTTATAAATATTTTTAATAGTTTGTTGTTCTTTTGTTTCTTTATTATATGTTTCATGTTTCATCAGGACAAAAGTAGCTATGAAAGGTGTAATTTAATCAAACTGCCGGTAATTGGACAACCTTAAAAGGAAATGTTATGAATTTGATGAAGTATTAAGTATCAAATTTTTTGTACCTTCATCTAGTTTTTGTACCTTCACTTACTTTTTGTACCTTCACTTAGTTTTTGTATCTGCTACATTTGAAATACTGGCAGATTTTATTTTATGCCATGTGTTGTTAACCTAATTAAACTGATATGATAAAAGCAAATCCAATGCAAAGAGACAAATAGAAACTTTGATTTATTATCATCATGTTTATGCAATGTATGAGCAAAAAGTAGTCAATCATGAAGGTTATACACTGAATAATTATTGATTTTGTATGTTTGCATTACAGATTCTTGATGAAAATCTCCATATATTTAAAGATGCCACAATTTTAAAATAATTTTTGTTTCCTTGTGTGTTTATGTCCAAAGTAGGAAAAGAAAGTGTAATTTAATTAATGAAAATCGAAAGAAAATGTTATAATTAAAGATTTATACAGAACTAAGGCTATCAGTAAGCTAAACGTGGACATATCAGCTATGCAAATTAATAATATCAACACAAGTGGCCACCTATAAAAATCTAAAAACTTTTTGTTTTATAACTTAAGGCTTAATTTCACCATTCCCATAAAGAGGAAGCATAGATTATCTATTTTTGCTAGCATATTTGAAAGGACCCGTTAAACTGAGGTATGACTGAAGTCAACTGCATACATGTATATACTTTTTGGATATTAAGTTTGCCGCACCAGTTTAACTTAGATCCAGATCATTATACCGGTAAGCCGATAAGTACATTTAAGCTAGCTCACTCTGTGGAAATAGAAAAGTCACAGCACTGGTCTATTTTGTGGTTCTCATGAAACTGTTTGTCAAAATACCCATCAATACTATGAATGTAACAGAACGGACGCAATTTAGAAAGATAATTTGAGCACAGTAAATTTACAACGTTGTTCTTTTGAAATTTGCCTATTTGAATGGTAGTTGCACTCACGATTGAAAAACTGTAATTTTGACGGCAAAGGTTGTCCATACCTGTCACTCGATTACTCCAGATCAGTGTAAACATTGGGAAATCATCTACCTGTTGTGCGCCTAGTTAACTGAACGTGGCCAGTTTTATGGAAAATGACATGTCCAAAATGTCATCTACCAACATATCGAGACGAAAAAGTTAACAGTTCCTTATTTAAGACGCAAGAAAGACGAATTGCGACCCACCCCTTGTTCGCCTCGCCGGCCGCGCAGCTTGCCTGGTTCCGCGTCCTGTGTCATAACTTAATATGACAGCCCTCTGCGCGCGGTATCCATTGTTACGCAGGGGGCGAGTCAGGCTGCGCACTGAACAAAAAGCACGTGTTCGTTTGTTTGTCCCCAAAATCCCAGGCCGGAAGTAGAACCCGCGAGAACTGACTTGCTCTATTGCAGGGGAGATATGAGGGGGGGGGGGGGGCTATGAACGTTATACTTGAACCATTTCGCTTAAAATATATCGCAAGACAACATGCCAGAGTCAGAAGCTATTGTTATACAAAAACTCGACATTAAAACAAAACCCAAAACAATAATAACGCTGGAGTTCTGTTGAGATTATGAATGTATACTATATTCCTGTTTAACAATAGGCCCGAGGCCCTCGTGTTGACAGATAACATGGCACACAACAATCTTATTCAGTTTACTATCTCTTAATAGTTCAAACGCCTTGTATACAAATGCTGCAAGTTTATTTAGTACTGTTGGATTTGTCGTCGCCATAATGGCTATACATTTTGCGTGGCCAGGCCTTTGCCAATAATATAATGTTGACGTCCCTGTGTTGTAGGAGAGCGGGCGGCCACACAGATACAGCGTCTGGTAGCCACGCTCGTTGTGCTGCTGCGACTGCTGCAGTACCTCAGCATGGCCGCCACGCTGCTCAACAACCACTACGACCTCGACCTCACCTTGCAGTCGTTGCTAGGCGGGCAGAAGGCGGCGTCTGTGGCGGCGTTCGAGGCGAGGCTGCAGCGGGCCCTGGCGTTCGCTCGGCAGGTGAAGACCGCCTACCCGCTGGTCTACAGCACCTTGGAACTGGGGCGCAGCTGGGAGCACGCGCTCTGTCGCCTGCTGCGGCTGGAGCCAGAGTCACGTGTCGAGACCCGGCTGTGAAGGGACAGCGGCAACAAGTAGGGAGGCAGAGGACGTATAAAGCGGACGTGGGGAACCACAACATAGAAGCCACTATATTGGCTTAGTCTTAAAGTTACTACTTCAGATCCATTGATGTCAATAGTTACGATGTTCTTATGTATCCAAGGCCAACAAAGATTATTTAGGTTAGTAAGCGTACACATTAATGGCGAAAACAAGTCCTCGGTCAAAAATAGGATGATATCTGTTCGACCAAATTTAGTGTTCGTACCATTCGTTGATAATGTTCGAATTCCGCGATTTGATGGTTTGACAAATGGACTGCTTTGATTCGCGATAGGTATACATATTACATTCGTAATGTGTGGCAATATTTGTTTAATATTAATATTAGATATTCCGGAATGAATGCTTTTCCTCATATGTTACCTATATCGACGTATTAGTTAGAAATAATGGATATTTATTTTATGTATCAACCTCTTATTGTTGGCGGTTTGCTTCATGTTACATGACCAATGTGGTTGTCGCATTCCTGTTGATGGGTTTAACTATAGATGAGTATCATTGATTATTTTGCAAGATTAATTGCTGCTTTAACATGTAACATGTAACATGAACCAACCTGTGAAGAAAGGTCCAGAGTTCACTGCCCTATTTACAATACAATTCCCAGATCCCGATATCCCGTTTGCTTTATTCAAGTGATTACAACTTGCTTTATGGCCACAAATGTTTACTGCAGATTTTTAATTATGCTGAAGATTTCATTACAATCAATTTATACTATCCTATGTGATATTTTTATTTTATTTTGTTGTATTCTTGCTTTGTTCTTTCATTTAAATGTGTTTATGTCACCATAATTGTCTTTATAATATGCTTAGAATTATGTTCAGATTTCTCCTGTTTTAATTTGTTTGGTTTAAACTCCCTGTAATGGGTCACGCGTCTCACTTTTAAAGACCATGTGTATGTCCCATAAAGTCCTCTTTTCATGCAAGCCGCTTTATTTCTCTGCGGTGCCATCGTGTTTGCGAACGCTTCGCCGCCTAGATTTCTGTGGTTATTGAAGAAAGTACCTGTTAGAACAACAGAGCAACACCATTTGGACTGTTTGGACCGGGAACCGCCATCAAAGGGTAATTATACTATTCGAAGAGTTTCATATCCCAGGCAACCAAGGTGGTTTATCTTTGCATTGACGCAAGTTACCTCTTCTCTATGGGCACAACGGTGTCAATGGTGAGTTCTTTAGACGTTAGTAGGGAATCGACTGTAGAAGCATGCTTGCCTGGGAGCACTTGCGCCAAATCTGTGTGTAGTTCTCGCTTTTGGGATATGCGTAAGACAAACCGGTACTGGTATTTTATTCCAGATGGTGATAGGTAATTTCATGAAATAAACAGGACTCACGCTTTACTTGGTTTTGTTAGTGCGTTGTTTATTCACTCAATTTCATAACTAATAATCAATCAGAGGATTTGCAACTGGCATTGCCCGGAGAGTATTTCTCAGCACGATATGTTCAAGCCTTTGACATTTGTGCAGAGGTAAATCCATCTTACAAGACAAGCACTGGCATCATGCGATTAGGATTAATTGAAAAACAAGAGATAATTAACCCATGTCTGATGGCATGTGCATTTTATCGCAGGAGTATTTTCAAATTTCGCCTTGAGAAGTTACAATTTTAGTAGTTATCGCAGTGTGTGGAGTTATCGTGGACGGAGCGTGAGCGGAGTGAGTGCGAACCTGAAAATATCCAATTTAATATCTTTGAAAGGTAAACATACGGGAGTCCGTTTTTACGAGACTGTTAAGAGGATGACGATTCTGTTCGTCTTTGTAGTTACTGTACCGTACGCATACAGTGCCGCCATCTTGGGAGCATTTTCGAAGTCAACCGATGAATTGTGGTTCCAATATTGTTATATTGTAACGGTGCGACGCAAAGATACCGTCTGGTGCAGACAGCGGCATTCGTTATGAAAGGCGAGAAATCTGGCAGAGGGAACAGGGATTAGCACAATTATAGACCATTCGGGAGGCTCTTATTACTTACTGTGTTACAAAGATGGAAGTGCAGGACAATAGTCGCGGTACTCGGCCACGATACATACAGCGGTCACGGAAGCAGCCGGCAATTGTTTTTAGGCTTTCCCTGTACCAAAATAACTTCATTGCGGGAAAAAGAGGAGAAATATGTGGAATATACTTTTCAGTGTATGAAACATAGTCATCACTCGCGTGTCCGCCAGGAATTTTACCCATGACATCGATCGATTTGCTGTCGAGCGCCACACCACGGAGATTTTCTGACTTATAGAGAGTGTTATCTGAATGCTAAATAAACGGACCCACGTGACACATGTGCATTGCAAAACAATATGCATGTTTATTATTTACAATTTTATAAGCTCAATTGTACAAAAGGTGGATTAACAAAAAAACGAAATAATCTCTACATATTAAAATTTATCGCGGGTTGTGCTCCTGCAATAAATACTGTATTATATTTATGTCAAGAACAAAAACTCAATGGACAGGCAAGTGGTCAACTTTAAATACTAATAGAACACTGGACATTAAATGCGCAGAATAACACCTGGCAAAATTGTAACTCACAATTCAAGTTCTGCTTTTGTCCACCAAGTAATACATATATCCCTTATTCTATATATATATCAAAACCACATTGCACCATACAGCTATAGCGTACAATACCCATTTTCTCTTTCGAGAGGTACATTATCACAAGTTAAGTTATCTGCAGGATAGAACTATTCCGATTGCCTGCTTGTAGTCGCAGCTTCGCATTATACCCTGCAATATTATATATATATTTATATATATATGAAGAAAGGTACTGATGCATGCAGACGCGGCAAAGAACTGAATTCTGTTAAAAAATATGCTTCATTTCTTTTTTCTCCGGGGTACATAAAGCACGTAAGAGACAACATACATTAATCTCAATGTTTACCCCACCTACCTCCCACATACACAGAACTAAAGAGTTCATCTCACTAATACGAGAATATAATTATCTTCAGCTAAAGAGCAAAAGCCATCCAGAAATACGAATGTCTCAGACAGGAAATGGTCAGGACGTCAAGAATCAACCTACAACCTTGTCCATATATATATAAATCTCTCTCTCTCTGTATATATATGTCTATATGTCTCTCTATATATATCTTGTCTTTTGCGAACAGTAGGAAATGAAATACCATAGCAAGATACGGTGAATACGAATGTCACAGATAGGAAATGGTCACGGTGTCAAATGTCATGACAAATACTGAATCAACCGAGAACCTTGTTCACACAATATACATGTATATCTCTAAGTCTATACATATTGTCTTTCACAAACACTCGCAAATGGAATACCATGGCAAGATACAGTGAACAATACTTTACAGGGGGAGGGCAAGGGGGGGGGGGGTCGTGTTCCTAGGTCAGCAAGAATTAATGTCTTTTATTCCCAGGTCACGATATATTAAATGAAGAACTCCTCGCATACAAAGAAAGGACGAAAACATGGCTTAAAATTGGGGATTTCTCGATTCACGGTCATTTAGTATTAAAATTCCTCGTTCACCATTAATGAAAATACTTGATCACGACGGTCGGCTAATACCCCATTCCCAGTTCACGAAGAATTATTTTCCTCATTCCCACTTCACGGTGAAATTAAAAGCCCATTCCCGAGGAACGGTTATACCCCTTGCCCCCCTCTCTCCCTTAATGCGCTCGAGGCTTACAGAATCTCATTTTGAGCTAGGCCTTTAAATGTAATAGCTTCAGTGAATTGTACTGAACGAACGTTAGATATATCAAATGTCTGGCAATGTGGGCGATGAAATGGGGTTGGCTGAAAAAACGCTCCAGATGCAGATATGCCATGATTCGGAACAATTACCTGTTGGTCTGCAGCCCAGATCGCTTACAAATTGAGCCCAGGTGGCGCCCCAAGTCAAGAATAAACGTTGTGTACCTTTACCTTGTTATTCACCGGCTCATTTAAAAGTGCGGGACTGTTAAGTTTAAATAACCCGTTTAACACAGATTGTACTGTACTTGCCATTGCCATACTCTGCCATTGGAATCTGCCATTGGAATCATGCTGTCTTAGCCCCTGTCTCCACCAGCCATATCTACATCCTCTCGACACCCCCTCCCTCCCTTGAAAGCGCTGTGACTTTGTCCTTGTAGCAGATGGCTGCATATGAAGGCGACCCCGAACATTATGCACTGCTCGGACTGTCAATTAAAGCCTTCATTTCACAGCCGATTGTGGCTCACCACGCCGTCCGCTTCACCCGAACGTGTCACGCCGAAGCACGACTCGGGATTCCGAAGGGTATCCCTAGACGAGTACGGCGGTGGGACCGGGCTTGCCTCTCCCCCAGAGACGGCAATCTCCATCCCTACACCGGATTCCGGAGCGGTCCCGTCATGAAGCATCCTCGGCATCCCGCCAGCGCCGGACTGCCTCCCGAGCCCCGCCTCGTCTTGCCGGCTTCCGACCTGGCTGGGTTGAGGACCCTGTGCTGCCCCCGTCTCCCGCTGCAGCTCGCCCGCGGCAACGGCAGTGACGGCGTCGCCCCCTGGTGGCTGAGAGTCGCAGTAGCTGGGAGGCGAGGGGCTGGTCTCGCTGTAGGACGGGGGCGATAACGCCGGGGCGTCTGACGGTAGCGCCCCGTGCGTGTTGATAGTGACGTCACCGGTGCTCAGGATGAAGATAGCGGGGGGCATTCCTCCCGGATTGGCTGTCCGCGCCGCCTCCTCGTACGACGGTGGAAACGGAAACTGAATCTCCACTGTGGCGGCTTCCGGGTCATGGACCCCATCAGTGGCTACAGGGCGGGCAACATACCGCGCTAAGGGAGAGCAATATTATAACGGGCTGTAGAGTCATTATATACTGCAGGCATTTTATATCAGTCAAAAAAATTCTTTTACATAATATGAACGTCACTGGTCGACATACCAGCAAAAAACCTAGTATCATCACTTTAAGAATTTTCGGTTCTGGCATGAGCCTCATGGGCATATTTGTATTGTCTCGTAATTAAAATTCACTCTTTACCGCCAACAAGTTATGGTCTCGTAATTAAATCCCACCTGTAGCCAACGCCAAGTTATTGTCTCGTCATTAAAGCCCACCTGTAGCCACCGCCAAGATATTGGTAATGGTAAATGGTAAAATGTTTATGCAGTACTTTAGGCACGACGCTCAAGGAACATATATACAATTTTCGATACAATATTCAGATAGATAACGTAATTGTCTGTATACAAATATCAGCTACAGCGATGCTATTGTCAAGTTATTGTCAACTTATTTTCAAGCTATTGTCTCGTAATTAAAGCCCACCTGTAGCCACCGCCAAGTTGCGATAGTTCGGTTGCTGGTTCTTCCTCCAACGGCTTGAGTTCATGATCTTTCCCAGAATGATACTGCCACATATGAACAGGACTCCGCACACTAAAACAAACCACTCCAACATAAATAAAGGGAAATCTATTAACCACAACCGGAATAATTATTCTACATATATAGCGTAGAGATATACAGAATACCCATGTCATTACAGTGCAACCAGAAGTACTCTTTTTAATAAAAAATAAAAACACACCATATCGACACTTCCCCACAAATCCCCTCCCTCTTCGGTCTATGACACCATGCGCTTTGGGGCGGGAAATTCCACTCCATCACGCCCTTATCTTTCTACCCACCCCCCCCACCCGCCCCCGCCCCTTCACTTGCTCCTCTCCTCTCACTCCCAGCAGTTCAGCCCTCTCTTCCCCCAGCACTCACTCTCCCTGTTTGCTTCTGGCACTTGCACATTCTCTCTCTTTCTTCTTCCCCACTGATATCTCGCTTCTTCTTGTCAAACTATCCTATAACCTCTCCCCCACCACCCCCACCGTTCCCCACGCTTCGCCGCTCCATAACCTTGCGGTTGACCGAGAGCCACTCACCAATCCCGATGACGCACCAGACCATGGGGATGGATAGGTCTTCCTCCATGGCCAGCTCGTAGGACTTCCGGAAGAAGACGGACCCCAGCGTGATGAAGACCACGCCCAGGGCCGCCAGAAGGCTGAAGCCAACCACCAGGCGGCACCACAAGCGATGGCCCCCGGGCATCGCGTCCTTGTTCCAACCATACCTGGAACAGCAGATACGGACAGGTCAAAGGAGACGTGGTTAGCGATACATACCATTGCACAAAGCTCAAACGCGAGTTAGCAATAACTACAAGGCGATAAGAGAGGTCAAATGTGTGGCAATATATATACTCCCCGTTAAGGTCAATTGGTACTAACATTTTATTTTATTAGATTAATATGACACTGTACTATCCAATACGACACGTACATAATGGCGAAGAAAAACCTTCACTGTAAAATTCAGTAAAATAAAGTTTACTTTAAATTTGACAGAAGTCAGTGAAATAATGCCCAAATAATATGCAAATAGGCACAATGCCATAAATTAATTAAATAGCACGTCCGCGAACAAAGTACAGCAACTGACCCATCGGATTTGTCAATGTCCGAATAAACTACATTGACTAATAATTTTGGAATGTTTCCATTAAAGTCACCTGCGGTCTGGATCGGGATCCGCCTCTCTGGGTGGTCGGGAACTCCAGATTTTGATCCCGAAAACACGGAGCTCTCTGCCCGGAGTCGTTGCACCTGTCCGCTCGCCTTGACCACTGGTGTCGCCTGGAGGTGCGGCTGAGCCTCTGTCCAGACTGGGATTGGTGCTGGAGCCATCCTGTGACGGGGAGTGTTGATAGGCGGGACGCCTCGGAGCGCCGCCTCTCACGCTGAGTATATCATCAGGCGTGGAGCCGCTGGACTGCCAGAAGGAGCCGAGCCTAGACGCTCCCCGGACGGCATTAGCATGGTGTGGCATGGTGCTTAGGTGTGGACTCTGGACTGAAATCAATGTATATACATAAATGCTTCATAATGTGCTGCGTCCAGATTTGGTCAGTGCTTTAACAATAAATGTGGCTATTCACTTCTACCACTGATATTGATTTCATAGTTAACAATGTGTCAGAATAGGCCCCTAAAATTGCATTTAAGGAAAAAAATCCATTGGTCACCGTTGGTATTTAGGCAGTAGAGAAGATTAAGTTATGTAATGCTATTGAAATATAAAATTGTGAATCTTCATCATTATTCTCACTAAAAGCACACTGAAAAGAAATGAACAATTTTTTCATGCAATTATTTTTTTTGTATTTCCTTGTACCTTTGGTACATCATGCAATAAAAAGAATGATATGTCACCAACCAATGTTATACGGGTTATTCGCATTTGCACTGAGAATAGCCGCTTTTATCTTTAAGAAAAAATACTGAGTTTCTTACTGTATGTAGACTATATATTTAAAACTGTTTGTGAAGCTTGTTGATTGTAGTATAATAATAACAATAACATGTTGTGCAATTCACTGGAGAACTTCAAAGGCCTGATAACTGGACCCTTGGTCTTATAGATATAGAATGTGTACTCTACTATAGATGTGTATGTTCTGCTAGGCCAGCCTAAGCAGCCAGTGAGTGGTTCAAGCACCATCAGTGCAAATGTCCATGTTCATGCAAAGAGTAGGGGTAGTAAGACCTGGATCCTATCTACCTAGTTCCTTATATACCATTGTTGTCTGAATGGAGCAGATGTCTATTGATCACTGGAAAATACATGCCGGGCAGACAGTGCATAGCTCATATAATGCAGTATTTCATCAGCAGGCTTACATCACGACCCTAAATCTTCTGGCACTTCTCATCAAGCTACTTCCAAGGCTCAACCCTTGGTACAGTCTCATCAACTCACCCTCATACTCTCCTGACACTTTCACTCATTTTTACCCTTCTTCTGGTACTACCATTTGTTTTTCCTCATCTATATAGATACTACTCACCCGGTATTCACATTTGCTTAGCCAGTCACACACCAACATATCTGGCTCCCTTCTCCCACTTATTCATGACAGCATCAGTATAACTTAAAAGATATTGTCTGAATCTGTGTTTTAACACATTCAAATGATGCCGCATTGCATAATAACCATGCAGTTCTCCAGCTCAGATTTCCATCAATTAAGGTCAAAATAACAATGACACACACTATTACACCTGTGTCTTAAGAGATATATAACCAGATTAAACAAGGTATTATTTACTCAGATCAAGCCAAACAGATGTGACTTAATTGCCTACTTAATAATGAGATTAGACTATGTAACAGTTATATAATAGGCCCCAACATCAGTTGTAAATTGTAAGGGAGTTATATAGTAAAGCGGCTTGATCATGTAAAAGTTTTCTGTAAATATAGCGAAAAGCCTGTAAACGGAGGGAGTTATATAATGAAGGGATGTGTACTGTATAAATAATAGCGAGCTCTAGCGAGCTATTATGGTAACGTATACGAAGAGAAAAAATAAATAAATAAATAAATAAATAAATAAATAAATAAATAAATAAATAAATAAATAAATAAATAATTTTTTTTTGGCTTGCCATACATTGCCATACTATGCGATTCAAAAAACGTCGGCCGCGCGTCATGGCCGAGAATGAAGGCGATAATAGGAGCCATTTCAGAAAGTTCCAGACTATATAACAGAATATAAGCCTAAAATTATAATTTTATTGCTTTATTTGTCTGAATATTGAAGGATTATGATTATGAAAACTATAAAACATTGATTACATTTTTATTCACCATTTCTCCCGGCTACTAGCGGAACGCCCTCTGTTGGGACATTGATGCTAACATCCGGCAAATGCGAACCCTGGCGAACGCGTTCGAAACTCGACTCAAAGTTTTGTTTGTTTTTGCTGTTTGGCATAGATCTAAGTGATAAGAAATTTAGACGAGGTGTGTATTATTTTTGAAAGTCATCTGTTTATTTCAACTGAGTGCTATGACAGTTTTCATGAATATTTCAGCCCCTGGTTGTCAATTTTTTAAGTCAGATAAGTGACCAAGTCGAGTGTCGTCTTCGCGTCGGTCTGTCAAACCGCAAACGGTCGTGTCACTGTCAACCCTGGTCAAATTAGACAAATAACTGACTCAGTCGTTGATTTGTTGACGTCTACTTGTCAGTACGTTTTGTTGAGATTGAAGGTTGGTATTTTGATATAAAACCATCTAACTTGACAGCTTTGGCTAATTTTGATCTTGAACTAAAGTTTTAGTCCAAGCTAAAACAAGTCAGATTATCAGATAGTCCTCGATTAGCCTGAATGTTCAGACGGTACAGTCTTGACACTTGTTCTTGTGACTGTAAGTGTAACAGTAAGCATCAGACTGTCAAACTGTAACGTCTGAACATTCAGGCTAGCCATAGATATCATATGGATATGGTCAGGGAGACAGGAAGGTATGATGAAATCAATCTGGACTGGTTGAAAGAACAAGCATAGCTGTGGTCAACACCAGTGTCACTGTCAGTGAACCTGATAGCCTGAAAATCAGACGTTAATGTCGTGACAGTCTGAAGGATCGACACTAACGTTAGTGTCGATCCTTCAGACTGTCACGACATTAACGTCTGATTTTCAGGCTATGAACCTGACAGTAGCCTGAAAGTTCAGACGCTACAGTCCTGACACTTGTTCTTGGTGACTGCGCTACAGTCCTGACACTTGTTCTTGGTGACTTGTTCTTGGTGACTACAGTCACCAAGAACAAGTGTCAGGACTGTAGCGTCTGAACTTTCAGGCTACCCTGACAGCAGTAGGCCTATTGCTATTTGGAATGCAGATTTTACTTTGATGTTTTTGGAATCATGTTTATACCGAGTTATTTTGGGCCAATTGGGGCCTTTGGCTTTAAACCACTGTCTGTGACTGTAAAACTAAAAAGTAGGTAGGGTAAACACTAAATTTTCCATATGACATCAAATTTCAGCTGCAGTTTTTGCCTTTTTAAATATAACAATTTAATTCTGGTCTCTATTATGATTCCAAACCTATATTTTAGATGCCTCCACCCATGAAATATATATAGCTCTAATTTGAAGAGTTTATTTGAGACAGATTAAATAGGATTTTAAACAAAAACTGTAAATATTTTATTACCGGTATATATTGTTCATAGATCTATACTATTTCCTAACATTTGACACCTTTTGCCTAATTCTGACACATATATCTAGGACATCAAAATTTCAGCTGCAGTTTTTATTCTTTTTAAATATAACAATTTAATTCTGGTTTCTAGACTCCAAACCTATATTTCAAATGCCTCCACCCCTGAAATATATAATTTGAAGAGTTTAATTGAGAAAAATTAAACAGGAGTTAAAACCAAAACTGTAAATATTTTAAGAATATTTTATTATATATCATTCACATGACTTACTATTTCCTTTTTTTGACACATTTTGCCTACTTTTGACACCCCAGGATAATTCAGATTTATTCACAACCATATCACTCATCTATGATTTGAAAAAATAGCTGTTTTTCAGTGCTATTTTTGTTAATTTTCAAATGATTTTAATCTATATAACTTATTTAAATTAATGCCATTATTACGATTTTTAATCAAATGCAGAATTATATATTTTATTCCCCTTAAAGCAACATTTTAAGTTTAAAATTGTCCAAATACAATCATTTTCCATGTCAAATGTCAAAAACTGGTTTCCCTGCCAGACACATATAGATCTAGATAACCATCACAAAACAATATAGGACATACAAATATTTTCACTTCCAGTCTATTTGGGCATGAAATTTAAACATATCACTGGCAAAAATATAGCTAGGATATCAACAGTTTAACAAATATTGAATGAAATCCCTTTTCCCGAAACTAAACAGCCCCTCTTAAAATGTCAAGCTTTGAGTATATTCACACAAAAAATGGTTGTACTTTGTATTGTCAACATCCCCTTGCTGACAAATAATTAAAATATTAATCAAAAAGGCAACAATTATTTAATAAAAAGTTTAATAAAAAAGGCAACAATTATTGAATTAAAAGTTTAATAAAAAAGGAAACAATTATTGGATTTAAAGTTTAATAGAAAAAAACAACAATTATTGAATTAAAAGTTTAATAAAAAAGGCAACAATTACTGAAACAACGGTTTTAGTAGTTCATATTGATAAGCAACACAAATGTGTACCATTTTGAGGATCAGAAAACTGTCTGGACTACTCCTACTCAAGCAGTATTGCTTTCAAATAGATACCAAGTATACATAATAAACAGGGTTTAGCATGTAAAAGTGTCTACCAGTAAATAGGCAATAGGCAACATATGGTCAGTTTACTTCATTTTACTTATACACTGCTGCGACTTATCTATGGCTGAAGTCTAATAATTTCTCAAAATCGGTGGGTGTGACTTATACACTGGAAATTTGGTAACATATGCCCAGTTTACTTATCTTTTTTTATGTTTACTTTCCACAAACATTTTTTGTGAGAGATACCAATATTACATTGGTAGCAAATTGTATAGATCTAGGATGATAGAAGAAGACGGATGATGATAAAACATACATTGTACTTCTGACATGTGGTGAGTGTTCAAGAAACTTACTCATGGTGTATTTAGCAACAATCGAGTATATGTTCTCATGGACAGGTCACAACTGCATAAAGCCTGCTATAAAACATGTTATAGATTGCTAGAATGGTAGAAGAAGAAGGATGATGATAAAACATACTTCTGACATGGTGTGAGTGTTCAAGAAGCTTACTCATGGTGTATTTAGCAATTGTTCAGTATCTGTTCTCATGGATAGGTCACAACAGGCAATGAAAATATGTTTTTCATGAAGGAGTTACCTCCGAAAATTGTTTTAATAGAAATGATATAGATCTATTAAAGTCCTTCTAATATAAATAGAAATATTTATGGACATGTTGTCATCAATTTTTGTTGGCCATATTGGGGCATATTTAGCTTTTTTATGAACATATACCTGGTACATAGATAGGTATAGATTGCTATAAATCTATGACCAGGTATAAACTTGATTTAAAAATATCTCATCAACCTATATATAATTTTAGCAAAAGGAAAAAAAATGAATAAGATATTAATTATCATAAAATAGATCTAATATGATTAATTATAGACTCAAGCAACTACTTATTTTTGTATTTCTCTGCATATATGACTTTAAGCCCAAATATTACCGTTAAACAACTAAGCCATCCATCTTATTTTTAATTAAAAGAAATAGATAAAAATATCAGTTCTATAACTTAAATAAGATATTTCAGTACAGGTAGTTTTAAGAATATAAACTACTTCAGCTAATACAGCAGATATAAGACAGCATCTAGTCAACTCGACCCACGACATACCCGACCCATCACCTACTCAACCCCAAGCCAACTCGACCCCAAGCTAACTCAACCTCAAACCAACTATACCTGTGTTGGTTTTAAGTCTAGTTGTCTAGAAACCTATAAGATTAGGACAGCTGGCTGCTGCCGTTGATACAGCAGCTTTAAGAGCTAGGCCTTTATTATTTTTTTATTTGGGTGAGCTCGCAACTTAGGCAATGCCTATTCATATTAGCGAGCTCTAGCGAGCTATTATGGTAACGTATACGAAGGGAAAAAAAAAAAAAAAAAAAAAAAAAAAAAAAAAATATGTTTGGCTTGCCATACATTGCCATACTATACGATTCAAAAAACGTCGGCCGCGCTTCATGGCCGAGAATGACGGCGATAATAGGAGTCATTTCAGAAAGTTCCAGACTATATAACAGAATATACGCCTAAAATTATTATTTTATTGCTTTATTTGTCTGAATAATGAAGGATTATGATTATGAAAACTATAAAACATTGATTACATTTTTATTCACCATTTCTCCCGGCTACTAGCGGAACGCCCTCTGTTGGGACATTGATGCTAACATCGGGAAAATGCGAACCCTGGCGAACGCGTTCGAAACTCGACTCAAACTTTTGTTTGTTTTTGCTGTTTGGCATAGATCTAAGTGATAAGAAATTTAGACAAGGTGTGTATTATTTTTGAAAGTCATCTGTTTATTTCAACTGATTGCTATGACAGTTTTCATGAATATTTCAGCCCCTGGTTGTCAAATTTTTAAGTCAGACAAGTGACCAAGTCGAGTGTCGTCTTCGCGTCGGTCTGTCAAACTGTCGTGTCAACCCTGGTCAAATTAGACAAATAACTGACTTAGGCCTAGTCGTTGATTTGTTGACGTCTACTTGTCAGTACGTTTTGTTGAGATTGAAGGTTGGTATTTTGATATAAAACCATCTAACTTGACAGCTTTGGCTAATTTTGATCTTGAACTAAATTTTTAGTCCAAGCTAAAACAAGTCAGATAAAGTCTGTTTGCTTTCAGTGTTTTAGCCATAGATTAGCCTGAATGTTCAGACGGTACAGTCTTGACACTTGTTCTTGTGACTGTAACAGTAAGCATCAGACTGTCAAACTGTAACGTCTGAACATTCAGGCTAGCCATAGATACCTTATGGATATGGTCAGGGAGACAGGAATGAAATCAATCTAGACTGGTTGAAAGAACAAGCATATAGTAATTGGACCAGTGATTGCGCACCAAGCGAAAGGTGGTAAAAATAATATGTAGATCATTTGGAATCTTACAAAACAGATGTCAATGTAGCTGTCACACATGAAGGCATCTGCCTGGATAAGTTTGGATACAAACTCCTATAAATCAAATCAGACTTCTGCAAGTGCGCAATCACTGGTACCTGCGCAATCACTGGTCCACCTTCTATAACTGTGGTCAACACCAGTGTCAGTGACCCTGACAGAAGTAGGCCTATTGCTATTTGGAATGCAGGTTTTATTTTGATGATTTGGAATTATGTTTAGACTGAGTTATTTTGGGCCAATTGGGGCCTTTGGCTTCAAACCACTGTCTGTCACTGAAAAAACTAAAAAGTAGGTAGGGTAAACACTTAATTTTCCATACGACATCAAATTTCAGCTGCAGTTTTTGCCTTTTTAAATATAACAATTTAATTCTGGTCTCTATTATGATTCCAAACCTATATTTTAGATGCCTCCACCCATGAAATATATATAGCTCTAACTTGAAGAGTTTATTTGAGACAAATTAAATAGGATTTAAAAAAAAACTGTAAATATTTTATTACCGGTATATCTATATTGTTCATAGATCTATACTACTTCATATGACATCAAATTTCAGCTGCAGTTTTTGCCTTTTTAAATATAACAATTTAATTCTGGTCTCTATTATGATTCCAAACCTATATTTTAAATGCCTCCACCCATGAAATATATATAGCTCTAATTTGAAGAGTTTATTTGAGACAAATTAAATAGGATTTTTTAAAAAAACTGTAAATATTTTATTACCGGTATATATTGTTCATAGATCTATACTATTTCCTAACATTTGACACCTTTTGCCTAATTCTGACACATATCTCTAGAACATCAAAATTTCAGCTGCAGTTTTTGCCTTTTTAAATATAACAATTTAATTCTGGTTTCTAGAATCCAAACCTATATTTCAAATGCCTCTACCCCTGAAATATATAATTTGAAGATTTTAATTGAGAAAAATTAAACAGGAGTTTAAACCAAAACTGTAAATATTTTAAGAATATTTTATTATATATTGTTCGCATGACTTACTATTTCCTATTTTTGACACAATTTGCCTACTTTTGACACCCCAGGATAATTCAGATTTATTCACAACCATATCACTCATCTATGATTTGAAAAAATAGCTGTTTTTCAGTGCTATTTTTGTTAATTTTCAAATGATTTTAATCTATAACTTAGTTAAATTAATGCCATTATTACGATTTTAATCAAATGCAGAATGTATATATTTTATTCCTCTTAAAGCAACATTTTAAGTTTAAAATTGTCCCAATACAATAATTTTCAATGTCAAATGTCAAAAACTGGTCTCCCTGCCAGACAAATATAGATCTAGATTACCATCACAAAACAATATAGGACATACAAATATTTTTATATCCAGTCTATTTGGGCATGAAAATTAAACATATCACTGGCTATTTTATGACAAAAATAGCTAGGATATTAACAGTTTAACAAATACTGAATAAAATCCCTTTTCCCGAAACTAAACAGCCCCTCTTAAAATGTCAAGCTTTGAGTATATTCACACAAAAATGGTTGTACTTTGTATTGTCAACATCCCCTTGCTGACAAATAATTAAAATATTCATCAAAAAGGCAAAAATTATTCAATAAAAAGTTTAATAAAAAAGGCAACAATTATTGAATTAAAAGTTTTATAAAAAAGGCAACAATTACTGAAACAACGGTTTTAGTAGCTCATATTGATAAGCAACACAAATGTGTACCATTTTGAGGATCAGAAAACTGTCTGGACAACTCCTACTCAAGCAGTATTACTTTCAAATAGAGATAACTAATTATATATAATAAACAGGGTTTAGCATGTAAAAGTGTCTACCGGTAAATAGGCAACTAACATATGGTCAGTTTACTTCATTTTACTTATACACTGGTGCGACTTATCTATGGCTCAAGTCTAATAATTTCTCAAAATCGGTGGGTGTGACTTATACACTGGAAATTTGGTAACATATGCCCAGTTTACTTATCTTTTTTTATCTTTACTTTCTAAAGACATTTTTTGTGAGAGATACTAGTATTAATTGGAAGCAAACTGTATAGATCTAGGATGATGGAAGAAGACGGATAATGAGAAAACATACATGTATTGTACTTCTGACATGTGGTGAGTGTTCAAGAAACTTACTCGTGGTGTATTTAGCAACGGTTCAGTATATGTTCTCATGGACAAGTCACAACCGCATAAAGTATGCTATAAAATATGTTATAGATTGCTAGAATGGTAGAAGAAGAAGGATGATGATAAAACATACTTCTGACATGGTGTGAGTGTTCAAGAAGCCTACTCATGGTATATTTAGCAATGGTTCAGTATCTGTTCTCATGGATAGGTAACAACAGGCAATGAAAATATGTTTTTCATTAAGGACTTACCTCCGAAAATAGTTTTAATAGAAATGATATAGATCTACTAAAGTCCTTCTAATATAAATATAAATATTTATGGACAAGTTGTCATCAATTTTTTTTTGGCCATATTGGGGCACTTTCTGTGAAAGGGTGTAGCTTTGTTATGAACATATACCTGGTACATAGATAGGTATAGATTGCTATAAATCTATGACCAGCTTTAAACTCGATTTAAAGATATCTCATCAACCTATATATAATTTTAGCAAAAGGAAAAAAGGGTCAGAAAATTAAAAATGAATAAGATATTAATTATCATAAAATAGATCTAATATGATTAATTATAGACTCAAGCAACTACTTATTTTTGTATTTCTCTGCATATATATGACTTTAAGCCCAAATATTACTGTTAAACAACTAAGCCATCCATCTTATTTTGAATTAAAAGAAATAGATAAAAACATCATTTCTAAAACTTAAATAAGATATTTCAGTACAGGCAGCTTTAAGAATATAAACTACTTCAGCTAATACAGCAGATATAAGACAGCATCTAGTCAACTCGACCCACGACACGCCTGACCCATCACTTACTCAACCCCAAGCCAACTCGACCCCAAGCTAACTCAACCTCAAACCAACTATACCCGTGTTGGTTTTGGGTCTAGTTGTCTAGAAACCTATAAGATTAGGACAGCTGGCTGCTGCAGTTGATACAGCAGCTTTAAGATCTAGGCCTTTATTATTTTTTAATTTGGGTGAGCTCGCAACTTAGGCAATGCCTATTCATATTAATATACAGTTTATAAGTTTATAATTTTATAAGTATAGCAAATACTTTACTGCAAACTAATAGATATGATATAATTTAAGCTGCAGCTATATATGTCAGTACTGTTTATTAACCATTTTTCTGACATCAGCCAAAAATTATGCTAAGTCACCATTACTAGTAATTTCACCTGTGCAGCAATATCTTCTATCCTAAACCATTGGCATTGTGATCAGCCCTGTAGTCTGTGTAAAAATAATCCACTTGGTTGCATAGAACTACAACGAGCACATTCAGGTTTTACATCTGCCATGACACTATTTAGTGTCGTAGTGAGTAGTGTAAACAACTGTCATACCTGTACTAAATTAGCTGCTGTGTCTCATGATGCTCGAAATAAAGTTATATGTTTCAATATATGTCTAACGGTTTAAGCTTAAGTTAAGCTTATGAGGGAACACAAAAACAATAAATTAAACTAACGCCTGAAACTCACGGACTTTGACCCTTTCCCAGTTCACGGTGTCAGGGTCTCCTGGCTCGGTCCCCTGTCAGCCTGTTCGTGACAAGACCTGACCCCGCTGTCATTACTGATTCGTTCCCTGTTGTCACACCTGAGCAACTTGTTTGACAGCATCCTGATACAGGGGAATCCCCCTGACGTCATTGTGTTGGTGCTGTGCTTGTTTGGTGAGGTGGCGCTGCAGGTCTTGCTGGCCTTGGCTGGATCCCGCGGACACAGGGGAGTTTGCAGGTTGATGACCCTGAATGACATTTCGACATACTGGGCAGTTCCACGCCGAACAACGATCGGGATCTTTGATCATGGACATTTTAGTAGGATATCAGAGGCTGGCTATGCCCGATCGCTCTTAAATAGGCATATCATATATATATATATATATATCAGTCTATATCTATCTTAGCCTATAATGTAGAAGTTGTATCAGATTTCGTGCCTCGACCTGCAGCTATGGGGAACAGGGATTTTGACTCGCCTAAATGGGCGAATGGGCAGATCGAACCGCTGATAATTAAGCTTAATTTCCATGAAAATGTAAAATCAGAGTCAAAATACTTGCTCGAATAAGTAAGTTAGAACACATTAACCAGTCTGAATTTGACAACCACGGCCTTGACCTTCAGAAAATGACGTCACTTACCGAACCGTACCAAAACACGGAAAGAACGGTGCCACGAAACATCGCAAAATGTCGCTAAACACTGCCCATGCTGGCAATGGCGTCTTGATTTATAGCGGGGAAAGGTAATATGAAACATTGTCTGTTAAGACATCATTCTGTTGCGATGAGATGAGCTAAATGTCTTTAGCTAAATTGAAACAAAAATTTACCATTTTGCATATTTAAACTTCATTCAACTTTCTGTTTTTCATTTTCAAGCCATTTGACATTTCATTGATTTCATGACATGAGCGTCATTTCATAGCCTAAAAATTCAGACGTTGCACTTACACTGTCACATTCACAGCCTGAAAAACAATATGTTACTGTTGTAAGGCAGTTGGGAAAGGGACACCATGTAACGTCTGAATTCATGATACTCGGCCCGGTCGCTGTTCACAAAACAACATTTCGGCATCTTGGATAAAACACTCACTTGTCAGCCTTGGCGCAAGTGCCCCCAGGCAAGCCCGGTTTCTAGGGGCACGACAGTGTCCATGCAAAGTTCTTTAGATGCCAGTCAGGAATTGACTATAGCTTTTATCATAATGTATACACGTACAATCATAGTATTTACATATTCTATATACCTTGTTCTATCTTCTGACATCAAGAAAGTGTGTTAAGACTAGGTTGTTTCGGTTATATTTTCTCGAAGAAATGTTGAAGCACACAACTTTTCCAGACAAATAGGTCAAAGTCATAAATAGATATACCATAAGATATACCATAATTTCCAGGGTATAAGTCACACCCACCAATATTGAAAACTATTTAGAATTGAGCCATATATAAATTGCACTGGTGTATAAGTTGCCTCTTCAGCATGAGATTTGCTCATACGTTCAAGCACTGTACATGACTGCTGTTGAAATAGATTTAAGTTAGCTGTGTAAGATTTTTGTTTTGCATGAGGCCTTTTGATACCATCAAGGGATAAAGACATTCTGAAAGTACATTTATAGCATCCTTTTTATACTACCATATGTGCCCATGTAGCGGCACCAGTGTCCCATGTGGAAATACCGCCCAAGCAGAGATGCCTCCCCTATATCTATCATGGCACTGTACGAATAAAGGCGGAGAGGGTCTCAATATCATGTATTTTATATAAGGGGGGTATCTTCGCATGGGGGTGCATTTCTGCATATGACACCGAATTAACTCCCCACAGATTAAGCATTATTTATACAGGTCATCATAGGCAGTGATATATTGAGAACTGCATTGCTATATAAAGATGTGAAAGGAGGTGATTTGGGGTACATAGTTATACCGAAACCGGCCGAAACCGGCCTGAATATACCAAAACCGAGTTGCATAAAACAGTTTAACTTTATAAATGATCGATTACGGTTGGGATCTGGTCACACGTATACTTATATAGAAGACTGCTATAAGGTAGAAGTATAAAAGGACAGAAAAAGCCATAAAATAACTGTCGAATAGATGCGCCATCTTGTTTATCACGTTTGCTGTATCATTCGCCGCGAGGCGGCACCACTTGTGTTGTGTAGGTTTACAGATTTGCAGAAGTCTCTTAAAGACTGTTGTGTGTGTTTGCCTTCCATAGAAAGATATATATATATATATACCTGAGGTTGTGGCATCGCTCACAAAAGGTGTCAATTGCTCAATTTAATTACCGGAGGTGTTGGCATCGCTCACAAAAGGTGTCAATTGCTCAATTGAATTACCTACTGAGGTGTTGGCATCGCTCATAAAAGGTGTCACTTGCTCAATTGAATTACCTACTGAGGTGTTGGCATCGCTCATAAGAGGTGTAACTTGCTCAATTGAATTACCTACTGAGGTGTTGGCATCGCTCATAAGAGGTGTAACTTGCTCAATTGAATTACCTACTGAGGTGTTGGCATCGCTCACAAAAGGTGTCACTTGCTCAATTGAATTACCTACTGAGGTGTTGGCATCGCTCACAAAAGGTGTCAATTGCTCAGTTGAATTACCTACTGAGGTGTTGGCATCGCTCACAAAATGGGTCAACTTGAATTGCCTGAGGTGTTGCCAGGCATTGCCCACAAAAGGATGGTTCCCCTTGTGAAGATGTCCCCCCCCCCCCCCCTCCCTGTATCTATCATAACGGCCCCGTACACGCGCATGGAAACATGTCAATCTGATGCATAAACTCATATGGAACAGTCTCAATCTCAATATCATGTATTTTAAACAAGGGGAATACTTTGTCCTCTAATTCTTTGGTGGACACCAGGAGACAGCGCTACAGTTTATGCAGTTGTGTATACATAACAGGTGCTGGCAGCTGGGGGCGCCTGGTGGCCATTTGTTAACAAACAAGATGGCGCAGGCATTGGCAGTTTGAGCCATTTCCGCAGACAGAAGACAGGCATATCTGCTATTACTGGCAATAAATACAATTAATATAAGACTTATCTCTATCTGGACTAATGCTACATCCAGAGCATATGTGTCTTCAACATGCTAGCGGCTTGGTTTTGGTATAATTAGGCCGGTTTCGGTCGGTTTCGGTATAACTGTGTACCGGGTGATTTGTGATATACATATTCTTAATTTTATCAATAGGATTTTAATCTACCACAATGGTGTGGAAATGGCATTCGACATGAATACTAATATGCCACACTTCAAAGGACACAAGAAAGGCAGAGTTTTCCTCACTACTCACAGGGTAGGTCAAAGTCTATGCAATTCAATTCTGTATGTGTATTCCTACTTTTTATATATCTACATGTTCTTTAATATACCAAAATATTGATATCAGTATTTGCATGAAATCTTCCAACTGGAATGTTGGGCCCGGATATTTTGTAGGATGTAATTTACTGCGGCGCCGCAGTAATTTTTCCGCGCCGATGTAGTTGGCGGAGGCATGTAGGTGAAATCTGTCACGTTATTATCAAAGACCTTACCTCAAAGATTCAGAAAATGTTTAGTCCGATGATTTTGGTATCCAAATAAGTGTGTAATGTTGCATAAACCATTCCGGGCGGGAGCCTCAGCTCAAATGGCTGCTTTCTCGGCATGCCGTAATCTCGCCCCCCGCCAGCCGAGCGCGAAGTCTCGCAGTGGAGGGGTGGGGGTGCATTAGCGTGCGGTGCCGAGTGCCGAGGAGCCGGCTTCGCTCTGGTTGGGGAGAGGGGTGGGGGTGTTACTGGACAGTGGACCGAGGAAGCTAGTATGTGGGGGGTGGCGTCGCGCACGGCATAATTCTTATGTTGGGGAGTGTCAATTTATTATGTGTGAAAAAGCCGTTACGACCGGTGGCTGGCTTAATGTCGATTGGTGTTGGTGCGAAAGGCATGAGGGCGGGCGGCGGGCGGCGAACTTAGTAGAAATAAAAACCTGAGAGCGGCGAAATAGGATTAAAAACCTGAGCAAGTGAAGGAACAGACACAAACACCGGTGTAAGTTAAATGAAGCATTTTATTTTATTTTATTATAAGAGAGATTATTAAGAGCAATACAATGGGGCCGGACGAGGGGCAGGAGTAGGCACCGAACGAGGGGCCGGACGAGGGGCAGGAGTAGGCACCGAACGAGGGGCCGGACGAGGGGCAGAAGTAGGCACCGAACGAGGGGCCGGACGAGGGGCAGGAGTAGGCACCGAACGAGGGGCCGGACGAGGGGCAGAAGTAGGCACCGAACGAGGGGCCGGACGAGGGGCAGAAGTAGGCACCGAACGAGGGACCGGACGAGGGGCAGGAGTAGGCACCGAACGAGGGGCCGGACGAGGGGCAGAAGTAGGCACCGAACGAGGGGCCGGACGAGGGGCAGGAGTAGGCACCGAACGAGGGGCCGGACGAGGGGCAGGAGTAGGCACCGAACGAGGGGCCGGACGAGGGGCAGGAGTAGGCACCGAACGAGGGGCAGGAGTAGGCGCCACAGGGGCAGGAGTAGGCGCCACAAGGGCAGGAGTAGGCAACGTCGGCCACTCGGCTAACGACGACAGCGGCGGAATAGTGGCGATAGGCCGACACGACCCAACGCAGACCAGAATGCGGTGAGCAAGGATCTCAGCCCCATAAAAAGATAGATGCAAGCCATCCCGAGAAAGAAGCCTCCTATCTCCGGACCAAAAATCAGGGTGTTCCATGAAGGAAACGCCATCAAAAGACGAGCACAAACTCCTGAGACCCTGATTGGTCTCCCTCGCTAAGCGATTGACACGATCCAGAAACCGGAGAGAGTTAGTCGCCCCGTCAAACCGATTATCCGCCCTGGGCAGAATTCCCGAAAGAATCACCCGAGAGGTCGGGCACAAAGATCGGAGAATTGCAACCAGAGTTGCATAATCATCCCCAAACGCGAAGCTGGAAAAAGGCTACTGTTAATGTGGTGGTCGAACGAATTTAATTCCACTTGTCCGATTCTCCCTTTGATGACAATTCCCCAAAATATAACACAGAGAAATCTGCAGTTAATGTGATGGTACTAGGAAGTCAATTCTACTTGGCCGACTCCCCCCTCCCCCTACCCATCCCCTTTGCTCGCCACCTCGTATGGCTGTGTGCAGAGAAGTGTGCAGAGAAGCCCAGTAACACCCAACCCTACATGAATGAAACGGTAGCGATAAACTTTCCTTGTGTCTTGCCACACCCCCGCACGCTAATGCACCCCCACCCTCCACTGCGAGACTTCGCGCTCGGCTGGCGGGGGGCGAGATTACGGCATGCCGAGAAAGCAGCCATTTGAGCTGAGGCTGCCGCCCGGAATGGTTTATGCAACATTACACACTTATTTGGATACCAAAATCATCGGACTAAACATTTTCTGAATCTATGAGGTAAGGTCTTTGATAATAACGTGACAGATTTCACCTACATGCCTCCGCCAACTACATCGGCGCGGAAAAATTACTGCGGCGCCGCAGTAAATTACATCCTACAAAATATCCGGGCCCTGGAATGTTCATGTAAATGGTATACTTATTATTCCATATTTACCTTTATTACAATATATATATAAGCTACATATTATCCTGTGATCTTGATAGGTAGGCCAGTGGGTGGGTCCCAGTGTCCTAGAGCTGCTTATAATTATGGGACATCCAAACAATAATTGGACATTGAAATGAAATATTGCGTAGTCCACTCACTATATATTTACAATGCGTCACTATATCCCCTCACAGCTCAATGAAATGTGTCTTGAAATTTGTGTGCGACAAATGATGCAGGATGCATATATATCTATCAGAATCCCTGATTATCAATATATTTTATTTACATGTATATTTTGTTATATATAAACGAATGTACCTGCAATGATTTTGTTACTATCGTCAGATGTGGTAACTTACGTACCATATATTTATGCTTATCATCATAGAAATATAATATGGATGACATGTTTGTCTTGTACCAGGTGATATTCAACAGCAATAACCTGAAGGATACCATGCAGTCATTCAGCATGCCCTTCTACTGCATGAAGGAAGTGGAACTGGAACAACCCGTATTCGGGGCCAACTACATCAAGGGCAAGGTCATAGCTGAAACCAATGGTGGGTAAGGCTAACTAAACGGTGCAATTATATGACACATGAAGCATATGTTATTGTGCACCTATACCATGTCAGAGCCGACCGTGTGCTTTCGTAAGCCCCAGGGATATACCCGGGCCAAAAACATCGGGACATCCCTAAAGAGAACGGCGCATATCGGGAGATCATGGTTAGGCGGCTCTATCAGGTCTATAGATGGAAATCATGGATTAGCCTGGTACCTGGCTGGTTCCGCTCAACGTAATATGTAGTGCCGTTGTTCAATCCATTTGGCGCCCCCCCTCCCCTCCGCCGGCACCTTGTGACGTCGCCGTCATGGTGCCGTTCCCAAGTAATGTACTCCGTGGCGGGCCCGCCTAAGGGGTGTGGTTCCATACCCATAAGCCTCTATCTATAGATTCTGCTTCCCAACAGCAGGTGTGACAGATTCGATCGTCGCAGCGCCGGTATCTATCTGTGTGCTGCGTATGGTCCAGTGTCCTTATTTGCCCCAAGTCACTACGTGAACCCGCAATTCTTATGTCTTTGGCTGACGCATTTGGCAAAAAATAATCAAACATTTTATTATATACATTGTACTGTATCTTGTGCTTAATTGCCATACATGTGGTAAGCACATTTTTGTTGTATGCTATAGGTGTTTCACTCTGTAAAATATGCACTTCATTTATGGTGAACCATCTAATAATTTTAGGAAATTGGCCGGGCGATGGGAAGTTCAAGATGTGGTTTAACAGCGGAGGAGCCATCGAGTTCGGCCAGGCCTTGCTAAAAGCCGGCCAGCTGGGTAGGCTACTACTCACAGCTCGTCTTTTTTACCCTTTAAGATTTCTATTCTGTCACTCTTCGCGTAATCCATTATACATATATACTACGATTTTCAGTGCTCTCATTTCCATGAACGGAATATTCTAATTTTATTGTGTGGTAATTGCTTTGAGAATAAGTATTTAAAGATGTTACTTAGTATGATTGAAAGTGAAGTTTACTTTGACTTTGGAGAATTGTCAGGTGAATCGTCACGTGTGTAACTACACCGATCAATCAAACATGCATTGTTTTGTTTATTGCCCATTAATGTTCTTGTTTTTTGTTCAGCCTCTCGCAACACCCCGGCCAGGCCGCCACCCTACGCACCTCCGGCCGCCAACTACTACCAGGCTCCACCCCCCGCGTACGCCCCGCCCCAAGCCCCTCTGTACGGCTTCGTGCCGTCCGCCACCTTCCCCACCTCTCCACCCGGTAAGTTCGTGACCCGCGATAAGACAGAATCTCGCCGCAAGCCCCGTAAAGCGCATGAAAAAAGAAACACTTTTTTGTTAGAAATATAACTTGCTTTCTGAATGACGTGGGATGTTATTATTTAGATGACTCAGAAAGCGCAATGAGTTGGTAATTCCTGGGCCGCTGAGGAGGTGCAAAGTTCTAAACATCCGTCGGAAAAAACGTGTGGAGCTTATTAATTAAAGCTTGGACATTTCTCAATCATGCGTTTATTACTTACAATAATACACCGCCGTGCTGTTACCTTGTCGTTGAGCTTGTTAGCCTGATTTGCTGATATACTAATGCACTTGATTGCAGTATTCGACAACGTATTCACCGGAATTAAGCGTCCATTTTGTGCTCCATAGTAGTTTACGCTGTAGCCATTTTAATGACCTTGACATCGTTGTAACGGCTGTAACTGGCGCTGTTGGCGGCGTGTGTGATGCCGTGTTTAGGCTGTGGTTGATCCTTGCCGCGCTTTCCTTTGCCGTGCAGCTGAAGGGGTGTACATGTATGATGCCCCGCCTCCCTACCCCGGGATTGACCCCAATTTGACCCCGTACCCACCGCCGCAGAGCAATGGCTACCCGCCCAATGGGGCTGCAGGTCAGTGGAGATGGAGATTGAGCTGCGGGATGTGTCAAAGATGGCTGAAAATGGTGTCTGAGATCAGCAAAATGACACCCAATGTTTAATTCTTTAATGTTGTAAGAATGTCACATGTTACAAAATGGTATACAATGTAAGAGCGGTACCATAAATTGAGCTATTTGCTAACTATATAATATATATGCACCTCCTGTGAGGTACTTTATATAAGTATTTTCTTTTAACGAATGATGATTTATATTTATATTTATAATTATGCGCATTTCACGAATTCATGCCAGTTATTTTGTTTGAATAAAGTTACAGAAAGTTACACCTGCAGGAGGAGCAGCACTATGACCTCGTTTTGTTCTCGTGTTTATTTTAGCGGCGAAGGCCAACGAGGCTGCGGGCAACGCATACTACGCACCGACTGACCCCCACAATGTCTACATGCCGCAACCCGCACCCGCCTACCCACCCTCCTACCACGAGGCCACCAAGAAGAGCCAGTGAAGACCCACTCAAAACCCGCTCGTCAGACTCAAATCTCTGTCGCTGGGGGATTAGACATAGTCAGGCCCCACCTCTACCTCGCGAGGTAGCATGAGGTATCGCGAGATATCATGAGACATCGCGAGGCATCGCGATATTCCAGTGATGTATCGGGATAACATTTCATAGGCAGTATTACCTACCTTTGTTAAACGCCACGCAAGCTGTTCTGTTGTTGAAGAGTTGTACGTTCCATCGACAACTCTGTATAACGCCTAGTATAATATATGGAAAACCACCACGAATAGTCTATCGTTAAATGTTACACATATAGATGTGGTCATGATTGTTTATTGAGACGTCGCATGTATCCAGCTACCTGTACAGACCCAAGCAGACGGTCATTCTAAGAAAGTGTATCAATATGTGTGCAATATTAAAATACCAATCACTTTGGTCCCGATTTAGTCTGAGAGAACAATAATTCAAGTTGCATTTGTCTGCCATCAGTTGCTTGGCACGGGTGCAGTTAGAGTCTTATTGTAGTATGTTATCGATGGTGATACCCTTGAGTCGCCCTGCGCGGAGCTACAAACAGTTAGAGAAGCAGCTGACATACCAACAGCTTCCGATTAAATATCCTACATTCCATGTGTGTTTTCACCCTTGTCGTAGATTAACGTCCCATCCAAAGTCTAACAGCATCACCGGAGACTGAATCGCTTCGATATCATGGTAAACCCCATTAGCACTGTCTTGTGATAGACAGGTACAGATAAACCTTTGTATATCGATATGGAATCTCTGTGGTTACAATGGCAAGTCTTTCTCATGCTATGAACAACATATGAGTGATTTAACGGGATTTACTTTCCGCGTTAAGTTTGCATTGGGATGAAATTATCTTTAACGTTTATGCAAAGCAATTTTTCTTCAAGCTTAGCAGTAATTCTTCATCCGTGGAAATTGCTGATTTGCTGTTGTTGTAAATCTTGTATATTACTATCTTGTATATTACACTACATGTAAATATATGGATCATGTTTTGTACAGTATTTGTCTATAAAAGTAAAGCACTAGCCGTACTGTGTACTCCCCTGGGGTACTGACCAGGCTGGAGAGACTTTATGAACAGTTGCTGGCGACGTCCGACCGACCAGTCTGGTCTTGTGAAGCTTTCCTTCAAGTGCGAGGTTTCCAAAGATTATAAGCCGGTCTGCTTTCTCCGCTATAATGTGAGGTAACTGCAGTGCTTGTTAATAAATTATTTCGGATGTTTTATATCGATTGTTTTTGTTGCGGCTCGACAGAACACTTGTCTTGGCGAAGTTGTCGATAGTTACTTATTCCGATGTTCGATCTTCTTGGCACGACTTGTAAAATACATATTCAAGGTTCGCATATGAGATATCTACAAGAGGCTGGAACCTGAACTCTCGTTCATGGGGCGATGGATAGATCTTCTTTGAAGAATAGGAGGGCGAGTGACTAGGGGCGAGTAAGACTTCATAAAACAGAACACAATTACTAGTTTTACTATAAATTTATTTCTGGCAGGATGCTGTACAAATTGCACGGAATATAATTATTTTATATATATATATTACATATAATGATAGGTGGACCACTCCCTTAAACCGCCCAGTGACAATTCCAGGACCACACCTCTCCCAGATTGACTGTAGAAGGATACTTAACCTCACCCTCCCACCCTGCCTCCCCATAGAGTCCACTACGGATTTACCTGCATTCCATCCAATCGCTACTTCACACCCAAACGATACCCCCCCCCCACCACTCCTCAGTGTAGGAATTCAACACATGCGCAAGGCTGATAGCGATATCTAGGTCAGGTCTTGGGTTGTGGTCTCTTTTGTTTTCTTCTTCTCTTCTCCTATATACACTGATAAAAAGGACATTTAAACTCCCACCCATCTCCCGTAGTCCACCTATCCACCAAACTCTACGATCAAACGCTACATACGCCGGTTAACCATCCGGCGTATCTGCACAATCATGATGCCGAATATATTAATTTAGTCTGTCCATTATCTGTACATAAGACACGCTGGCTACACACTGACGCACCGCAGTCACGCGTTATGGCCCCAGTACCTCCATACTCAGTCCCCGGCGGGCTAGTCCACGCCAAGCCCGAATACTTTCATATCAGACAGAACATTATAAAAGAGAGACGTGGGCCATATATAAACATTGCATCACCAGTAGTTCAGGTAGTTTAGAAGACGCCCTGTCTGACAGGTGACTTCTCATCTAAAACACGGAGGTGAACTACCCCTGCACCGTCTGCTTTTGCATCATTTCGGCTTTTAGCTGAAATGTATTAAGATTGCTGATTGGTTTTGGGAGAATGTACAAATGTATCGTCGCTACATAAGATTACTCGCTGTGTCCTCCATGGATGTATCGCACACATCTCTAAAGGTTAGTCTGTGGGGTACACTTCCAGAGGCCTTACTTTTAGGGGTAGAATAAATATCAGAGTAAAAAGTTCAATGCACGGCACAATTAATTCACTCAGATGGTAAAAATATCAAAAGGCTTATCAGGCAAAAATGTCAAATGCATTGCACATTAACTTCATACTTAGTAACCTCGATGGTACAATTGAGACCATAAATACAACATCTGAAGCGTCACAGACGTACACTCTAGATAAATTATTGGCCCAAACACAGTAATCAACGCTGTAATCAACACCCGAAGTCACTCATTAAGAGTGGCATTAAGAGGTCTTAATTCAGAATTGGCCTTCACATGACCTACAGGACAAAAGGTCAGCCAGGCATATGATTTCAGAAAAATATAGAGACAGTAATACATGTGACAATGGACTAGAAAGCTCACGCAGAAAGCTCACACGCTCTGATAATCTCTAGTAGACATGGCAGAATCGCCCGTGTTGCTATAATTACATCAGTTACATCGAGTCCTGTAGCGTTAGGCTGGCCCGCGCGGAAGGCCACACGCGCGGTTCACACAACAGTCACTCTTCAGACGTTCATTCGCTCGGCGCATAAGGTCGCATTGATATGTTGTTCACCCTGAAGAGGGCGCTGCTACAGGTGGCTGGTCGTCTGTCTCTCATTCACAGCCACTCGCGATCGGCAAAGGCCTCGATTGATGCTGTTCTATCCACTTTAACATGGCGCCAGAACCAGTTTAAAGCTCATCCCATGATAAAAACCATTTGGATTTGATATCCAGACTTACGATACCGACACTTTGAAATATCGCCCGCGCAAATCCACCATTTGATTACAAAGTTAGTTCCTCACCAGCCAATTAAATGCGTGCAATTTATCTATCATTGCTAATCTGCAATAACTACACACTAGCAGGCCGAAGCGTAGCAAAGGCACCATCCCACGAATGTAAACAAATGCTTTATAAAAATAACCTTTAGAAGTATGATACCCCAAAAGATAATGTGCGGAAAATGCTATCTTTGGCTTCCTATAAATATAATTGTTGAAAACAGACGTCATAATGTAGCATACTTTTTAATAATACGAGTTTCTCACAAGAAATGATCCCAGGATCAGCAGCCGATAACTGTAGTCTGCACCACTAGGTGGCAGTACCCACCAGAAGCCCGATCTCAGGTTCTACTTCAATATACTTGCATTGGAACCCAAAACCTAACCTAACCCATATCACTTTGACGTCCCACATCACTGCTATGATGGAACACGATAGAACATGTGTAAATAGCAGTTTCCTATCTATCACCTTAATGAATTAACAAAAAGTTCAATTTTCCCCACATATTAAATAGTATTACTAAGATTCAGGTTCGCACTAAAATAACTCCGAACACAATCGGTTTAATCCTCGTTGGCCACGGACACCACCACAACTGTGACGTCACGATCCTCCCACAGATACAAATCGGCTTTCTCACCGTTACCTCTCACCCACCCACGTGACCCTCGTAGCCGGCTGCCGAAATCCACGCCGGTCGCCACGCTGAAGTTTCTTAAATCACGTGACAATATTTGGTTGCCATGCCAACCTCGACCCTTGGCTACCGTCCGCCCGGGGATCAGGGGTGGGGGGGGGGGGGGTAGATATCACATCAATGCTTCACTTTCCGGTATTGAAATGAAAGGCGGGAAGTTACGTCACATGTGCGTGCACGCATTGTGGCCGTCGTCATGGTAATTACTACGCGTTACCTGTTGAGCACCTCGAAGCCGTCTTTGTTCGACTCCCTCTAGCGGCGAAGCGTCCGGTCGGGGAGGCGGGAGGGTGTCCCGGCTCGCCGACCCCTAGACTGACCCCTAGGCTGACCGCTAGACTGACTCCTAGGCTGACCCCTAGGCCGACGAGGGCTTCATTTTGAGCAATAGATGTAAGTTTTTGCAGCACGTGTCAGACGAGGGAGCGGCGGCGGCCACCCGACAAGTTATTGAAACCCCGCGTTACCTCCCCGATAATCACGTCCACTGAACCTCGAATCAGGTAACGAATAGTTCGCGAGGCATCTAGTCACGTGACACAACGCGCCCCGTGGTCAAGACATTGTACACACACACAATTCGCGCCACCACGTGACCCACCCACGCATTGTTCAGTCACGCGACGTCGCGTGCCCTCCAACCAGACAGCCACCCACGTGACTCGCTGGAGTCGTGCGCCAAACGCTATTGTTTTGTGCAAGTTTCGCGGCGACGCGTCGTCGCCTCATCGCCCACGTGTTTATCACAAGTCACGTGTCATACGAAGGAGGAGAAGCCGGGCAGCGGGGCCCGGGACCCCGGCACGTTGGGCATGACGATGTGTCCCCCGTTGAGGCTCATGGCGTACGTCTGGCTGTCCTGCTCGCTGTCTGTGTAGTTATAGGCGTTGTAGGAGTCGTAGGGACTGGGGCCGCGCTGGTCGGACGGCGGCGGGGGCGGCGGCGGGGGCTGGTGTTGGTTATGCTGGTGCTGGTGCGGGTGGTTGTCGCGATGGTTGTCTCGGGGGTTGTCGCGATGGTTGTCGCGATGGTTGTCGCGATGGTTGTCCCGGGGGTTGTCGCGATGGTTGTCCCGGGGGTTGTCCCGGGGGTTGTCCCGGGGGTTGTCCCGGGGGTGCCAGGACCGCCGCACGTCCCCGTTGACGTACGGGTGGTGGTTGCTGGCCAGGTTGCCCAGGCTGCTAGCGAGGACGGCCGGCGGCGGGGGTGGAGGCAGGTCCTTCTCGGACTCCGGCTCGCTGTCGCTGGCCTGTAACGAGTGGGGAGCGGTGATAACACTGAATAAGAATTGCAGGTTGGGAGGGGAAGGAGAAGGATGGGGGTCAGCGTGCAGGTCACAGAAAAAAAAAGCACGGGGCCGAAAAAAAGTTTTTAAGAAGCTTCGTAAGTAAGTACAGGTATCTTACGTCACACTAAATATATCTTACGGCTTACTGTATCTAATTCATAATACTGTTTATTTCCAGCATTTACGCTTGCAGTGAATCTCGATGTCGTCTTCGGGAACAAGCTACTTCAAGTTTAGGTATTACTATAGATACTACCGCACACATTATTACGACATGCTGCATGTTCTTTAAGTTTTACATTATATATCTTACATCGCAATGTATAGTTCTTCCGGCTTACTCCATATCTCTGTGGCTGTACTGTATAAACCCTACGTGATAATACTCACTGCGTTTACAAAATATTATTCTGAGGCGTGCAGAGCCTTAATTCCGACACTGTATTTAATGAGAAATGTATTTGAAGACGTAAGAAGAAAAACCCTCAAAAAAACGCAAGGTACAAAAAGTGAGAGGCGCCCCCTTGTGGTTGGACATCCGTGCTTACGTGTGAGCCTCCAGAGAGCGAGGAGCTGAGGACGGAACCCTTGCCGGCTGATCCAGAGCTGCTCTCATCATCCAGGTAGGCCTTGTAGTCCTCGTCAGAGTAGTTCACGCTGCCGGGGCTGGGTCGGGGCGGCGACCTGACCGACAGACTGTAGCATTAACACAAGTCATCAGACATTATCACACCGACTGACCGACAGACTGTAGCATTAACACAAGTCATCCGACATTATCACACCGACTGACCGACAGACTGTGGCATTATCACAAGTCATCAGACATTATCACACCGACTTACCGACAGACTGTAGCATTATCACAAGTCATCAGACATTATCACATCGACTGACCGACAGACTGTAGCATTAACACAAGTCATCAGACATTATCACACCGACTGACCGACAGTGTAGGGCGGCAGGGCGTTGTTCCGGCTCTAACAGGGACTTACTTAGTGTAGGGCGGCAGGGCGTTTTTTCGGCTCTAACAGGGACTTACTTAGTGTAGGGCGGCAGGGCGTTGTTTCGGCTCTAACAGGGACTTACTTAGTGTAGGGCGGCAGGGCGTTGTTCCGGCTCTAACAGGGACTTACTTAGTGTAGGGCGGCAGGGCGTTGTTCTGGCTCTAACAGGGACTTACTTAGTGTAGGGCGGCAGGGCGTTGTTCCGGCTCTAACAGGGACTTACTTAGTGTAGGGCGGCAGGGCGTTGTTCCGGCTCTAACAGGGACTTACTTAGTGTAGGGCGGCAGGGCGTTGTTCCGGCTCTAACAGGGACTTACTTAGTGTAAGGCGGCAGGGCGTTGTTCCGGCTCTAACAGGGACTTACTTAGTGTAGGGCGGCAGGGCGTTGTTCCGGCTCTAACAGGGACTTACTTAGTGTAGGGCGGCAGGGCGTTGTTTCGGCTCTAACAGGGACTTACTTAGTGTAGGGCGGCAGGGCGTTGTTCCGGCTCTAACAGGGACTTACTTAGTGTAAGGCGTTGTTCCGGCTCTAACAGGGACTTACTTAGTGTAGGGCGGCAGGGCGTTGTTCCGGCTCTAACAGGGACTTACTTAGTGTAGGGCGGCAGGGCGTTGTTCCGGCTCTAACAGGGACTTACTTAGTGTAGGGCGGCAGGGCGTTGTTTCGGCTCTAACAAGGACTTACTTAGTGTAGGGCGGCAGGGCGTTGTTCCGGCTCTAACAGGGACTTACTTAGTGTAGGGCGGCAGGGCGTTGTTCCGGCTCTAACAGGGACTTACTTAGTGTAGGGCGGCAGGGCGTTGTTCCGGCTCTAACAGGGACTTACTTAGTGTAGGGCGGCAGGGCGTTGTTCTGGCTCTAACAGGGACTTACTTAGTGTAGGGCGGCAGGGCGTTGTTCTGGCTCTAACAGGGACTTACTTAGTGTAGGGCGGCAGGGCGTTGTTCCGGCTCTAACAGGGACTTACTTAGTGTAGGGCGGCAGGGCGTTGTTCCGGCTCTAACAGGGACTTACTTAGTGTAGGGCGGCAGGGCGTTGTTCCGGCTCTGACAGAGACTTACTTAGTGTAGGGCGGCAGGGCGTTGTTCCGGCTCTAACAGGGACTTACTTAGTGTAAGGCGTTGTTCCGGCTCTAACAGGGACTTACTTAGTATAGGGCGGCAGGGCGTTGTTTCGGCTCTAACAGGGACTTACTTAGTGTAGGGCGGCAGGGCGTTGTTCCGGCTCTAACAGGGACTTACTTAGTGTAGGGCGGCAGGGCGTTGTTCTGGCTCTAACAGGGACTTACATAGTGTAGGGCGGCAGGGCGTTGTTCTGGCTCTAACAGGGACTTACTTAGTGTAGGGCGGCAGGGCGTTGTTCCGGCTCTAACAGGGACTTACTTAGTGTAGGGCGGCAGGGCGTTGTTCCGGCTCTAACAGGGACTTACTTAGTGTAGGGCGGCAGGGCGTTGTTCCGGCTCTAACAGAGACTTATTTAGTGTAGGGCGGCAGGGCGTTGTTCCGGCTCTAACAGGGACTTACTTAGTGTAAGGCGTTGTTCCGGCTCTAACAGGGACTTGCTTAGTGTAGGGCGGCAGGGCGTTGTTCTGGCTCTAACAGGGACTTACTTAGTGTAGGGCGGCAGGGCGTTGTTCCGGCTCTAACAGGGACTTACTTAGTGTAGGGCGGCAGGGCGTTGTTCCGGCTCTAACAGGGACTTACTTAGTGTAGGGCGGCAGGGCGTTGTTTCGGCTCTAACAGGGACTTACTTAGTGTAGGGCGGCAGGGCGTTGTTCCGGCTCTAACAGGGACTTACTTAGTGTAGGGCATCAGGGCGTTGTTCCGGCTCTAACAGGGACTTACTTAGTGTAGGGCGGCAGGGCGTTGTTCCGGCTCTAACAGGGACTTACTTAGTGTAAGGCGTTGTTCCGGCTCTAACAGGGACTTACTTAGTGTAGGGCGGCAGGGCGTTGTTCCGGCTCTAACAGGGACTTACTTAGTGTAAGGCGGCAGGGCGTTGTTCCGGCTCTAACAGGGACTTACTTAGTGTAGGGCGGCAGGGCGTTGTTCCGGCTCTAACAGGGACTTACTTAGTGTAGGGCGGCAGGGCGTTGTTCCGGCTCTAACAGGGACTTACTTAGTGTAAGGCGTTGTTCCGGCTCTAACAGGGACTTACTTAGTGTAGGGCGGCAGGGCGTTGTTCCGGCTCTAACAGGGACTTACTTAGTGTAAGGCGGCAGGGCGTTGTTCCGGCTCTAACAGGGACTTACTTAGTGTAGGGCGGCAGGGCGTTGTTCCGGCTCTAACAGGGACTTACTTAGTGTAAGGCGGCAGGGCGTTGTTCCGGCTCTAACAGGGACTTACTTAGTGTAGGGCGGCAGGGCGTTGTTCCGGCTCTAACAGAGACTTACTTAGTGTAGGGCGGCAGGGCGTTGTTCCGGCTCTAACAGGGACTTACTTAGTGTAGGGCGGCAGGGCGTTGTTCCGGCTCTAACAGGGACTTACTCAGTGTAAGGCGGCAGGGCGTTGTTCCGGCTCTAACAGGGACTTACTTAGTGTAGGGCGGCAGGGCGTTGTTCTGGCTCTAACAGGGACTTACTTAGTGTAGGGCGGCAGGGCGTTGTTCCGGCTCTAACAGGGACTTACTTAGTGTAAGGCGTTGTTCCGGCTCTAACAGGGACTTACTTAGTGTAGGGCGGCAGGGCGTTGTTCCGGCTCTAACAGGGACTTACTTAGTGTAAGGCGGCAGGGCGTTGTTCCGGCTCTAACAGGGACTTACTTAGTGTAGGGCGGCAGGGCGTTGTTCCGGCTCTAACAGGGACTTACTTAGTGTAAGGCGGCAGGGCGTTGTTCCGGCTCTAACAGGGACTTACTTAGTGTAGGGCGGCAGGGCGTTGTTCCGGCTCTAAAAGAGACTTACTTAGTGTAGGGCGGCAGGGCGTTGTTGCGCGGCGGGCGCGGCCGGACGCTGCGCATGCTGGCTCCCTGGCTCGGACGCGGCAGACTGCGCTGGTTCCGCTGACTGCGCTGGCTGGTTCCCCGCTGCGAGCGGCGGATCTCGAAGGTGGTGAAGCCGCCATCCTCCCCGACATGCACCGCGCCGTTCTCGGTCAGTTGTAGCGTGGTGCGTGGCAACGTGTTCGAGTCTGCGAGACAGGAAGTGACGTCATTACCCAGCGATTTGGTGGCAGTTTGGTTTCAAAAAATAAGCAAATGGCACACAACACCAAGTCTTCGCCCACTTCGCTCGTCGATTACAGACGACCAAACACAGTAATCTAGTTTCGTCAAAGTTACAGATTTGCCGCATTCAGAATCTTAATCAGGATTTCGCTGCCGCGCCGCTGTAGTGTCAGTGACATCCCAGAGGCCGCTAAGTATGACAATTGTGGGGAGATGGAATGCACACATATGCACGATGTATAGTAGTGATCAACATGAGACGGTCAGTCGACGATTGCGGGCTGGACAGTTTCACTGATAAAAGTCCATGCGTCCACGTGTGCATAAAATGTGACAAAGTGACGCCTTAATACATACCACACCATAACACACATGCAAGTGACACCCGCCGAGACAGGGAGCAATGGGTAAAGGGTAAGGACGAAAGGGTGGTATGTTACATTATAACCTATTGCACGGCAGGGTTCAGCTGTAGCACGGTAAGCAAGCGTGGAGGGGTCATTGACTAGAGGGGTATTGTACGGGGTCATTGCCTAGAGGGGTAATGTACGGGATCACTTTCTAGAGGGGTAATGTACGGAGTCATTGACTAGAGGGGTAATGTACGGGGTCCCTGTTTAGAGGGGTAATGTACGGGGTCATTGACTAGAGGGGTAATGTACGGGGTCATTGACTAGAGGGTAATGTACGGGGTCACTGTCTAGAGGGGTAATGTACGGGGGCACTGTCTAGAGTGGTAATGTACGGGGTCAGTGTCCAGAGGGGTAATGAATAGCAGTAGTACAGTTAGGTGGCTACTATATAGTTTCACCAGCAGGTGAAAGACGCCGATTTGCTATCAAGAGGCAGACAGAAGGGTATGCACGAACACAGTGTCGTTCGTTAACGATTAACGATACAAGATACGAAGTAGAACTGTACCACAGAAGGGCCGTATCTATCGTTAACCTAGTCACCTCAGTCGACATACCAGCCATGACCTTACCACACAAAACGAGGTCTCAAAACACATTCTTAAACCATATGAGCGGGATAAGATGAAGCTTCCCGGTCAGAGAAAAAGACCGATGAATTTCACTGGTGAGCGGGAGGGCTGCGAGAAGTTGAAGCCAGGGTATATATATATACGGATGCGAACCCAGAACCGTAATGAACCGAGGAGCAGAGACGAAGAAGCCGATATGTACACGGTGTCGCGACTCACACTGTACACACTGTACACCATTATACACCACACTAAAAGGCGATGATAATGTGCAGTGAGGGGTGAGGACTGTACACTACGGTTACCTGGGAATGTCGGCACTCTCACGGTGGGGGCAGGGTTGTCTGATCAACAAAGCCACAAGGGGGGGGGTTAGTGGTTGTGTTACAAAGGACCCAGTACAGAACCACATGTTAGTGTTAGTAAGTAAGGCCCTCGTGGTATTACATATTACTGTCATATTTCATAACATGCCACCCTCACAATGTTAGATGTAATGTTGACTCTTTTAGGTTTAAAGTTATAGTTTGCTGTGTTAATCCATAACCAGGAAACCTAAGCGAAAAAAACACTTTAATTAGCCCAAAACCGATTAAGGTGTATGATCATGAGGGTCAGCAATCCGGTAAGCGCACTGATATGAACAAACATGATATAATACACTACTGTACATAATATCTAAAGAGCCGTCGATCGACAGAATTTACCTGCAACCTCTCAGACTATAAAGCTAGATATAAAAGTAATGCGGCAAAAACTGATCAGCTTCACAATTTATGCACCGGCCGAGGACACATGTTACTTCCCACCACGCCGAGAACCAATAACTAGACCGTCAAGCACAGCTTGAGAAGGAAGACGAAAATGTGGGTTATGGGACCAATTCGACTATGTTAAGGCCCATTTCATGACGTTGGCATGGCACGCCGTCAGTCATTTGGCGTCTTTTAGTACATACATTTCATTTAACCCTGGATCTAGATTCTATGTCTACGATTCGACGGACATCCCCGCGACGGCCCGTCCACTACTGTGGCACCCTTTTCATTTTTGGGAAGAAACGTAGGCTGTCAACACTCTGGCAGTGGCGGCGGCCACTGCAGCTGTTTGTTTTCTCTCAGTGTCAGTGTCACGAATGTTGCGCTAACCAACAATCACACACCTATAATGTAATTGATCTAGGTCTATCTACATCTACATGTGGCAAATATTCATCATGAGTTAATGTTAATCGAAATACACATCTGAGTTAGAGCTTCCCTGCACGTAAGCTACATTCAAACACCGCGGGCAGTCGAAGCGAGCGAGGCGCACTCAAACCGGATCATCTTGTGACGTCACCAATCTCTACTCTGGGCGGGGGTTTGGAAATGGATCGTTCGCTGCTTGAGTTTATTTTGGTGACTTTAGATATTAATATTTATGGCATACGAGACATTGTAAAATAATTGCATCTGATAAATGGCTTTAGTAACCACTGAGAAATGTATATTTGACAGTGGTTTAGAAACAAATACCCCCCCAAGAGATGGACTTTAAGGCCCATTTCATGACTTTGGCATGGCACGCCGTCAGTCATTTGGCGTATCGAGGCCTTATAGTGGGCTTGGCCATGTTAACGTGTGATTATTTGCTAACGTCCAAACTACTGCTTTGATTTTGATGCAATTTGGCAAATATGATGCCAGTAATATGGGTACATATTCCACCACATATGAGTTATCTACCTGCATTTATGTAGTCACAGTGATTTTTTTGCGCTTTCGGCAATGTCAAAATTGATCATCCAATTACTCGAAAACTATAAATGTGAGGTGAAATCTGATGACACACTGCCTTTGCGTATCTCTCTGAACAATACTCTGAAACAAACCGTGAATCTCTAGTCCAAATATTAACGAAATTACGCGGGAATACATGTTTCGTAACGATGACCTTGATGTGACCTTGACCTTGGAAGCGTGACCTTGGTCAATATAATATTTTACGCCCAAATACTAATGTCATGTCTCACGCAACGTGTCGTTTGTCTGACATGTCCCTTTCATGGAGAAATTGAGGAGGCCTGGTTCCCGCCAAAATGGTCCCATAGGGTCCCATGTTAAACTTTGGGAATTTTTTGCGGAAGAACTATTCGGACGATTTTCAAAATTAAAACACTGTATACAAGGTACTTACGAGCCTAATACGTGAATTAATTCTGAGCGTAATTAAGCAAAAACTCGGAACGCTATAGCGATTTTGCCGATTTTTGGTCCTATCTATCAATGGTTAAGCGAATTTCGAAAAATTCCTGTGACCTTCACCTTTGACCTACATGGCCCATCTACGAACTTAGCCTGACGGTGGGCCGTGGCATTGTCTGTGCAGAAGGAGGAGTCGATATCTCAAACTCTTTAAAAAAAAAAAAAAATCCAAAATTTCGAATTTTTAGCTGCCTGTGGCGCGAAAACTTTTTATCCTACGCAAATCTGATGTCAGTAACACGAAAGATTTTGAGGAGCTGAGTATTTTGACACAAATTGCGGCTCTCTAGCTGCAATATTAAGAGAGCTAGAGCGGAAAATGTGTTTTGGACGTATGACGTCATCGTGACGTTGACGTTTGAGGTACGTTGCCCATCTTCGAACTCAGCCTGAGATTGGCACTTCCGCATCTTTTTGTGAATTTGGAAGTCGATATGTTAAGGCATTCGAGAGATAATGCGTGACAAGACAGACAGACACACACACAGACACACAGACAGACTAACCGAACACACTGACATAAGACGAAAATCGTAGATTTTCGTCTTAATAAGCATTTCCCCTTCCCAGTTTACAATGAACCTTGGCATGTATACGTGTACGCACAATATACAGCGCTTGGCTGCCGAGCACCCGCCCAGGGACAGAGAAAGAGAGCGGAGAGACGCCGCGGAGAGACGCCGCGGAGAGACGCCGCGGAGAGACGCCGCGGAGAGACGCCGCGGAGAGACGCCGCGGAGACGCCGCGGAGAGACGCCGCGGAGACGCCGCGGAGAGACGCCGCGGAGACGCCGCGGAGACGCCGCGGAGACGCCGCGGAGACGCCGCAGGGACACCGAGGAGACGCCGCGGAGAGACGCGGAGAGAGACGCGGAGGTTAGAGACGCGGGTGTTAGAGGTCACCTTTGTACTTGTTCTTCTTGTTGCGGCCGGTCAGACAGAGGAGGGAGACGACCACAATGATGACGATGAGGCCGATGAGGGCCACGATGACCAGGAACCACCACTGCTGGTAAAACGGCTTCTCCTCCTCGACGTCTAAACACAGAAAAACAAACACACGGTGAGAAAACGATATAAAATCGTTGGCGTTCTAAGAAAATTCTAAGAAGTCATAACTATTTAATTGTGTAATTATTTAGTTCAATATACTTCATAACCATATTTAATGGAGTTAAATATTGTTGTTTCAGGCCGCTTTTTTGCATATGCAGGTTACATTGGGCCGAAAATCCTAAGATTCGGCAACCTGAATGTATCGGATACAGTCGAGTGAAATTGAAGGAAATCTGTTGTCCAGGCTTATTCTATGCACACAAGGGTGGCATAAAACACATAATTTATTATGCGTGATGCATTGACTGACATCTTCAGAATGATATCATAGAAAAACGCTTGATCCATTTAAAACAATTGGGTGTTGCAGACCGCTTTTGTGCATTAAAGTCAAATGGAGAAATATTGTTTGTATCTTAAAAAAGGATAACCTGGCAGTACACACGTAAGTTTGGTATCATTAAAATTGCCCGGGGTTGCTTTCTCGCGTCAGTGATTTGCAAAGCGATCGCGGCAAATTCGCGGAAAATATGGACCGAAGTCTACGTCATTTATGACTTTGACTTGATAAGGGGCACACTGGGCTTAAGGAACCTCCCGGGACGATGAACAATGAATGAATGCAAACATACGCCAGATTAGATCCCCAGGCACGGCATCGAACCCAGGATTTATTTCTTAATCTGCAATCTGGTGCGCTTACCACTACGCCATGGAGGGAGGCTCCTACATTTAAAAGCGATCCCGCACACGGGGTGATTCGAACCCAGGACCTATTTATTAATCTGCAATCTGGTGCGCTATTAAAAGCGATCCCGCACACGGGGTGATTCGAACCCAGGACCTATTTATTAATCTGCAATCTGGTGCGCTTACCACTACACCATGGAGGGAGGCTCTTACATTTAAAAGCGATCCCGCACACGGGGTGATTTGAACCCAGGACCTATTTATTAATCTGCAATCTGGTGCGCTATTAAAAGCGATCCCGCACACGGGGTGATTCGAACCCAGGACCTATTTATTAATCTGCAATCTGGTGCGCTTACCACTACACCATGGAGGGAGGCTCTTACATTTAAAAGCGATCCCGCACACGGGGTGATTTGAACCCAGGACCTATTTATTAATCTGCAATCTGGTGCGCTATTAAAAGCGATCCCGCACACGGGGTGATTCGAACCCAGGACCTATTTATTAATCTGCAATCTGGTGCGCGTACCACTACACCATGGAGGGAGGCTCCTACATTTAAAAGCGATCCCGCACACGGGGTGATTTGAACCCAGGACCTATTTATTAATCTGCAATCTGGTGCGCTATTAAAAGCGATCCCGCACACGGGGTGATTCGAACCCAGGACCTATTTATTAATCTGCAATCTGGTGCGCTTACCACTACACCATGGAGGGAGGCTCCTACATCTAAAAGCGATCCCGCACACGGGGTGATTCGAACCCAGGACCTATTTATTAATCTGCTGCCTGGTGCGCTAACCCCTACAAAATGGCGGGAGATCCCCGCATTTAAAAGCGATCCCACACACGGGGCGCCACCACCTACCGAGTGAGCGGAGGAAGTCTGAGGGCTCGCTGGGGTGGCTGATGCCCTGGGCGTTGATGGCGATGACAGGTGGCGCCACTTACCGAGGGAGCGGAGGAACTCTGAGGGCTCGCTGGGGTGGCTGATGCCCTGGGCGTTGATGGTGATGACAGGTGGCGCCACTTACCGAGAGAGCGGAGGGAGTCTGAGGGCTCGCTGGGGTGGCTGATGCCCTGAGCGTTGATGGCGATGACAGGTGGCGCCACTTACCGAGGGAGCGGAGGAACTCTGAGGGCTCGCTGGGGTGGCTGATGCCCTGGGCGTTGATGGCGATGACACGGAACTGGTACTCCGTCTTGGGCTTGAGGCTGTAGATACTGATGACGGCCGTGGGCTCCGGGCCTTCCTCCGTCATCAGCGTCTCGAAGGCCGCGCCTGTGGGTGTGGGTGAGGGGAGGGGGGGGGGGCTTTAATAAACGCTCACACATGTCGTTTGTACATAAACCTAAACTGGATATACATACAGGTATGTGTCTTATTATTCAAAAGTTAAGTAAAAAAATTAGCAGCATTTATATATTTAGCCTCCACTGTACGCGAAATAAACTTCTCGCCGCTTTACATTTAAATTTAAATCTTCAAATGTGCGGCGTGTCGCAGTCTATGACCATGATGTTTTTTTGTATTATTTTCGTTATATTTTATATAAATCCTTATGAACTGTTCTTGTATCAAGGGCGTTGCGCCTACAGTATTGAAATAAACTTCATTCATATCTTATTATTATTATTTTATAGCCGCTCACACATTTTGTTTGTACATTAAACTAAACTGGATATACATACATATATGTATATTATTGTTATTCGCATGACAGTCAACTAAGGATTGATCAAGCGTAATGAAATTGTGACACGCTCATGGTAATGAATCATAGCAAGTGCAACCCCCCACCACCCACCAACCACATATCGTCGTTATATTTATAATACTAGAGCGACCATTTCACAGTAACGTGCTGCTCCATCTTGATGCCGGGTCAATACCATTGAATATTGTTATATTATCATACATAGACTCGGCAAACGACGACAAGATCGATCTAAAACTTGCCATCGTGACTTTATTGTAATTGACCGCCACTCACCGCCCTTCTCCCGAGCTTGGATGATGTAACTTGTGATGTTGGAGTCGCCATGGTCACCGTTTATCCAGGTCAAGGTCACTGAAGTCTCGTCCGACGTGTGGACGGGAGCACCGGGCTTGGACGGGGAACCTGTGGCGGAACGTCACATCATCAATGTATTTACTGAAGGCGCTACTAAACTCATAACAATATAAAAGGTCGTTTTTCCATGTCCAATAAAATCATTGTTTCAACATAGTTCACGTGTGACTCCCGCCCACCGTTTACTGAAAAAAATCAATTTCGTGAGCTGTAAGATGGAATATAGACGCACCAAAATTATATATGACACCAACATCCAGCCATATATACGTGACATCAAAATCATATGAAAAACATATTTCTTACACATCAGAAATACACTTGCCTTCTGGCACCATCAACTACCGGTAACAATATCACAAAGCAGACACCGCACAACGACAATAAAATTTTGGCGTTTTGGGCCAATTTTGTGCATATGAAGTAAATAGAAAAAATGACCTTGAAGACGGCAGTAATATGACCCCGAGTAGACAAGAACACGACGAGACTGCACATAGAAGGCGTATCGCTGCCCAGAGATATACCGACACATGGGGTCATGGGAGACCCTCCCTAGGTGACCTGGGGCCGGCCCGGTAGCTCAGTGGGTTAGAGCGCTCTGGCCTGAGAGACCTGAGAGCCTAACGGCACGTGGATCGATGGTTCGAGCCCCGCTGTGGCCATGTCTATGTGATCGCAGGATAAAGATCCCATGTCCTTCTTCGCAAAGAGTAGGGGGTTACCCCCGGGGACATGTCTCCACTCTCCCTTCCTTCTCCCATTGACGAGAAATGACCAACAGTGGTTAAAGCGCCCTGAATATACAACCAACCAACCCATTGACGCGATATGACCGGAAGTGGTTAAAGCGTCCTGACAATAGAAAACAACAGTCCTGGGTGACCTACCTGGCTGGGGTCCGATGGTGATGTTGCCCGTGATGGCCGGCCCCCACCCCTTGGACGTCTCCGCCTTGACGGAGAACATGTAGCGCGCGTTCTCCTGCAACTCCCGCGCCAAGTAGTGCGTCTTGTCGCCTGGCAACAGCACCTGCACCCAGCGGCTCTCGCCTGGAACGAGACACGCGACACGTGACCGGGGGGAGAGGGGCAGGATTCGATAATGGAGCGACGTGACGTCATCTCATACAGGAACGCCATATAAACACCCTATATTACTATATTGTATTAAACATTATATATTATAATAAAACACCGTTTAATATGTAAAATCCCATAGTGGTCGCGGATTCACATATGGAATCCAAACAGTAGCTCATATTTCTTACTTCTGTTCTTTAGATTCGATAAAAAGTACACCATTAAAATAGTACCATGCCAAAAAAGGAGCAACTTTCTAATTTAAAATATGTATTGTTCCATGCGATACAAATATGTAAACTTCCTGTTATTGCTTTTTAATGATACAACAAAGGAGTTGCTAATACCATCATGTAATATTATAATGCGACATTTATCAGTGTCGCCGGTTACGGAATTAGATGAAAAAGACGAGTCGACTCGTCCACTGGTCGACTCGTCCACTGGTCGACTCGTCCACTGGTCGACTCGTCCACTGGTCGACTCGTCCACTGGTCGACTCGTCCACTGGTTGACTCGTCCAGCGGTCGACTCGTCCACTGGTCGACTCGTCCAGCGGTCGACTCGTCCAGCGGTCGACTCGTCCAGCGGTCGACTCGTCCAGCGGTCGACTCGTCCACTGGTCGACTCGTCCAGCGGTCGACTCGTCCACTGGTCGACTCGTCCACTGGTCGACTCGTCCAGCGGTCGACTCGTCCAGCGGTCGACTCGTCCAGCGGTCGACTCGTCCAGCGGTCGACTCGTCTACTGGTCGACTCGTCCAGCGGTCGACTCGTCCACTGGTCGACTCGTACTTACCGTCGATGGGAGCATCCTGGTTGTAGGCCAACTCGTACTGGTCGATGACGCCGTTGGGTTCTTCAGGAGGCAGCCACGTGACATTGACCTCCGTCAGTGACGTCACGATAAATGTCAGCGGACTCACCGGCCCAGGAACTGGAGAGAGATAGGAAAAGGATCAAATTGACCATCTGACAGGCGATGTTGACAAAGGTTGTTTGTCAGAGCCAATTTGAGCAGTACAGGGGAGCGTTCTACAAATATATACGACCTTTGTATCTTTTGCATGGCATGCTAATTTAACGATTGATCGTTAATTTACGAGCAACCGCAACAAGCGTTATACAACGATCGAAAAATATTTTTCCGACCTGATCGCAATAGATTCATGATGTAATCGCCATGATTCATTGCTCGTCGCCTATGCAATACAAGTTTGAAATGTTACTAGCCAAAATGACGAGATCTCAGTGACGAGACCCTTTCTCTCGCATCTCACTTGATCCAGAACAAGAAATAAAGACCGTATCACGCGTGGGGTGGGGGGGGGGGGGCGGTGGAGCCAGCACTCACCGCCCTCGTCCGTGGTGGCGTTGACGGGGTGGGTGATGTTGGGGCCGTCGCCGGCCGAGTTATAGGCGAGCACTAGGGCAGAGTAGGACTGGTACTTGTCCAAGCCGTCCAGCAGCACCTCCGTGTGGGCAGAACCCACGGGCCGCAGCGCCTCCGTCGCCTCCTGCTGCCCCGTCACCCAGTAGTACACCTGTCGCCACGGCAACGGTACACAATCAGCGTCATGGCAACGGCATATAATCAGCGTCATGGCAACGGTATATAATCAGCGTCATGGCAACGACCGTAAACAAGTGTCTAACGAAAGGCGGTTATGATACAAGAGGCATGATACAGGAAGGAAAAAAACCTCGCTTATAATGTATGTTTATACTTTACTCTTATTGTGGATTATTAAGTAATGTTTTTTTTATCCACCTTTGTAAACATATGGGATTAACAAGGCACATAATCTTCCCGGGAGAGATTTGTATTTAAATATATATATAAATACGAAGAACATAATTTATAAAAGGGAAAATTGAGCGTCATATGGTTTGACTGCCAGACTAACCTTGTATCCCAGCAGGTCACCGTTCTGACTCTCGGCAGGGGGCGGCAACCAGCGCAACTCCAGCTCCGTGGAGCTCACAGTGTCCATCACCACGTCCTGAGGCGGCTCCATGGGCACTGCAACGGTAAAACAACGTCAATACAACGTCAGTACAACGTCCATACAACGTCAGTACAACGTCCATACAACGTGGTGACAACGCGGTGATGTTAAAACTACAACTACGTCGTAACTTAACAGTTAGTACGTTAATAAAACGTCAATACGTCACGAAAAAACCTTAGTATGACGTTGTAAAAACGTAATCTTAACGTTAATACCGCTTAAAGAAAACGTCAATACGATGTTAATGAAAGTACCAAGTAATTTAACTTTAACATGATGCTAACGCCATACGAATTATATTTTTAATATATATTTAGACTTTTTAAATAATTTTGTTCATCACTTATAACAAAACTTGCGCATACAAGTGATTTTGATCACTATTTGGTGCTCAAAATGTCCTAGTTCACGCTACCTCCAACCACATCCATGGCAAACTGTTATCAAACGCTTGAGGAACATAAATATTCACATAACCAGACAACCACCATTGAAGCATTAACGCCCAGTAAAGGGTGCATTGTTAGTCAACGTTAGTTGCAAAGCATGCATTGTTACCAGGGGAACGTTGATCGCAATGAAAATCTCAGACGTGGGCTACTGAAGGCACGATGACGTCACTACTTCCCCACCTCCCCCATGTATACGTCAAGGGGTGGGCTACTAAAGGCACGATGACGTCACTACTTACCCACCTCACTATGTACACGTCAAGGGGTGGGCTACTGAAGGTACGATGACGTCACTACTTACCCACCTCACTATGTAAACGTCAAGGGGTGGGCTACTGAAGGCACGATGACGTCACTACTTACGAGCCTCCCCTATGTATACCTCAAGAAGCGGGCTGCTGAAGGCACGATGACGTCACCACTTACGGGCCTCCCCTATGTATACGTCAAGGGGCGGGCTGCTGAAGGCACCATGACGTCAGTACTTACCCACCTCCCCTTTGTATACGTCAAGGAGCGGGCTGCTGAAGGCACGATGACGTCACTACTTACGGGCCTCCCCTATGTATACGTCATCAGGTAGGCTACTGAAGGCACGATGACGTCACTACTTACCCACCTCTCCTTTGTATACGTCAAGGAGCGGGCTGCTGAAGGCACGATGACGTCATTACTTACGGGCCTCCCCTATGCATGCGTCATCAGGTAGGCTACTGAAGGCACGATGACGTCACTACTTACCCACCTCCCCTATGTATACGTCAAGGGGTGGGCTACTGAAGGCACGATGACGTCATTACTTACCCACCTTCCCTTTGTATACGTCAAGGAGCGGGCTGCTGAAGGCACGATGACGTCACTACTTACCCACCTCCCCTATGTATACGTCAAGGGGTGGGCTACTGAAGGCACGATGACGTCACTACTTACCCACCTTCCCTTTGTATACGTCAAGGAGCGGGCTGCTGAAGGCACGATGACGTCATTACTTACGGGCCGCCCCTATGTATACGTCATCAGGTAGGCTACTGAAGGCACGATGACGTCACTACTTACCCACCTCCCCTATGTATACGTCAAGGGGTGGGCTACTGAAGGCACGATGACGTCACTACTTACCCACCTTCCCTTTGTATACGTCAAGGAGCGGGCTGCTGAAGGCACGATGACGTCACTACTTACGGGCCTCCCCTATGTATACGTCATCAGGTAGGCTACTGAAGGCACGATGACGTCACTACTTACCCACCTCTCCTTTGTATACGTCAAGGAGCGGGCTGCTGAAGGCACGATGACGTCATTACTTACGGGCCTCCCCTATGTATACGTCATCAGGTAGGCTACTGAAGGCACGATGACGTCACTACTTACCCACCTCCCCTATGTATACGTCAAGGGGTGGGCTACTGAAGGCACGATGACGTCACTACTTACCCACCTTCCCTTTGTATACGTCAAGGGGTGGGCTACTGAAGGCACGATGACGTCATTACTTACCCACCTTCCCTTTGTATACGTCAAGGAGCGGGCTGCTGAAGGCACGATGACGTCACTACTTACCCACCTCCCCTATGTATACGTCAAGGGGTGGGCTACTGAAGGCACGATGACGTCACTACTTACCCACCTTCCCTTTGTATACGTCAAGGAGCGGGCTGCTGAAGGCACGATGACGTCATTACTTACGGGCCTCCCCTATGTATACGTCAAGGGGCGGGCTACTGAAGGCACGATGACGTCACTACTTACCCACCTTCCCTTTGTATACGTCAAGGAGCGGGCTGCTGAAGGCACGATGACGTCATTACTTACGGGCCGCCCCTATGTATACGTCATCAGGTAGGCTACTGAAGGCACGATGACGTCACTACTTACCCACCTCCCCTATGTATACGTCAAGGGGTGGGCCACCGAAGGCACGATGACGTCACTACTTACCCACCTTCCCTTTGTATACGTCAAGGAGCGGGCTGCTGAAGGCACGATGACGTCATTACTTACGGGCCTCCCCTATGTATACGTCAAGGGGCGGGCTACTGAAGGCACTTTTCCCCAGCGAATTGTAGGCGAGCGCTTTAAACTCATAGAGGTTGTCGGCCAACAGGCCCTGTAGCTCCGCCTCCGTGTCGGCGTAGGAAGCGTAGACGAAGTTAGAGTAAGACGTTGCCATGGCGACCGGCGTCCCCGCCACCGCCGCCGCCGCCGCCTCCCCATTGGACAAGGCGGTGAAGAGAGGGTCCAGCAGTGTGAACCATATCTCATACCCGATCATCTCCCCGTTCCAGGCACCTGCCGAGGGGGGCTGTGGAACCAACCATCCGCTCACCGTCATACAGGTTGTTAGCTAGCTTAGTTAGTTAGGTCTAGGAGATAAGCGGTTAGTCACCAGTGCTACCTACATGTATATACATGCACATGTGTTGGTTGTCATGGTAATTACATGCTGGTATGGTTACATATGGTAAAAAAAAGGAGTCCATTCACCTACAAATAAATAAACAAATCAGTAAAAAAAAATTCGCCTTTCAAACGTCGACCCGAAAAGATGAAAAAAAAGTTAGACACAATAAGATGAAAGATGGGTTGCCGAAGTAACAAAGCCCAAAAAAATAAGAAAGCCAGGACGCAGCAAATTGGTACAATGGGTGGCGAGATGCGCATACTTAGCGACCGTGTGTTATTTGTAACGATCTTCAGCGTGAAGACAGCATGAGAGACACACGTGGAAAATGAAAAGAAGTAGTTAGATAGACACACACACACAGAGGATAAAGAAACTGTTAGTACATGGAATAAATATCCACAGCGGTCGAGGCAGCGGGGGGGGGGAGAAGGAGGGGAGGGGTGGGGCGGGGGGCAGGGTTGTAAAAACACATCTCCGCCACCAATATATCCAGCAAAGCCAGCACCCAGCACGGGGGCCCTCACGACACGGGTCACCACCCCCCTCCCCTCCGCCCGCCCCAACGACCCTCCACACTTACCACCCAGCCTCGCCCGCCAGTCAGGAAACCAGCCCGGGTGGGCATGGGGGGTGGGGGGTGGGGGGGGGGCGGGTCGATGGGGGGGAGGGGGGGGGGGTAGGGTGTAGGTGGGAGGGTGCGCTTCCTACCTATCTCCAGGAAGACGACGGCCACGGCGCCCCACTCGCTGTCGCCGAACATGTTGAAGGACCTGATGGCGAACTCGTAGGTGTTAAACAGCGACAGCCCCTGGACCCGCAGGGCGCGGGACTCCGGGCTGAAGTCCGTCTCTGTCACCCAGGCGGCCGGCGGCTGCTCCACCCGCCGGTGCCGCACCTTGTACCCCATCAGGTGGCCGTTCCACGACGCCTTGGGGGGAGGCTGTAGGGGTCCGGGTGGGGGAGGGTCGGAGGGGCGGAGGGGGGTACGGGGTAGGGGGTAGGGGAATAGGGTGGTGGTGATAAAACCAAGTCTTTTGTTTAGGAATTAAGAAATTTGTGGGTCCAGATTCTCCGTTGCTAGGCCGCTCGTCGCCATGGTGAATGTCGCCATAGTGATGATCGCAATCCGGAATCTTTTACCCGGTTTTTGGTAAGCACCATGTGTACACTTAGAACCATGTACACGTCTGTCCAGGGCGACGCTATGCTCAGAACTACGATAGCAGAAGAGACTCTTAAAGGGCGTTTAGTTAAGTAACTTAATATCGTATCTTAGCCAGGAGCCATATCACCATAAGTAACCGACACACTGGGCTCAGGTGTCCAGTGTATCGCTCACGATAACTCCAAACATGCTGTCATCAAACTGACCTGCGCCTACATGTGTCTCACTGTATGCTTACGAAACATAAATAAACTAATGATAAAGAATGGACAAGTAGAATAATAAACTTAACTTAATTATCAAAACAACAACATCAGAGAGCACATGACATAAGATGAAAACAACAAAAAAAGACTAATTTCCATATAAAGTGCCACAATTTAAAGTTTATGTTAGCAACTCAAAGAAATAAACTTAACATAAGATAATCCGCCACGCAGTTTCGTCACTACACGTCAGTCTTTGGATTTTGAGCCTTGATTTTCTTTCAAAGATGTTAATTCATAAATCGACAATAGTGGGCAAGGTGGCTTTCTCATTTTTTGGATGTTAAACTTGATTAAACAAAATTGTAATTAGCATAGGAAGTGAAAGTTGATGACGTCACGGCACGCTCACCTCCCACGTGACCAGTACCGAGGTCCGTGTCTGTGGGATGACGTTGAGGTTGGTCGGCGGGCTCTCCGGGGCTGGAAACAACACACCAACATGGGCTTAACACACCTATACTCCTTCAGAACAACACATGAAGGCAATTTAAGACCCTGTTAATACGCCCTATTGTGGAAATAAAATAATTTTCTTTTATAAGCTGACAGTCAGTAAACAACAAGACAATAAATATTACTTTACATGTATATTTTTGTGCTAAAGTAAAACATTTAATCTTCCACTTTGCACTTATGCTACACCTAGTGTCTCAGATAGCGCAAGAATGAAAGCAATTTGAAATAGGTGGATTTCCGAAGGGGGCGTTCGTGGGACATTGGGTAGAGCTGAGCGTTGCTGAGCGGGTCCGAGCGTGGCTGAGCGATGCTATGGGGGTCACTGACCAGCCTGCTTGGTCGTCACCGGGTCCGAGGGGTCGCTGAAGTCACTCTGACCGATGTCGTTATTGGCGGCCACACGGAAGTTGTAGACGGTGAACGGGTCCAGTCTGCAGGGGTGGAGGGTCATAGCGGGTTTAGAGGCTGTGCTTTGTGGCACGTGAAACTGAAAACTTGAAACTGTTTGAATATTGTATATGGGCCTGGTGACAATCGGAAATAAATTTACTATAATTATAATTAAAATTTTAAAATATTTGGGATAAAAAGTGAGCTTGATGATCCAAATTGTCAGGGTATGTGACCCACGGGCCGTCCCCCACACCCCCTCCCTCCCCCCGGGACTCACCCCTTGACCATGTGTGAGGTGGCCTGGTGGTCCACGTGCTCCGGGTAGGTGACCCACGGGCCGCCCGCCTCCTGGACCTGGATGGTGTAGTTGCGGATGGGGCTGTGTCCGTTGTTGGTCGGCGGCTGCCAGTTGATGGTCACATAGCGGTCGCCAATCTGCTGCTGTCCCACCTGGGGCCGCGTGGGGGGGTCGGTCTCCACTGGCAACACACAATTAGAAAGAATTGGGGTTTGGGGAAAAAAAAAATCAATCTAAAAACTTACTTGACGCAACAATACTTCAATCGAGGCCGTGAGAGGGCAGCACCGTTAGATGCGAGTGTGAGAGAGAGTGAGCGCAGGCTAACCACTGTTGCACAATGTACAACAATACGTTAATCGAGGCCGCGAGAGGGCAGCACCGTCAGTGAGCGCGCGGACTGACCTCCGTTCCCTAATGTACAACAATACGTCAACGGAGGCCGCGAGGGGGCAGCACCGTAAGTGATCGCGCGGCATGACCCCCGTTGCATACTATACCACAATACGCCAACGGAGGCCGCTGGAGGGCAGCACCAGCCTGAGCGTGCGAGAGAGACTGAATACCTCTGTTGACGATGGTGTAGACCTCCAGCTCCTCCCCGGCGCCCCAGCCCAGCTGTGTCTTGGCCGTCACCACGAAGACGTAGTAGGTGTTACGCTTCAGGTTGAGGACGTCGAAGTCGCGGCGCTCGGGGCCCAGGCTGTCGTCCACCATGAGGTACTCCGGGGGGTCGGCCCGCTCCCGGTACCCCACGCGGTAGCCCCGAATGTCGCCGTTGGGCTGGGCGGGCGGCCCCCACACCACCGTGGCCGTCGAGTAGGTCACATCCGGGAAGTGGACGCAGCACGGCGGGCCCGGCACTGCAAGGTCAACAGGGATAGGGCAAGGTCAGTGGGGAAGAGCAAGGTCAACAGGGAAGAGCAAGGTCAACAGGGAAGGGCAAGTTCAACAGGGAAGGGCAAGGTCAACAGGGAAGGGCAAGATCAATTTGGAAGGGTAAGGTCAGTGGGGAAGGTGGCCGCGTGAGTCGGGAGTCGGCGTCAGGGTGTTGGGGGGCAGAGGGCACGGGTTAGGTGAGGAAGTTTTCGAAATGAAGGAATTGCATGGTTAAATTCTCTTCGCCATTGTAAGATCACAAGTAAGGGATGGGTGAGTTAGCCACGGAATTGTAAGGTCAGAGGCCCTGAAATTATTCATTAGTAAATTATTCGCAATCCATTTGTAGCCTCCGTTTCCCCATAAGCGACGTCTATTATACATAAATATACCATTCGCCGTGACGCTGGCATCTCGCATCTTAGGACCTCTGAGACTTCCACTGGAGTTATAACCTCTGACCCTTGACCTATGACCCCTGTTACTTACCGTCCTCGAATGTGCGTACCGCCACGGGGGGCGTACTCAGCGTCCCGTCTCCGATCCGGGTGTACGCCATCACCTGGATCTCGTACCAGACGTACTTCCGGAGGCCCTTCAGCTCCGCCTGGCGGGCGGAGGTGGAGTTAACCACCAGCAACGCCGGGTCGATGTCCTCCTGGGTGGACCAGTAGCGCACCTGGTGGACAGAGGCGGAACGAGAAGGGTGATATGGAGGCGTGATGCGGAACTAAGCTTGGTGGCGCGGTGGATAGCTTTGCATTGACGCGATTTTTACCACCGAGATTATAGCACATACGGCAGCGACACGTCATAATGCAACTGATATCTGATATTTGTTTCCACATGATGTGGCATCAAATCTATTATATATCCACCAATCCATATTTAGCATACTATCACAGAGGGTACCCATATTGTTTTACAGGCGACTCTATTTAACATTGTACTATTAAACAAGGAGGCGTTTAAGGTACCTTCAGAATGGCCTACGTGACTGACCTTGTAGCCGGTGACCTGTCCGTTCTGGTCGGCGAGCGGGACGCTGTCCCAATGTACCCGGATGCTGGTTGAGCTAAGGGCCTCAGCACTGACGTTGGCGGGTCCGGCACTGGGCACTGTGGCAGAGAGGCAGTGTTGCAAGGAGAGGTGGAAGAGGGGGGGGGTGACGTTGGCGGAACTCGTATTCATAATCTGTACTCAAGGCTGCGCAAAACTTATTAGCGTTACGTAGAAAAAGTGCCAAGACTTTTTTTTTGAACCAAAATTAAGTACCACACTGTAAGCAAATATCAGTGTCAGCTTTTCTACTTAGCGTAACGAAGGGGATGATTGCGTAGCGTTAACAATGGATTGTATCTATATATGGGCCTTAGTGTACAGGCTGTCGGCGTGTACAAGCTCCCGCAGTATAGAGGCTGGCGTAAATAGACCGCCGTATAGAGACTGGCGTACAGAGACCGCCGTATAGAGACTGGCGTACAGAGACCGCCGTATAGAGACTGGCGTACAGACTGGTGCACAGAGACCGCCGTATACAGACTGGCGTACAGAGACCGCCGTATAGAGACTGGCGTACAGACTGGTGCACAGAGACTGGCGTACAGAGACCGCCGTATAGAGACTGGCGTACAGACTGGCGCACAGAGACTGGCGTACAGAGACCGCCGTATAGAGGCTGGCGTACAGAGACCGCCGTATAGAGACTGGCGTACAGACTGGCGGACAGAGACGGGCGTACAGAGACTGGCGTACAGAGACCGCCGTATAGAGACTGGCCTACAGACTGGCGCACAGAGACGGGCGAACAGAGACTGGCGTACAGAGACCGCCGTATAGAGACTGGCGTACAGACTGGCGCACAGAGACTGGCGTACAGAGACTGGCGTATAGAGACTGGCGTACAGAGACCGCCGTAAAGAGACTGGCGTACAGACTGGCGCACAGAGACTGGCGTACAGAGACCGCTGTATAGAGACTGGCGTACAGAGACCGCCGTATAGAGACTGGCATAAAGAGACCGCCGTATAGAGACTGGCGTACAGAGACCGCCGTATAGAGACCGCCGTATAGGGACTGGCGTATAGAGACTGGCGTACAGAGACCGCCGTATAAGGACTGGCAAAAAGAGACCGCCGTATAGAGACTGGCGTACAGAGATTGGCACACAGACCGGCGTACAAAGACTGGCGTGTAGAGACTGGCGTACAGAGACCGCCGTATAGAGACTGGCGTATAGAGACTGGCGTACAGAGACTGGCGTACAGAGACTGGCGCACAGAGACTGGCGTACAGAGACTGGCGTACAACAGAGACCGCCGTATAGAGACTAGCGTACAGTGGCTGACGTGTACAGACCGGCGTACAGAGGCTGGCGTACAGAGGCTGCCGCGCACGAGCTGGCCTGCATGTAGAGGGTGCACTGACCTGCTTCCCTGGTCCTGTCGGCGGCGGGCGGGCTGAGGGCGCTGAGGCCCACCTGGTTGTAGGAGGCCAGCTGGACCTCATACAGCGTCCACTCGGCCAGGCCGACCAGCGTCAGGCTGTTGGCGTTGCGGTCGGCCACCTGCACGGTGCGTGGCTCCTCCCCCAGCTCGGTGGCGGCGTACTGCACCTGGTAGCCAGGCCCCTCCCCGTACCACAGGTCGGCGCTCAGCGGCTGCAACACGGCGCAAGACAACAGTAGTACCGTAAATTGCCCTTTTGAAGTTGCGGCTTGTATTATGAGTTAGAGAAGCAGCATTAGGGTGTAGCATTGGATTTACTTCCAAAGCGCGATTTCGTCGCCGTGGCAAATGACTTAAATATCAAAGCCGCATTTCAATGAAATATTAGCATAGGACTCAAAAGTAGGTAATTGGCAATGCAGAAGCTCAGTAAAATTCTCAGCACCAACTCCCGTCCCCCCTCCTCACACACCCCAGAAGAAGCAGAGCAGCGCCACCTACCGTCCAGCTGACCCGGACGGCCGTCTGGTTGACCGCGCGCACCGTGACGTCCGGAGGCGGGCCGCCAGGGGGCGCCTGGATCGTCTCGAACCACACGGTGGGCAGGCTGGGCTCGCTCTGGCCCGCGATGTTCTCGGCGATCATCCTCAGCCGGTACTCGGTGTAGGGTTGGAGTCCCCGGACGAGAAGCGCCGTGGCCTCGGGCCGGGACTCCTCGTACAGGGCGAGCCACGCGTCGCCCGTGGCTCGCGTCTGGCCCTCCACCACCCAGCGCGAGATGGACGTGTAGCCGCTGAAGCCAGGGACGAACTGGAGCAGGACCGAGGTCGCCTGGATGTTGGTGACGCCCAGGCCGCGCGGAGCGTCGGGCTTCACTGTGGGGGGGCGGGCAGACAGACAGACATACAGACAGACATACCTTGGGAGAACTGATTCCTCATGATGATTTATCACTCAGGATATATAATAATGCATTTCGTGGGCTTTGCCGTAGAATGTGAATCAAGAAATGTTGGTGTTTTAGGCCACTCTTGTGCGCGCGAAGGCTAAAATTGAGCCAAGAAATATCACGGAACGCTGAGTGGAGTTTCGATGAGACAAATACCCCCAAATACATGGAGGCGGCAGGTGGCAGGGCGCAAACCCATGACAAGTTGATCTGCAGCTCAACCTAGATACCAAATGAGCTAGACAGGCTCCCTACTTGAAGATCAAAAGCGCACTCCATATTGAAGTTCAAACTCTAGCGTCTAACTTAAGACCAGCAAACAGTGCCTTTTTCCTTAATTGCCGCTCGGGGAACATTGGAGCTTGTAGGTACAATAAGTGACGCAGCGCTACCTGGCGGGACGCCGGACTCGATGTCGGCCGCCCAGGGGGGTCCCGGGCCGACCTGGGTGTTGGCCAGCACCTCGATTGTGTACACCGTTGACGACTCCAGCTCAGTGACCGTGTAGTTGAGGGTCTGGGGACCCAGCGACTCTGTCTCCGTGGTTACCGGGTCGTTCTTCCGCATGTACGTCAATGTGTAGCCTGCGAGGTCATCAAGGTCATTAGTAAAGACGCAATGGAGAACCTGATTCCAACGATGAAGGGAGAACAAAGCTCAAATAAGATAGGAATATCTTTAGATAGAATATAAATGCACGTGCGGCAGCAAATATGTGATAGTTCACTTGTTATTGATTTTTTCTAATTTACAGTGAGAAAATACCTTGCAGACTGTTAAATGCAAACGTTACTTACCATAGTACCCGCAATACATTAAAAGACGCGATTAAATTACCTTGATTTATACATGGAAACCTCCAATTTACAATTTTCATTTATAAAGCATTGCATTCACTAAATTACATCGAGTGTTACGTGAGTACCGGCTGTTCTCGGCGACTCACCCGTGAGCACCCCGTTAATCTCGTCAGGCGGAGTCCACAACACTCGCAGGGAGGTGTCCCGGACGCTGTCGAAGGTCAGACTGCCCACCGGACCCGGCACTGAAGGTCAAATAAACACGTAAATCACCGATATTGACACGGGGGCGGTACGATAGGCAAGATAGATCAATTATACTACAATTATTAAAATAATAGGCGAACAGGCATTTAGTCCGGACTCATGTTGTCATTGTCAAAAAATGGTTTCTGTACGTTTTCCATTCTAGAAGAATCAAAATTCCACAACTCGATCCCATTCTTGGTACTAGCATATTAACGGACCAACAATAGCCGAGGGTAAGTTTACCAGAGGAAACTACGCCGACGTAAAAGCTACACGTCATGGGAAATATACGTAACCCCCCCCCTCCCCACCCCCCCACACACACACTCACCGTCCTCGAGAGTCCGTGCGAGGACCGAAGTGCTCTTGGGTCCGTCCCCCCCCCCCCACACACACACACACTCACCGTCCTCCAGGGTCCGTGCGAGGACCGGGGTGCTCTTGGGTCCGTCCCCCATGGAGGTGAAGCAGAGCACCGTGACGCTGTACTCCGTGTACTTGTGCAGGCCGCTCAGGTACCCGGTCTGCTGGCCCAGCATGTTGGACGTGTTGGAGGGCACGATCACTTCCACCTGATGACCCCCCTCCCCCTCCCCGGCCCCCTCCCCCTCCACCACCTCAGCCGCTGCCAGCCGGTACCCCATGTTGATGCCGTTGAGGTACTGGGGGTCGGGCGGGCGCCACGTGACGCGGATGGCCGTCGGGGCGGTGGCCTGGGCCGTGACGTCATAGGGGGGGTCGGTGGGGCGGCCCTCCATGGTGCGGACCCGGATGTAGTCGCTGTAGACGCCGACGCCCTTCTGGTTGTAGGCGGCCACGGAGATATCGTACTCCTTGAAGACGATCAGGCCCGTCAGCTCGTCCATCGTGATCTGGTAGTTGGTGATGTTCTTGTGGTCCATCGTCGTGTCCGGGTACCCCGACGGCTTGTACCGGATGATGTAGCCTAGCAACGGGCCGTTCCAGTGCTCCTCGTCCGGCGGCTGCCACTGGATCAGGATGGAGCTGTTGCTGCGCGCGCTGCCCACCAGGCCGCGCGGCGGGCCGCTGGGCGCTGTAAGCAAGGACGGGACACGTGCAAACAACGGCAGGAATACTGGGACTGGCGGGATGGCAAGCAGAGCACACATCAGCCCAACGCGCTACCCACTAGGCCACTGGGTGACCCCTTGCCATCAACGGATAAATTGGTGCTTTTGAGCCATCTTTGGGCACAGAAGCTCTATTTAAACCGGACCAATGAGACCCTAGGTCAAGTGCTCTGAAAGGAAGAAGCGGCGCCACAAATAGATGGCAGTCGAGGCCGGGACCTGTTAGTTCTCCATCTATGTAGCAGCACCGCTATTAAATTAGCTTAAACCTTTCACAAAACTTCAATATTTACATAGATAACATACTTCAATATTTACATAGATAACATATATACACAGATTCGGACAAAAAGTTTTGTGGCAATACCACAAATTCGGACAAAATTATGTGATGTTACCACAAATTCCGACAGAAGTTATGTACGTAGTCGTAATGGATATATTTCCATGGCGCCCTATACATTATTATGACGTCACGCACGTTGCTGCGAGATTTCGATGACGTCACTTACGTTGCTGCGGGATTTCGATGACGTCACTGGGCGGGCTGGGGTCGCCGGCCCCCACGTCGTTGACGGCGGTGACCCTGAACTGGTAGGCGCGGGAGGGGAGCAGGTCGTCCACCGTGTACGTCCGTGTGCTGCTGGGGATGTTCACGTCCACCAGAATCCAGTTCTCGTTGGGCAGCAAGGTCACGCCTGCAGACGAGACGCGAGCGCAGGTTGTGACGAGGTTGGGATGAGGTTGCGTGACGTGATTCATTGGTGAGGCTCGGGACATTTTTTTGTTTTTACTCTTTTTTTTTAAAGCGATTTTATTTAATCAGAGTAAACACTAGGTATTCAGTGGGTATGTATAAATTGAGAGTATCATGTTGGAGATGTTGGAAGCACGGTATTAATAGAAAGTAGGGGGTCAAAAATGAGGCGGAGTAGGGAAAATATCGCTTTGACATTGCCACTGAAATACCCTTATGCAAACGTAAACTGTGATTTTTACACTAATGAAACCTCGTCCAAGTGCATTGCTCACTTAGTTAATGGCATTTCTTTGTAGCTTGGTGACTTCGTTCTTTCCAACATATTTACCACATTTGGATCCAGGGATCGATTTACTTTGACTTTGGCCGCGCAATAACGTGTCTTACTTGGAGGGACCATGCGAAACTCCATCATGAAGCGCTTGATGGGACTGTTGCCATCGAAACCCGGCGTCCAAGTGACGTCAGCCGCCCGGATGTTGTCGGCGTTCAGGGAGACGCCGGTGATGTGCGGCGCGTGCGGCAACTCTGGAAAAACACCACGAAAGACGGTGAGTGGGGTGGAGTGGGGTGGGGTGGGGTGGGGTGGGAGGTGAGATAGGTTGGTTGCGGTGGCAACGCACCATTTGTCACCATGCAAGTAGTAATACATATATACGTAATAATAATAATAGCTCTTGAGGTATCAAGTATCGTTGAGTGACTCAAAAGAACAATTAACACTTGTCCCGCACCATGAGACGTCCACAAGTAAGTAACGAGTAAGTAAGTTATTTATTATAGTTATATATCAATATCAGTGACATACACTGTTTTAAACATAACAACACACACGAATAACATTTCCCCCAGTGCCTTAGCGCATTTAAGTGACTGTAGGAACAGAACGGAAAATTCATTTACTATTAAATTCATAATTTGCCAATAATCACTGCAACCTTCCCCCCCCCCCACTCCACAACTAGCCCCCACACAGCTGCGAGCGGACAGAGCTGGTCCCCCTCTCCCTGCCTACCGATGACGGTCAGGTTGGCCTGGGCGCTGTCGTTGCCGCCAGAGGACACCACCTGACAGCGGTAGAGGCCGATGTCGGTGTTGCGGACGCTCCGGATCTCGAGGCCGCCGTCCGCCAGGAGCGTCCGCCGCGGGTCGCTGGCCGTGTCGATCAGCACGCCGTTGTGGAGCCACCCCCACGTGACCGTCACGATGGGGTCATGTGACACGCCGCAGGTCAGCAGCGTGGTCGAGGCCAGGATGACGGAGGCGTCGCGAGGCGGGTTCACGATCTTGGTGCGTACTATAGGAAGGAAATCGGGCGACGGAGGCGGCGTTAAAATCCTGACGATAGGGGGCGCTTTGCTTTAGTTTTTTTCTGCGTTAGGACTAACGCTCCTTCACAAAGTTAGTTAAGAAGCACAACACAGCAGCGATATCCCAATTTTGATGACGTAGTGTACAAGAAAGCCAGACCTTCCCACAGAATATGCACCAGTTGGGCAAACAAACTGGCTTCATAACATGCCTTGTTACAAACAATATTTGTTTGCATATACATTATATATATATTATTTGCATTAAAACCATGTAAATGTTCCAAGGGAGTGTATGGCTCTAGGTGAACTTTAAAGCGGTACTACTTTATTACTACGCCCCCCCCCCACCACACCTCCGCCCATCCCCTTGCCCCGTCCCTATCCACCCACTTACAGGTGACCATCAGGTGGGCGGTGGCGCTGTCATAGCCCAGTGGTACCCCCCCCCCTCCCCCCACTTACAGGTGACCATCAGGTGGGCAGTGGCGCTGTCATAGCCCAGTGAGTACCCACCCCCCCCTCACCCACACACAGGTGACCATCAGGTGGGCGGTGGCGCTGTCATAGCCCAGTGGTACCCCGCCCCCCCTCGCCCCGCCCCGCCTCCCTCCACCCACTTACAGGTGACCATCAGGTGGGCGGTGGCGCTGTCATAGCCCAGTGAGTACCCCGCCCCCCCTCGCCCCGCCTCCCTCCACCCACTTACAGGTGACCATCAGGTGGGCGGTGGCGCTGTCATAGCCCAGTGAGTACCCACCCCCCCTCACCCACTTACAGGTGACCATCAGGTGGGCGGTGGCGCTGTCATAGCCCAGTGAGTACCCCGCCCCCCCTCGCCCCGCCCCGACTCCCTCCACCCACTTACAGGTGACCATCAGGTGGGCGGTGGCGCTGTCATAGCCCAGTGAGTACCCCGCCCCCCCTCGCCCCGCCCCGCCTCCCTCCACCCACTTACAGGTGACCATCAGGTGGGCGGTGGCGCTGTCATAGCCCAGTGAGTACCCACCCCCCCTCACCCACTTACAGGTGACCATCAGGTGGGCGGTGGCGCTGTCATAGCCCAGTGAGTTGGTGGCGTTGCAGACGTATCGCCCGTTGTCGTCAGAGGTCGCCACCGGGATGAGAATGTCGGTCCCGATCAGCTGGATCCGCCCAGAGTTCCCGGGGAGCTCCTCCTCCGCACCACTCGACAGCACTGCCAACGACAACCACAACAACAGTAAGAAAAGGGCGATAGCCGGTAGGTATGAACTAAGAACCGGGACCCCATGCCGATATCTTTGTACATTGGCTCTGGGGTATCACTTTGTCCCAGGCTGTTTTTGGAACGGGGTATAATTCTAGCGTACTGACATTTCTGATAACGCAAAGTTATCAAAATCATATTTGGTAATAAGAATTTAAAATCAGCACCATTGAAACTAGGTACGAAATAGGCAGATCGACCCGGAATGCAGTTCGACCACGCTGACATGAAAACGTTCATAATTATATATATTTGTTTTCGCTGCGAGAACCTGATCAAGGCGAGTAAACGTTTCCCGCTTTGTTTCTGTAAATCAACACATATGCACAACGCGGTACTTCACTTCAACCTGTTGATCGGAGCCCCGCACTGAACGAGGGGGGTGGCTGGGACCTACCTCTGTACCAGCTGACCACCGGGTCAGGGGCGCCCTCCACCCGACAGGGGAAGTTCACCAGGTCGCCTTCCACCACGGATTGGTTCTGAGGGCCGCTCGTGATCTCTGGGGGTGTGCCTGGAGGGAAGGAGGGGGGGAGGGAGAGAGGATGGCATTCATTAACATTGGCTGGCGTTCAGTCCATCTTCCATATACACCTTGTTATACCCTGGGCTATAGATATGGTACATTCATATAAACATGGTTACTCGCATATTATTAGAGAGAAATGATGCGGAAAAACTTCATCGAGGACAGTTATTTTTACATTTTGGGTCATCCATAGTATTGATAACATGGCATGATCATGAGATATGTGTGCACTACAAGCTCTGTCAGCCTCAAATAGTAAGCTGTAACGCAAATGCCGCAATATAAATCAGATTCTTGAATTACAATAAAAGCAAGCTGCAAATTCCTAATTTTACACAAGGTGGCGGGTGCAAAACCAGGGCACTGTTAAGTAATAGGACATTCACATGGTAAACGCCACGCGGCGAACATGGGCGATAATCGGGGCACGTACTCAACACGCGGACCCACGTGGCCCTGCTGATCTCGCCGGCTGTGTTGCGTACGAAGCACTGGAACATTCCGGAGTCACTGGCGTCCGGGGAGTTCACCTCCAGGTTACCGTTACCCATCACCGAATACCTGCGTGAAGCCGGAAGTGATGTCAGTATGGCGCTTCAAAGTGTCTTAGATATTCGACCATTGCTTGTTTTATACAGTGTTGCGGTAGACAACTATATGGGGTATCACGACATATTCAAATTGTAATATCGTAATTCGCTAGGATGTAATGCAGGCTGTTTTACGGCGACCATATGTCGCTGATAAACAATACGCACACGAGAGAAAAACAATCCTATTGCAGAGGAAAGCATTTAACAAACACCGACAATTGTAAAATGGACGCAGACAGTTTCAATTGCGAGGTACGTACAACAGAATTCCTGAATGGGTATTAAGAAGTTTCAAACACGTCGATAATGTTTTGAGCATACAGGACTAATCACTGGGTATGGACATGTTTCGCATAAGCCGGGGTCACCGAATGGGTGTACCACATCACTAAGTACGAACATGCATGTGCCCGCGCCCACCCTGTTCCCCCGGCCTTTGCTCTCACCTGCTGTTAGGGACGGCGCTGAGGGGCCGGCCGTTGCGATGCCAGTGGACGGTGGGGGTGGGGGAGCCCCCCGCGGCGCACGGGATCTCCACCCGGATACCCACGTCCTGCGTGATCTCAGACGGCGGCGGCGTCACGAAGCTCGGCTTCACTGCAAGGTCAAGGTCAAGGTTGGTTCAAGCATAAATAGCACGAACATTGAATCGGCGGATCGGGAAGGAAATGATATGAGATTAATTGGTGTTTTAGGTCAAACACAAGGGTTCTACTGGGCCTCTCAGCGATGGAGTGGTCAGCAAGACTTATGCTTATAATTATAATTGGTGAGCATCTGATGGGACCAGTTTACGCTGTTCAGTGAGTGAATCTGTATCCAAGGGTACATTTTACTGGGATCTGTTGCATCACGCAGTCTCCATACAAGACACGAGGGCAGAGGTCAGAGGGGAACATCGACAGAATTTTTTTTATCAACACTTGTTTACATCGTATACAATATGGCCAATATGGTGACCTCGAAACGATACAAGGCATCGGGACTTCATGAAACGGGAATACAGCGTGAGAACGCAGCACGTGGTCATGAACTATATACACACAGGTCTCTATACACTAAACACTTGACCACAGCACACGTGACACAGCCTGAAACATACACGTGGCCACTGAGGGCTGGGGTCACATACGACCCATGACGTACCGTGGACGGTGAGGTTGGCCTCGGCCAGGGCGGTGGGCAGGTCGGGGCCGCCGGGCCGGCTGAAGGCCGCCTCACAGAGGTAGACGCCGCTGTCGCCCTGGACGGGGCTCAGGATGGTCAGTCGCCGCCGGTACATGGGCAGCAGGAAGCGCTCGTTGTCTGGCGTGATCTCCTCCCGCGCCCCCGTCAACAGCCGCCGGTACCAGCGCAGGCTCAGGTAGTTCAGAGGTCTGGTGGGGGGGGGGGGGGGATACAAGGGGTGTATATATAGTGAAGCAAGGCGTGTGAGGGGGCGTTCAGAATCACAATCAGGAGCGAACCCGGATCCCCGAAGCTACGTCTAGACACAACATGTAATACTTTTACCTTACATCTACTTGAATGAATAACAATGTTAGTGTGCGTAATCACTATTGTGCCGCCCCCCCCCCCGGCCCAGTACGCCACGCCCCGCCACCACCGGTACGCCCCGCCTTGACCTGGACGTCTTGCCCCGCCCCCACCAGTACGCCACGCCCCGCCCCGCCACCACCGGTACGCCCCGCCACCACCGGTACGCCCCGGGCCCACAGGTACGCACCGCCCCAATCTGTAAGCCACGCCCCACCGGTACGCAGTGCGACCACCGGTACGCCTCGCGTCCACCGGTACGCCCCGCGTTCACCGGTACCCCCCTCCCACTGGTATGCCCCGCATCCACCGGTACGCCCCGCACACACCGGTACGCCCCGCCCCCACCACTACGCCCCGCGCCCACCGGTACGCCCCGCACCCACCGGTACGCCCCGCGCACACCGGTACGCCCCGCACCGACCGGTACGCCCCGCACCGACCGGTACGCCCCGCACACACCGGTACGCCACGCCCCCACCACTACGCCCCACACACCGGTACGCCCCGCACCCACCGGTACACCCCGCGCCCACCGGTACGCCCCGCGCCCACCGGTACGCCCCGCGCCCACCGGTACGCCCCGCGCCCACCGGTACGCCCCGCGTCCACCGCTAAGCCCTTACCTGGCGTTGGCGACGCACTCCAGTACGACAGCGTCGTCCCCCTGTACGGCCGTCGTGTGGCTCGGCGGCACCACAATCTCGGGCGGGATGTCGTTCGTGAAGCTGCCCACGTCTGCGGCGAGAGGTCAGGTCAGAGGTCAGAGGTCAGGGTGCGAAACAGGAAAAACTTACCATTATGTGGCAGGATTCGCCAGACCAAGAAACAACATTATAGATTTAGCCCTAGAGGGGAGTCTAAATTAAATTTAGTTATGACAGTTATGACCAAGCAGTATACTTAATTAATACAAATGTATATTTATGTTCAATGAATTACACACAAGAACAACCAATAGAGCCATATATTTACATTTTTTTTACATTTACGGATAACCATTACAAATCACACGCCGCGTGTTCCACAACGCAATATGATAAGCTATCTCGCAGAAGGAAGTCAAGTGCCAAGGAACCTTCACCGCCACTGATTGCGACGTCCACACCGAGAAACATGGCCTACATACACACACACACACACAAACAATCACATAAGTGGATGACGTCACTTCCGGGACAGCCACTCACTCTGCACTTTCAGGACGAAGGTTAGCGAGTCGCTCTCCTGGCCGGTCTGGGTGAGCAGTGCGCGTGCGCGAAACATCTTGTTGTTGTCGGTGGTGAGGCGCGTCTCCAGGATGACAAGGGCGTTCTTCAAGGTCATGTGGTAGCGCTGACCCTCAGTCGGGATCCGCCGCCAGTTGCCGTCCACCCACTCGAACCACGTGATGCTGGGCGGCGGGTAGCTGTCGATAGGGGGCAGGGCGATCGTGCGCGCCTGGCCCTGGTCCACCACTTTGTCCTGGTTACCCGTGAAGGCGAACGGCACCAGGTCTGCAAGATAAAACGAAAAACACAATTAAAAGAAAACAATTAAAGGAATTGGTGTTTTTTAGGCCGCTAATCTGGGCCAATGAACTCCCGGGTTGATGAATGGATGAAGCATGCCCCCAGATTTGTACGCGCCCAGGTACGAAATCGAAGCCAGAACCTGCGATCTTGTGCGCTTACCAATACACCAGGGAGGCCCCCAGGACCTATTGATCTGCGGTCTAGTGCGCTTACCACTACGCCAGTATTTTATGCCGCTTTTGCGCACGTGTCCTGACGGCTACATTGGGTCAAGAAAGCCTCCCGACCGAGACAATGAAATAAGGGTGGATCAAACAGATGCAGGTGCCAGGGTTCGAACCCCCAACCTGTCTGTCGATCTGTGGACAGTTCGGCCTGCTGACCATCTGAGTTAGAGTGACTTCCTTGCCCGAACCGGAACCAGCGGGCAATGACAGAAACGAGCGTGGTTGGTCTGTAATATAGTACCCCCTTGTGCGAAAAATAGCGTTCACATTAGAGACGTCATATAATTGGGAGACGGGATTGGGTTGATTCCCTTTGACGTGGCACTGCATTGCGTGAGCAGTTAGCCAGTAGCGTTACCATTACACCCTATACATTCTGCAACGAGGGGCGGGCGTTGACTGAATTGGAGAAAGTAGGTTCGTTTGCGGGGTGGTATTGGATTAGGTGATTGCGTGAATAGAGGGTTGCCATCGGAGCGGACATGCCTGTAGTCTGCATCGAGGGGGGCGTCATTAGATGGTGGCTGGGTTTGTTCAATCGTATTACGTGGGGAGATTAGCTGCTGTGGATGATTTCAACGACTATCTGACACAGATAACTAAGCTACCTATGTAGATTACCCTCCTGATACACATGCCGTTTCATTGTGGTTCTGTGCGTGTCTGTATCTACATGGCCGGGTCGCTGGGTACGTAGTCCGGTCACGTAATGTGTAAACAGGTAACTGGGATTACCGATGACGTGTAACTTGAGAACCCACAAAGCTAGTGGGCATCACGCTGTAAC